>CM077242.1:31432297-32032297 GCA_039654775.1 Spinibarbus caldwelli
GGCCGGCTACATCCTTATTATCCCATTAGCAAGCCGTAGCAGTTCCCTCAATGTAAAGCTCTCTCACTGCTGGATCCTAATGTCACTGGAGAATACCTGCTGCTGCTGAAGCCCTGCTGATGCTCTCCACTCCGCACAAAGAGCAGGGATGGCACACTTCTCTGTCCGCAGCTCAGCACGCACTCACACATATGTCAGCCTGGACAATACAGCATGCTGTCACTTTGGAGGAACGGCATGATAACGTCACTCATTTTGACATATTGACAAACAAATCTCGATCTGTCAATGCTAAACTAAATATGCCGCAAGAGCTGTTCGATTTAAAATATAATAAGTACTGATAGTATTACTTATATAGTAATAGTATTATTACTGATTATAGTATTACTGATTATAAATTGCATGGGGAAAATTTTAGTCAGTTATATAATCTAGATTAGTTATTTCAGGTAATGTATTCTGGCTATTTTAGATTACTTTTACAATACTTTTGACCTTTCTTAGACTTTAAAGGGGGTTATTGTTTAAAAAAAAAATAAAAAGAGAAATAAAATATATCCAATTCTTTGTTGTCAACGACATCATTCCTAAACTGGGGTAAATTGAAGAACTTCAGGGGAATTTATGAGTTGACGAAAAGCTAATAATCAATTAAATCATAAAAATGTAAAATGAAAATGAAAAATGTAATCCATGAAAAAAAGCAACTGTAATTGATTATGAGCATTTTAAAACATAATGCAATCCAATTACAATTACTGCATTTTTGGAATCTGATTACGTAAACCAGATTTTAAATAATCAGTTACTACCCAGCACTGATAGTAGATTGGCAAGTGAAGTGTATTGAACTGAGCATTAATTTTACAGTAGATTTTATACTACATCATATATTACATGCTTTCTAAATTGCATTGAACTGATTTAATACATTTTTGTCATTAAAGTATTATGAGCATAACTCAAAGACAGAAAATTCCAAAATGCATTGATATTAGAAGCTGAGTTGCTAAGATTATTTTATTTTATTTTATTTTATTTTATTTTATTTTATTTTATTTTATTTTATTTTATTTTATTTTATTTTATTTTATTTTATTTTATTATTTTAGAGCACCAAAAATCACTAGTGGTCATGATTCTTCACACATTACAATCAAACTACCAGAAATGATTAGTTAACACTATGATTTCAGAAACAGTCATTTGATGCAAATAAAACTTTGGCCAAAATTGCACTTTACCCACTGAATATATCTCTAAATGCAAAGACCTAACAGCTTAAGTTTTCATAAGTTTGAAAGAGATTTCATAAGTTTGTTCTAAGGTTTTCGTTGTTTGTAAGTCAAAAGTTCTCCTGTTTTAGTTTGGAAAGAAGTGAGGTAAACACACATCAGGATCTCCCATCTGGGAAGGATTATATTCGGTGTAGAATGAACACTGTTTATGGTGCGAAAGCAGCTTAAAAATATGGAATGAAGTAAGAGTGGAATAGTAATGCATGTGCGTTTGTTCAGAGCGATCGTCTGCGAGTATGGCCAGATGACAGCAGGCCTGTGTCTGACCGCATGTGCAATTCTCTTCTCATCAAACGGGCCTGTCAAATCTGTCAGTCAGAGCAAATACACCTCCATCTCCATCTGTCTTTACCCACCGGGAGAACAGAAAGTGATTTTCTCCTATTAGCAACTCATTAGAGTCAGAGATGCACTTTATTCTCGAGTCTATTCCCTTTCCATTAGGGGTCATTTGAATACCTGTGCTGGCCTTTGTCCCGCGGGCTGGCCCTGGTGCTCTGATGGCCAGTGTTATGCAGGAGCTGGGGAAGTCTGATGGAGGTTGCTCAGAGGTCATCCATCACCTTCTGTCAAAGAGGAGGTGACCTCCTGGAGAGCCTCCGCCCATCGCTTTGCCACCTACTGCCTGATCCCGGCATGCCGCCGCATCGCATCCTTCTGTAGAACGAGTTCAGCCAAGAAGTTTTCACTTAATGATTGTGCTGTGTGTGTTTTTTCGTTGCATGTTAGAAAAGTGCACATAACAAAGAAAATCACTTTGATATTTCAATGGTTTCTCATATTTAGCAATAGGAATACACTGAGAGGAAAGGAAGACTTTTAATTAAATCTTAACAATGTCTCAAACTGTGCTCAAACTGTGGAATAGTTCAGCCAAAAAATGAAAATTTGCAGGCAATTTACTCACCCTTAGGCCAAGATACACTGAAACAGATTTTAAGAAATTTAGCATTATATCACTAAAAAGCTGTGTGATTGTAAGTAGCAGGTCCATCATTAAGGCAGTTTAACTTTAATCTGTGTCTTCTGGCCACACTACAAATCCATAATCCATAATAGCGCTTCCTCCAGTGGAAAAAGTCCATCTCCTGTTGTCTCTCACATCAAAATCCAGCCACATATTTGTTTAGAGCTGTTTTGGCTTGTAAGCGGTGCTTGATCTGTACAGATTTCTCTCCTTATTCAGACCAGATGACTCTTTCACTGGAGACAGCAATAGTATGGATTATATGGATATTATTATGGATATAGTTTAGCAGGAAGCAAAGGTTTAAAGTTAAAAATGTTTTTTTTTGTTGTTGTTGTTTCAGGATTTGTCTTCTTGAGATGTTAATTGATGGACTTTGATTACTTGTGGATTATTGTGATGTTTTTATCATCTGTTTGGACTCTCATTCTGACGGCACCCATTCACTGCAGAGCATCCATTGCTGAGACACTGATGCACTGACACATTTCTCCAAATCTGATGAAGAAACAAACTCATCTACATCTTGGTGAGTAAATTTTCAGCTAATTTTAATTTTTGGTGATCTTACTTGTAAAGACAAAGAATTCAATATGAACTCATCCAGTTCTTCCAAGACCAAATTATTTTATGCATTAAATGTCTCACTTGTATCTATTTTATTTTTCCCAAGGAATTACATTAGGAGAAACTCTTACTTTACTGAGGGAAGCAAATATGATTATTTGTTATGAAAACGTCACAATGCAAAACACATGCATTCAAAAAAAAAAAAAAAAAAGATTCATGTTCTTTATGCAAAATACAATTTCCTTCTTATTTCGTACGATTTTGGGGTGGAATGTGACCCGGATATGTTTTACCCACATGCATTCAGTATATATACACTCACACTACTTTAGTCCCATTGATATTTATAAATAATTAATGTGTAGGTTATATATTGTTCTAGTAGTCTGGGGAATTAAAAATGCATTCACTAGTGTTAGCTGCTAATGAAAATAAAATATTGTTAATGTGAGAAACACATGGATAATTTGGTTCCACAAGTAAAACTTTTTTTTTCTCTCTCTCTCTCTCTCTCTCTGCCCACGCTGTTGGCATGTGCATGAAGACTGGACCGCCTGCCATCTGTGCGCTTGTGTCTTATGTGTGGACGGCCGAGCCTGACGGGGGCTGGACGCTTTATTTAGTAAATCAACATACCAACTACTGAGCTGAGCTCACAGCTGGGAAACAATCCTATCTATCGGAATCATTTTCCCAACGGCAGGCCTTGCTGGCAGTTACAGCAAATACTTGCACGAACACAAACAGACGGGGACACATCTGTTTTAGTAGCAATATCTATAAACAATATCTTTTTGTATGGAAATTATGTGTCACGCAGGTTTGTTTTCAAACCATTTAAACTGATCTAATTAAATAAACTGAGATGTTGTAGAACTGATAATGGAATCTGTATCAGTAAACAGTGACAATTGAAATGTCTTGCTTGAATGTTAAAAAAAAAAAAAAACTTTTTTGAGTGCGGTGAGTACAGGTAAAGTGGGACAGTTACGCTTGAACACTATTATATACCATTCTATGCATTTCCTTATGGTTAAAAGGTTTCCTTAAATTCCTTATAATTTTTTTTTTCTTCTTTGTGAAGTAAACAGTTGAGTGATTTGCATGTGAAATGAATATACAAATTAGAGCATTTGTATGAAATAACTGAATAATGAAATGCAAATGAAATCTTTTGTGTATGAAATAGAATCAGAATCAGAATCAGAATGAGCTTTATTGGCCAGGTATGCTTACACATACGAGGAATTTGTTTTTGTGACAGAAGCTCTACAGTGCAACAGAAAGACAGCAACAGGACAGGACAGATAATAAAAGAATAATATACAAATAGGCAATGTACAAATAGCAAAAACACAATATATAATATAGACAATTATGGTGTACAGGTCTAATATGTGCAAATCTGGAATGAAAAAAAAATAAGTATGTGTGTTGAATAAATATTTGAAACAGTTGCATTCATTTATGAAAGGTGTGATATTAATTTACAGAGGCTTCAGAGCAAACTCTTTTGGTTTTGGTACATTTACGTATAATTATTATGAAATTGTGTATGAGGACTGAAAAAAAGAATGAAAGAGAAAAAAATGCTGATGATGTCAGATTGAGGGGCGTGGCAGAGCTCAATTCACAGCCTCCAGTGAGAAAAGCAGCGGTAAAGAAAACATCACAATCAGGGTCAATTTTAAGGTAATGAAAACTAATGTTCATAAATATTAAAAGTCATAATATTTTATGATATGAGATGTATCAAGGAAAATAGAAATGAATTTCACATAATTTTGTATTAAGTCATTTGTTCCTCTGTTTCTCTTTACCAGAGGCATGTTGAGACAGGATGATACATATAGCAATAACAGTGACTGAATGGCAGGATATATTTACATGCATTTACATGTAATAAAATTTATTTCAGAATCAAATGACAAGAAAAAGGAAGCAGGGAGGATTAAGAAAAGTCTCAAGACATTTAGGAGCAAGGAGGTATATTAAAGGGGTATATTAAAAGGGGTATATTAAATTTGAATGGATATTTAAGTAAAACTGAACCCAGCAGGCACAAAACAGGCACACAACGTCATAAGACGTTGATATTTGGTTAAATTTTGGTTGCGATGTCGGGTGACCAAAATTCAACGTAAATTCAACGTCTAATATCAATGTTAAATTGATGTCCAATACCGACGTCAGCTGACGTTGAGATTTTGTTGTTTTTAGGTTGTGCAACCAAAATCCAACGTTAAGTCAACGTCAAATTGACGTCAAATATTAACATCAACCCGATTTTCATTTTCAACCAAAATGCAACGTCTGTGCGACGTCAACCTGACGTTACATAGACATCTGGTGCCTGCTGGGAATTTGAATTTGTTAATTTTAAGATAATTGTAATTGTAATTCTTTAAATGAACTGATAATCAGAATAATCTATTATTTTTCCAAATATACAGTATACATAAAAATTTGCGATCTGTAAGATTTTTAAATGTTTTTGAAAGAATGCTCACCAAGTCTATAGTACTATATAAAAATTACAGTAAAATATAAAAATACTGTAAAATCATAATAATGTTATTTTGTAACAATATTACAATATAAAACAACTGTTTTTCATTTGAATAGGCTATATTTACAAAAAAAAAAAAATTTCCCATCTATCAGAGATCATTCTAATATGCTGATTTGCTGCAACATTCAATGTTGAAAACAGTTGTGCTACTACATATATTTGTGAAAACTGAAAATTTTTCGGATTCACTGACGAAAAACAGTTCAAGAAATCAGCATGTATTTGAAATAGAAATCTTTTGTAACTTTATAAATGTGTTTATAATTAAATGTGTCCTTGCTGAACTAAAAATAAATAAATAAATAAATAAATAAAAAACAATCTTTTAAACAGTAATGTATAATGTAACTATAGGCTGTTTGTGGTGCCAAACAACATATCAGCTTTGTGCATTAATATAGAATATGTGACCCTGGAGCTAAAAAAACATAAGTAGCACAGGTATATTTGTAGAAATAGCCAACAATACATTGTATGGGTCAAAATTATCGACTTTTCTTTTATGCCAAAAATCATTAAGTAAAGATCATGTTACATGAAGATATTTTGTAAATTTCTTACCGTAAATATATCAAAACTTAATTTTTGATTAGTAATATGTATTGCTAAGAACTTCAATTGGTCAACTTTAAAGGTGATTTTCTCAATATTTTGATTTTTTTGCACCCTCAGATTCCAGATTTTCAAATAGTGTATCTCAGCCAAATATTGTCCTATCCTAACAAACCATACATCAATGGGAAGATTATTTATTCAGCTTGTATGTATGAAACAGCATGATGTATCTCAGTTTCAAAAAATTGACCCTGATGACTGGTTTTGTAGTCCAGGGTCACATATACAATCACAGGTGAGCGCTGGCTTTGAGCACTTCTCATCCAATCAGAATTCAGAGTGAGCGCTATCTGTTTATAATCCATATTTTGCATCACGATTTGAAGGTACAGCATGTGAATATGATGAAAACAAATGACAGCAAACACCAGTCCTGCAGAATACAGATGCATCTGAGAAGAGCTGTGCTGCTGATGATGATAAATGATGGGCACAGCATTCATGGGACGCTCTCTCTGGTTTTGACCCATTGTGTGAGGCTCAGCGGCATCAAAGCGCGGCACTCACAGGCCCGGGCCGCGGGCTCCTGGCGCCACGGCCGCCTGGACACAGAGCTCTCCCAGCACCCGCTTGAAGGGTGTGAAATCAGCATGATTAATAATTACAATTATTTGCAAATGTGCCAGCTGCTCTCGCGCGGCGGATACCTTTGATTTATGATGCTGTAAACGCCTGCAGCTATTGTGCTGTCCAGTGCTGGGGGACATTTATAGTGAACCCGCCATTACAAAATATGATTTTATCTGCTTTCAGGGCTTTACCCTGTTCACACCCTAACACACACACACACACACACTTACCTTTTCCAGAGAGCCTTTCTCTTGAAACAAAAGCATCTCGTCCCTGCGGACTGGAGCAGCAATGCTATTGTGTGTGCTGTTGCTCAGAGGGAAACTTGATGGCGTTTGATGCAGGCAGTTTCATGTGGCTTCAAATGAATATGTATCAACACCCAGTGACAATGTATTGAGCTACTGTATAATTCATATCTGGAAATTTTATTTAAGACTGAGTAGGGTTGAAGAGAGAGAGAGAGAGAAAAAACTTTTCAGGGATATAAAAAAATATATATATATTAATACACATTATGTTAACTTAAATATGTATTTTCTATTTGTTTGTTTGTTTGTTTGTTCAATATAAATAAAATTGGAAAACAAAAATTGTAACAGTAACATTTGGTAATCTTCGATCTTCACTCTGAAAACAAATATGTAAAAAAAAAAAAAAAAAAGAAAAAAAAAGACAGCTTCTAATGAAACTCTGTTCAACTAACAAACTTCAGTGAGTTATAGGAACCTAATTTATTGCATAATCACATTTTTTTTAAAGCTGATTACTCAAAAGAAATAAAGCTGTTCTAACTAATTTCATCATAACTGAGTGGCAGCCCTGAAGCCAATTAAACTTATGTATTAATGGCTAGAATATCACATGCTAAATGCTTATTGTCAAATATTTCAAGTCACTAACAAGTCTTTCCTTTTACTAAAAACTCATATAATAACACTTCACTTCAACATTTGTTCTCCTCATTCACTTCTATGCATAGCATGCTAGAAATATATATATTTTTTGAAGCTATCAAGAAAATGTAGTTAGCTTTAAACTTTAAATAAACTTAAAAAACAAATAATGAAAGAAAATTGAGTTTAAATTGCATACAATATTAAGTTGATGTAATGCCCACAATTATTATTACTGAATTCAATAAAGAAATGCCTTTATCTGAAAATTGAATGTTTAATCTTGTCATTTTACATTATTGACACACTATTTTCCTATTTTGATATTGGAAAATTGCTTTGACACAATCTGTATTGTTAAAAGCGCGATATAAATAAAGGTGACTTGACTTGACTATTATGTGAACAGAAAAGTAAAATAAATCAAATATGAAAAATAATAAAATAAGAATAATGTTTGCAACTTAAAAGGTTTCATTAAATCAGTAAATTAGAATATTTAATTTGCAACCATTTTTTAAGTTGTGGTAATAGGTCATCTGAATTTCTTTTTAATTTATTTATTTATTTATTTTTCATTTTAACATTTTTAAATGTTTAGATATTGAAATAAGTTTACTTCATTAATTGCATATCACATATTAATTGTATAACTATCAGAGGCCAAATGCTCAAAAATGTCATAAGTTGATGTGTGTAATTATATATGCTCCAAATAGCATATCAATTCGTAGTGAAAAAAAAAAAAAAAAAAAAAGACAGGTTTCCAAACAGGTTTCCATATTAACATGGGCTCTGCATATTATCATGGGCTTGAAGACTGTATTATACAACATCAAAAAATGACACGCTTCAGCTTTAAACACTTTCACATAAAGAAGAGACATTTAAGATGTTGTAACTGGACTCCCCTAATGAAAGCCTATGTTGAGTTGGTGAATGAAAAGCAGCAGTGGTTGGGTTTGACCGTTTGGCATGGCACCCAGAGGAAATCAGAGAGAGCTGGAAGACACAGACACTGATGATGTGTCTATCAGCGCATCAGCATCCAGCAGATTAGCACACTCATTAATCACTATAAGAGCCATATCCTATCATTTGCACACAAAGTGAAGCTGACAGCAAGTGCCCGTAAACCTGTCCAAAGTCCTAATCTGATTACTGTCTGACCAGCATCTGTGCTGTAACGGGAGGTTTGCCTTTTGACAGAATGAAGAAGACAGACTGTTCATGCGTAAAATAGACACCTAAATCAGTATTTAGAAAGTTGTCACTCAGTTTGGCTTTTGGTGACAATATTTGGTGGCATATAATAATATTTGAGCAATTAATCAGGCAGCCTTTTGGGTGTGGCTGGATCTTTAATCAAGGGGAAAAACAACCATTTTTTATGAATATATTACACCTTAAAACTTTTTGCTGTCTCTTTAATTACTTCTTAATGTAATGTGTCCTCTTTTTTACTTTTGTATTTATTTTATCGACAAGCCTATTTATTCGTTATTGGCATTAAAGCATTAGGTGTTGACAGGTGTTTCCAGCAGCTGTCAATATATAGAAATTCTGTCTGAAACTAAATCAAATTAAAGCCATACCCAATATTTATCAACATAATTCATAATTCAATGCAGATTGCTAATTCAATTCAGAAAATGTTAAATCCACATCAGACTCTTTGAAAACTGGCTGCTATTTTTTTTATTATTATTATTATTTATGACAACTGGTTGTATCATCAGTTATGTTAAATATTGAATTTTGAACACTTAAACGTGTGGTAGAGTCACTGTGGCTCTAATATATATATGTGACCCTGGAGCACAAAACCAGTCATAAGTAGCAGGGGTATATTTGTAGCAATAACCAACAATACATTGTATGTCAAAATTATTGATTTTTCTTTTATGCCAAAAATCATTAAGTAAAGATCATGTTCCATGAAGATATTTTGAAAATTTCCTACCATAAATACATTAAAACTTAATTTTTGATTAATAATATGCATTGCCAAGAACTTCATTTGGTCAACTTTAAAGGCATTTTTCTCAATATTTTGATTTTTTTGCACCCTCAGATTCCAGATTTTCAAATAGTTGTATCTCATCCAAATATTGCCCTATCCTAACAAGCTTATTTATTGCCCTATCCTAAAAAGCTTATTTATTCAACTTTCAGATGATGCATAAATCTCAGTTTCCAAAAATTGATCCTTGTGACTGGTTTTGTGGTCCAGGGTCACATATGATAGACAACACTATAAATACAGTACAGCTAGATCTAAATCTGGAAAATCACATTTATCATTGTTTTGAATTGTCATATTGTGGTAAAACACTAAAACATTATAGATAAAAGTATGACTTTCTGTGAAGCTGCTTTGAAACAATGTGTATTATGTAGCTCTATACAAGAAAATTTGAAACAAATTTGAAATTATTATCCAATCTGTATTCTAGGATATTAGAAGTAAATGATAATTAAATGTACATTATACTAACTAATTTTTATTTTACTTTGTTTTTCATGTAACACAGATGAAAGAGTTTGAAAAAGAGTTTCTCCCATTCATGAGTGATTGCCATGAGTTGGTTTTTCTGAGCCTCATATGAATCAGAAACCAACAAAGCTTTTTCTTTACTCTGCGCAGAAGAACAGAACTATCTTCAAGCAAACAGAACGAGTGCAGATGCTCCCGATCACGACAGTGTTTAGCTGCGGCGGGCCATGACAGGGGATGGTGCTTAAGAGCGACGCTGCAGCCGAGGCCAAGGGAAGCTGCCACTCACACACAGACACCTGCAGGCAGCCCTACTCTACCTGACATCACTCTGCAGATGGGGCAGTCCCTCAGGTGAAGCCCGCCAAACACTTGCCATTAATCATTGCATAAACCTCGCCCAGAGGGAGAACCCAAGGTTAGCCATCATTTGGAGCTAAATTGAGTGAAAAATAGCTCTGGCAATGGGACGACTGTGTCACTGTCCCCAGAGGGCCCCCGCCAAGTGTGAAAACAGCTCTATCCAAGCAGCTAAGTAATCTGTCAGTTAGTTAAAGACATCATAATTCATTTAGCCTAATAAAGCCAAGAGTGATCACAGACGTGTCTGTTTGCTCTCAGATTTTACTGCATTTATCTTCTTTATTTTCCTGCATGTCCTTTGACAGCACTCGTTCTCAGATGCATAATCTCATTTGATGTATGACTTTTCATCTAAACAGTGGATTATGTCTGTAAACAGCTGGCCTGGATTCGCTTAAAAAAAATAAAAATAAAAATAAATATTTCTACAATTTAATACAAGAGTAGCTGCACACAACAACACGACATTTTTATCAAGATTTTAGGTTAAAATGTATATGAATGTTTAAAGAATATAGGGTGTGTATTTTGAGTGCTGTCATCATTTCTTTTATTTATATATATAGGTCCATATATATTTGGACACAGGGGGCGGGGTTGTGGCCTACTGGATAGACTAAGTTGTGGCCTAATGGATAGAGAGTTGGTCTTGTAACCCGAAGGTCATGGGTTCGAGTCTCAGGTCCAGCAGGGATTGGTGGTGGGGGGAGTGAATAACCAGCACTCTCTCCACCCTCAATACCATGACTGAAGTGAGACCCTTGAGCAAGGCACTGAACCCCCAACTGCTCCCCGGGCACCGCAGCATTGGCTGCCCACTGCTCCAGGTGTGTATTCACTACTGTGTGTGTGCACTTGGATGGGTTAAATGCAGAGCACAAATTCTGAGTATGGGTCACCATACTTGGCCACACATCATTTTTTTTTTTTTTTTTTTTTTAAATTCCATCCGACTAAATGCATTTTTTTTCTCTGACAAAAAAATAAAAAATAAAAATAAATAAATAAATAAATAAAATAATTTTTAGCATTGAGTCACTAAGCAATATACAAACTGAGAGTGTCATGAATCGGGTCCATGGACTTACATCTGCTTGCCACCAGAGGTCACTCTTCCGTTACATTGACTCTCACACTACACAGACTGTTACATGTCACTCCGGACTACATTTCCCAGCAGCCATTTCACTAATCACACGCTCACACTTGAGACCCATCACACAATCACACACCCTACATAAGCCTTGGACTGCCTCGTTCTAATCGCCGAGTATTGTTCTGCGTTTATCCCTAGTGATAGCTGCGATACGGAGCCTTTCCGTGTTTTCTTAGTCTTAGTCCTAGTCTAGTTTTTCCTGGTTATTACCTGAGTCATTTGTGTTCTGATCCTAGCCTGTGTATCTCGTTTCTTGTCTGTTCTCTGCCTGCCCTGAAGTGTATAGCCTGCCTTGGATTTATATCTCTCTTGTCTTGTTGTTTGGACTCTGTTTGCCCCTGCCTGGACCATTGCTCATGCACCTGGATTACCCCTCTTGTCAAGCCCTCTGGATATTGTTCACCGATCAAAGACCACGCCTGTTTACTTGAGTACTCATCTGTCTTGTCCTCAATATACCTGTTTGCCATTTTTTCGACCCTGCCTGTGTTTTGGTCATGTCTATTAATAAAAGCTTGCAAATGGATCCGCATGTCTCTCACCTCGTTCGCCCTGTTAGAGAGTCAGTGTGGATCAGAGTGCATGTAGTCTAGATCAGTGGTTCTCAACCACATTCCTGGAGGACCCCCAACACTGCACATTTTGTATGTCTCCTTTGTCTGACACACACATTTTAAGTCTGTGAATCTCTACTGATGAGCAGGTGACCTGAATCAGGTGTGTTTGATTAAGGAGACATGCAAAATGTGCAGTGATGGGGGTCCTCCAGGAATGTGGCATTTGGCATTTACTCACTTTACAAAGTCTGTCTCACTTTCTCTTCCAGCCTCTCTCTATTTATATTAATCTGCACTAAACCTATAGTATGACTGCCTGAGGCACATTTACTCTATGTGACTATAATTAGATGCAAAGATCTCACAGTTCTAGTTTCAGATGTGTTGCATCAAAGCGTATTTGACGAAACCAAACTGAAGTAGGCCTGTGCTGTAAGTATGTCATTTTTTATGTTCTTCTTTGGTGTGTCCAAGCACACTAAAGAGGCCGTCATGATTCTACCCGCTGTCACCTTCACGCGCTCCTCAGGGGAACTGAGCCCAGGCTGTTCTCCATGCAAGCGGATTAGGGGAAGCAGGAGCGGAGCTGTCTGGAAACATGATTTATGACTGTGGGGACTGGGCCGCTCAATGGCAGAGCCTGCTGTATTGACATTTTAGTTATTGTCAGCAGTGACAACACCATGAGCCCTGGGGCAAGCTGTAGCAAGCCCTTTACAATATTCAACATAAGTGCGACTGAATAACAATTCAGCTAATCTGACAGTCTTCTGAAGAGACTACGTAAACATTAACATACGCTATTTCAGCTATTTTGATTCGCTGTTAATGATTAATCTAAAAGACAAAGAAAGTCTTTGGAATGTCTTGTTCTTTCTTAACACCGATAAAAAAATAATAATAATAATTTTTAAAAAATGCATTAGATTTGTATGGTTTGTTTATCTATCAATACATTTTATGGTTACACTTATTTTAAGTTAGTGTTACAGTGTAATTAATTAACAAACAAGTGCTGAGTAATATGAATTAGCAACATGTACTTTCTATAGAGGTTTGGGTTTGGTTTAGGGTTATTTGCTTGTAGTTATGCATTATATGCTGTTATGTAAGTATATATGTAACATCTGTAACAAGGACGCTGTAAAATAAAGTGTTATCCATTTATTGCTCAAAGGTTGTTCTTTGCTAGTTTAAAACTCATTGCAAAAATGGTTTATAAAAGTGTACTTTGCATAATTTGTTTACAGATTCTGTTGTCTATTGCAGTGGTATAAATACATATATATAGAATTTATATGAATGATATAAATCTTGGGACCACCGTAAACTAACTAACTAACTGACTGACTGACTGACTGTCTGTCTGTCTGTCTGTCTGACTATCTATCTATCTATCTATCTATCTATCTATCTATCTATCTATCTATCTATCTATCTATCTATCTATCTATCTATCTATCTATCTATCTATCTATCTATCTTTTTTAAGTTAGTGTTACAGTGTAATTACACATTTGTTACAGTGTCACAAAGTGCTGATTAATATGAATTAGTAACATGTACTTTCTATAGGGGTTTGGGTTTGGTTTAGGGTTATTTTCTTGTAATTATGCATTATAGTAAGTATATATGTAACATCTGTAACAAGGACACTGTAAAATAAAGTGTTATCCATTTATTGCTCAGAGGTTGCTCTTTGATAGTTCTTGGGCTTAAAGAAGCTGCTTTAAAGAGTGAGCTGCCATGGGATGTAGGCTAGGGCTGTCGTCCAATTTTTTTCTGTGGCGTTTTATTATGTGTCAGTCAGATTCTATTTGAGCACTTAGTGACAATAGAAGGTCACCATTTCCCTCTCTGTTCTCGGAGCTGCTATTGTGGCTGCGAGTGTAATTAATAGGCTGTGGAGGATGAGCGTGCCCTTTGTTTGTGTTCTGTCTATTTGTTCTCACTCCCCCATAGTCAAGGGCACAACATGGGTGCTCATCTATCAAAGAGGGCATTCCTTTACCTGCCCGCCTTTGATGGCCATCTAAAGAGACAGCTCACCAGTCCATTTATCAGCCGTGGCATACGCTGACCCCACCTTGCTGAGTTCTAGTAAGCTTACAAACCCACCGATCGCCTTGCGGAATAATTATTAATCCGGTCGGATTGTGCTCTGGCTTTATGGGTATGTGAGGTCATTTCGCTGAGGTCATTGAAAGGGGACACAGTGGGAATGGGACAAACTTCTTCGTTTCGGGCAAAAGAAGCTGGATATGGAACTGTTTGCGGTGTGAAAAATAAAACGAGGCGACTTTGATCCCACCAGTGGTCGCCCTACAATATGGTCATAGAGCTCCTTTCAAAATCAAAGTCATCGAGCGTGAAGAATGATTGAATTTCAAATGCAAGACAACAGTGAATAAAAACTACTGGAATGCAGTTGCATTACAAACAAAACATCAAACCATTTGGCATTTATTTGAAAAAAGCTCAACATTGTTTGCCAGGTTCAAAATTAGCTATTTGTAGAATTCTGGCTGTCGCCCTTCATCAGTGGTTGCTCTACTGGGACGCCGGTCAGGAGAACTGACTTCGTACTTTTGTACTATTGCAAAAATGATTCATAAAAGTGTAGTTTGCAGATTCTGTTATCTATGGCAATGCTATTAAATCATATTTAATTCTTATATTTAAAGATATCAATCTTGGGGCCACTGTACCCACATTTAAAAAACAGATTTTAAAACTCAGTGACCCACAACTCTTATTTAAAGAGCGGCTGAGCAACATAACCTGGGAACCAATGGATTAAGTGTGCACTTGCTCCCTCATAAAAGCTCTATCGGTGAAAAACAAGCCAATTTATGCTGCTCGCTCATTGTGATCTGAGGAGGCTTTGTTTGCCACTTCACAAGGCATATTCTAAAGATGTTTAGGCCCTGTAGAACATAAATCAGGACCTGGTCTTTGCGGTCCCTTTAAGGGCCGGCTCTAGATCATATTTGCTGAGGGCCAGGGCCACTTGTGAATGGTCAGTCTAGGAGGCAGACACTAGCGGGTGGTCTGCCACATAAGGGTTAAATATGGTTCAATCCACAGAGCTCTCAAAGCCAGCTGTTGTTAAAAAAGTAAGTTATGTTGGCTCTATATCTCGTCTCGTAGTCAGAAAATGAAAAATGTAGCAAAGGAACGTATTGCTGTCCTGAAATTGAACTTCATGCATGAGTGCAAAATGTCGTCATCTCTGTTTTCCTTAAATTTATGATCCACCTTTCCAAAGCAAAGAGTCAGCATGGTCTTTAAAAGTGCAAGATGCTTTTAATAATGATGTCTCATAGGCAAATTGAAATGATTACGCTGTGAAACTAATTTTTATAAAGTTTCGCATTTATTTTTAATGTTTCTTTATTAAGTTTGACATGCTGAATACAAAAATCACATTACTTTTTGTGTATGATTAACAGTGCTCAGGAAAACTATACATATATATATATATATATATATATATATATATATATATATATATATATATATATATATATATATATATATTTGGAGAGAACTTAAGCTAATCTGTTTTTACCCATGCATGAACATGACGTTACATACATAATACTAAGCTAATAACAACAGTTTAACATAAACAGTTAGCAAAAGTGAGTCGGAATATCACAGAATAGAATATTCCAGAATGTTACAGAAACAGCTAGAATGTTCCCATTCTTGCAAAAGCAAAATATCTTTAAAAACATGCAAAATCAGTTCAAAAACTTACTTAACTAAGGTTTCAGATGTTTTCTATGTTTTAGAAGTTCTAAAATTCACCTGACCTAAATATTTACCAAAATATTGATGCTACGTGAATATAAATTTCACAATAATAATCAGCACCACAGAATTACAGAAGAATCATAAAAAATTGAACCAATTTTTTGTTACATTGAGTTATATATAAAAAAAAAATTTTCTTTTTACTATAACTTTGGTTCCATTTGTTAACAATAGTTAATAAACAATTCAAATACTACTTATTAACTAAAGAAGAATAATAAATACAGTAACAGATGTATTGCTCATGTTAGTTAATGTATTAACTGACATTGTCTAATAGGGCCTTGATGTAAAGTGTTTCACATTTTTCTTCTCATTTGTATACATGTTAAACATTAGAAGAGGTAACTGGTAAAACTTTACAATGAGGTGCAATTCATTCATATTCATGTTGGTATTACAATAAACAATACTTTAACAGTATGATCATATCATTAATATTAACATTATTTAATATAAAGTAATATTAGTTAACGTATTCTGAACATGTGTAAATTAACCAAGACCAATAGTATATTTATAAATGAACATTAACCAAGATTAATAAATTGTTAATCCTCTGGTTTTGGTCATCATGACCCAGTGATTTGATTTATTTATTTGATTTATTTTTATTCGTGCTTTTCACAGTACACATGGTTTCAAAGTAGCTTTACATAAAATCATGATGTTAATGTTTATAATATTTATGTAATAAACTTCATGCCTTATAATAACATTTAGCAGATTAGAGCTAAAAATATGGTTAACAGTGAAAGCAATTGTGCAATTGAGATATGCTAATTGTCCTTCACAAGTGCACTGTATCTATACATTTTGCAAAGACATAAACAATCTTGCTTTATATTTGGATTCTGTGTGTATGCAGATAAAGTTGTACATATAGAGCTGTAATAATATAGTTAACATTTTGTGCTGTATAGTAGGCCTATATTGCTTTACATGAGCATACTGTGTGTATGCTGGATATATTCACACACTGAAGAAAATGGTAATTTACAAAATGGTAACATCCTAATAAAACAGTTTTATTCAAGTCAAAATCATCCTTTAATATCACTGAATCACGATAATTAACTATTGGAGGTTTCCACTTTTTACAGTGTTGTAGTATAAGTACTAGTATAATTCGTTAATTATTTCCAGTTATTCATTCATTATGTTGATATTGAGGATTATGAAATCTGGAGGTTTTGTTAAAACATTTGGATACAAAAACACAAATCTGTTTTTATTTCATGATATTTAATGCATAAACCAATTATTGTGAAACGCTACAGATGTTTTTTAAGTGTAATTGCATAGCATCTGTATATGTATATGTGTGTGTGCTAAGTGCTGGGAAATGTGTGAAGCAAGGCCCTGCCCTGGTCAACAGTCACTTTCCCTCCTAAGCACTGCCTTCTATTGTCAAACAGCCAGCGAGAGCACCGACCCCATTGATCACCCTGACAAAGTGTCTAATGGCTATTCCCACACAGACAAGATACACATCCAGCAGGTACATCGCCATGGCTACGGAGCAGCACTCCAAAGCGAGAGCGGCCCGCCGCAGGAGGAGACGCTAAAGGCCGCCACTCACCTTTGACATGGCCTCATGAATGCGAGTTTGTTTTCCGATTGCTACGGTTCATCTTCACGTGGAGGCGACAAACAGCGGTAAACAGGCAGCTAGCGGTTCAAAGGCAGAACAGAAAGGCCGGGTCCCCGCTTCAGCTGTGTTCACATGAGAATCAATCTGTTTTGAGTCTTTGAAGAGCGCCGAGGATAAAGGAATAACAGGGGTCTGCTCTGAAAGGAAAACAAGAAATGAGGCTGAGAGAAACTCTTGCCCTGGCTAGTGCATCTCTCTGTTTGGACACTTTTCTGAGACATTATTTGTATAATAAAAGAATCATTCATGTTTTCAGTGATGTTCTTTCAGTAGTTCTGGAAAATGTTTTTAATACAAAATGTTAGATTGAAGATGGGTTTAAACAACCAGTAGTTTTAACTGATGCTTCCACAATTTCCAAATAAATATTTCATATTGCACCTGCAAACCCTAAAACACAATACAATGCAAAGTGTAATTCAGGAAAACATCTGTGAAAATCAACACCGAAAATTCTCTTATATTAACACAGTATATTGGACCTTATTTTTACAGACATTTATTAGAGCGCATCGCTCCACTGTTTTTTTTTTTTTTTTTCCTGCTGAATTTTACATACTAAAATAACAATAGTAATAAAAAAACAATATTTAATCTCTGATCATTTATTTGGCAAGTAGCCATCTATTATGCACTAATATTCATTAATGGAAATGAATCCAATCTGATTTCAGATTCTGAAAGTTCTGTTTATAGGCTAAAACTAGTCGGAAAAGCTTTTTAGCAAATATGATGTGAGACATAAATAAACATGCACATTCGTAACACATGCATGTCCATAAAGTATTTTTAATTCTGATTGAAAAAAAAAATAGAATATTATATATATATATATATATATATATATATATATATATATATATATATATATAAAAATGCAGTGTCATTCAAAAATACAGAGAAAAAAACATGAAAATCAATACATGAAATTCCTTCATATTCACAGTATGATAGTCCCTATTTTTGCTGATTTTTTTTTAGAGAGTATCACTCCACAGTCTCTTTCTTCTCACATAAGAAAACCATTTCAATCAGTATTTAATCTCCTTTTATTTATTTAATCTTTTTGGCAAGTAGCCATCTAATACCCTTCATGTCAAGGTCCTCATCCCCCGTCCGGGTTTATTTTGCACTAATGATCAACTGATCGTATATAACCTCTGTTTTATATTTTCATGTAAAATCAGAAGCAGAATATTAGTCTCTCAGATTACAGCCTGTGTTTCAAGCGACCGGTCACTCGTTCCTCCAGGCTGTGAGGTTTCAAGGCTTTGGGGCATCAAACAGTCGTCAGGCGCTGTAGTCTGATTGAAAGGAATGTTGTTTTATTTGTCTTCCACTCTGAAGGAAAACGCTGATTTCTGTCACGAGAGAGCACCAAGACAATGAGAGGTGGAGAGAAACACTTTTCAGCCTTTTTTTTTTATTTCAACGCCAACACGTTCAGACAACAGCGGCCTTTCAGCTAATTAAGCTGTTTTAAAGAGGGCTGGTCGACCAGTGACATCTTGGTGGGGTATCGGGGAGTCAATGGGGCGGTACAGAAGGGGAGACATTTACGGGGTGGCTTTTCCCATTGTTTCCAACCTGGCAGGATCTTTTCTACTTGGCCGCCTCTGCCTCAGTGACCTGTACAATGACAAGAATGCAAAGGGTAAACTCTGTGTTCGCCACAAAGGGGACAATTGCAGGATAAAAATTTCACGCTGCTGGGCAATGCCTCTTCTCTGCCAAGATTCCACAGATATTTCAGTCCAACAAAACTTCACGGTGCTCGGAAAAACATGGACCTCTAGTTTGGCCTTGGGCCTCGCATGTTGTTTTGTCTTAGTAGTATGTTGATGGAAGGTCATGCTTTTGTTAGTTTTTTGTTTTCTGCATCTTGAAATGTTCGAGGTTGGACTTTAGTCTATATGTGATTTATGCTAAAAAGAAACATCACTCTGAAATACTTCAGATCCTGCCTGGGTAATTTCTGGAGTTCCAGTAATATACACTAACAACAATGACTCAAAACAACTACCAGCTGCTGTGTATTTGGCCATGCAGCACCTATTGAGTTCGACTACTGCACAGCAATGGTGGCACTTCATGAATCCCCCTATTAAACACACTGTCCTGAAAATGAGTCTCACTTATACATATTTTTAATGAAACAACTGTCTACTAAAAGCAGTGAAACACTGCAGAAGGGGTCGCTGCATAGACTAAATTGCCTTTTAGCAGTGAGTTTATTCACAATAAAGCATGTGCTTTCCTTACAGCTTAAATATACTAATTTTAATTCATAGCTAAATAATAAAGGAGTTGAGCTTAACTAATTTCTTATAAAATGGAAAATTTTGATTCAGACCCACATTTGAATCCGAAATACAGACATTCATGATCAGTTTAATTCGGTAACACTTTAGAATAGAACGAGTTTTCCCTGAACAAACTACCAGTTTACTGCTTATTAACAGTCAGTGCAGTAGTTGTTAAATTTAGGTATGGGGTGGATTAAGAGATCTAAAATATAGTCTTGCAGAATAAGGCATTAATATGTGCTTTATAAGTACTAATAAACAGCCAATATGCTAGTAATATGCATGCTAATAAGCAACTAGTTACTTTTGAGAAGTTGTCCTTAAAATAAAGTGTTAACCTTTAATTCTATATTAATGAAATATACAATATCATGTACCAGTGAGGTTTGTCCTCACATCACACAAGTATGTCAATTAGTTTGGTCTCCTAAATGCAATTACACAATTATGCAATTACAAGTATGGTTGAGCTTCCGTTTACCATATTGGATGAGTGATCAGTTTTCATATGTGAATAAAATACTACATTTAATCTGGTCATCATATAAAGCTATTGTGTCTCTTCAGAAGACTTGTATTAAACTACTCAGTTTATATGGATTACTTTTACGATCACTTTATGAAATTTTTGAAGCATTAAAGTACCGGGTGAATGGACTTTCAAAGGAGGGACAAAAATCTCTCGAGTTTCATTAAAATATTATGTTCTTTTGTGTTTTGAGATCAATGAAAGTTTTCTGTGTTTGGACTGACATGATGGTGAGTAATTGATGACTAAATTAGCATTTTTGGGTGCACTATCCCTGTCATTTTTATCACTAGTAAGTAGATTTATTGAACATTGGTATCTTATGTATCATACTGTAATATATAAGACAGCTCTTATTTTTCACTCTCCATTTTTCATATTTGACCTGATGCATTGGAGCACCACTGGTGAACTGATGGGGTTAATTATGTCAGACCTGCTGCAACATAAAAACCAGTGTTGGGGAGTAACTCGTTACATTTAACGGAATTGTGTAATTTAATTACAAAATATTAAATCAGTTACAGTTACTGATGTCACGGTGCACACACACGAAGGAAACGAGGAGAAGAGGATGAACTCAAAATACAGTCTTTAATAAATCCAAAACAGAGAGGGCAAGACAAGGCAAGGCTGGGACACACAGGAACACCGGGGAGTAAAGAGTAGACCAGACGAAAATGAACAGAACAGGGAGAAACTAAATACACACGATAATTAAACATACACACCTGAAAGAAATTATAAACAATCAAACTAGACGAGGACAGGAACAGGAAAGACCAAATATGGGCAAGGAGGGAAACAAGACACACACGACAGACATGACTGACATTACTCCCCCCTCCCGGAAGGCGCAATCTGCGCCGTAACAGTACCACCGGGGAGGGGGAGTGGGCTCTCTGGAACAGACAGGAACGGACGCCATGGCAGATCAGGGATCTCAGGAGGCCATGGCGGAGCTGGGAGCTCTAGTGGCCATGGCGGAGCTGGGAGCTCTGGAGGCCATGGCAGGTGGTCTTAGTGGCCAAGGCCTCAGTCCCCTCGACCCGGCCACTGCAGCCGAAACCCCTTGTGCCCCCCCAAAAAAAATTCCTTGGGGGAACTTACGGGCAGAACTCTGGAACAGGAGCCCCCATCTTTTGGATGAGACGTTAAACCGAGGTCCTGACTCTCTGTTGTCATTAAAAATCCCATGGCACTTCTCGTAAAGAGTAGGGGTGTAGCCCCAGTGTCCTGGCCAGATTTCCTCCACTGGCCCTTGTCAATCATGGCCTCCTAATAATCACCATCCACTGAATTGGCTCTCTCTCTCTCTCCTCTCCACCTGTAGCTGGTGTGTGGTGAGCACACTGGCGCCGTTGTCCTGTGGCTGCCGTCGCATCATCCAGGTGGATGCTGCACACTGGTGGTGGTTGAGGAGAGACCCCCCCCCCCGATTGTAAAGCGCTTTGGGTGTACGACAATACACAATAAAGCTCTATATAAATGTATCATTCATTCATTCATAGGGCTCGACTCAGGAACAGGAAGCCCTCCGCGGGCTGAACACAGGAACAGGTGCCCTCCGTGGGCTAAACTCGGGAACAGGTGCCCTCCGTGGGCTGTACAAACACAGGACAAGACAATCCACAGGAACAGGAAGCCCTCCGTGGGCTAGTCTCGGAAGCTGAGGCTTCTTTCTGGGCATGATGTAACTTCAGGGGCCCTCACAGGGTCCCTCAGCAACAAGGAGGCAGGCGGCTGGGAATGGCCTCCATGACCATAACCATAAGAGCACCTGCCCCAGACGAGACTCCATGGACAAGACAGACCAGGTTCTTTAAAATGTTCCTGTGGACACGATACTTTAAAAGCCTAGACTCTAGTCAGGGGCTGGAGCCATCACTGGACTCTTGGTCAGCGGCTGAAGCCATCACTGGACTCGTGGTCAGGCTGGGAACGGCACTCATGGCCGTGACTGTGGAACTGGATCCAGTGGCGGCCGACGGGCTTGAGACAGCAACGGCCGGCGGGCTTGGGTGAGCCGCAGGCGGCGGCATACACATCCCCGGGGATGGCGGGCTTGAAGGATTCGCGGCCAGCCGACTCGCGGTACTCACAGCGATCCCGCCGAACTCCAACGCTATCAGCGGGTTATGGCAGGATAATGAGCGGCAACTTCTATGCCACGGGACAGACACACAGGAACAAAACAAAAAAAAAAAAACTAACAAAAAAAAAGAACAAAACTAAAACGAGGTGAAGGGACGCTGCTTACTGTTCAGGTCTGGTCTTCTGTCACGGTGCATAAACACGAGGGAAACGAGGATGAACTCAAAATACAGTCTTTAATAAATCCAAAACAGACAGGGCAAGACAAGGCAAGGCTGGGACACACAGGAACACCGTGGAGTAACAAGTAGACCAGACAAAAATGAACAGAACAGGCAGGAACTAAATGCACATGATAATTAAACATACACACCTGAAAGAAATCATAAACAATAAAACTAGATGAGGACAGGAACAGGAAGGGCCAAATATGGGCAAGGAGGTAAACACAAAACACACGACAGACATGACTGACAACTGAGAATTTTTTTTTTTTTATTTATTACAGTTACTTATGAAAATGTTAAAGATTATAGGGGGTTACATCTGAATATTTTCACACGCACACACATAGATTTAATTGATTTCTTTCCCAATGTAATGATTAGTCCACTGGAAGCGAGCGTAGTGAGAACCCAAGTGCAGTTTATTTACAAAGTGTAATCCTGACTTGACCTGATTACAACTTGACCTGATTACAACTTGACCTGATTACAACTTCAATACACGACAAGGATCAATGGCAATGAACCCAAAACAGACCTTACATATTCCCCCCTCAAAAAAGGCGGCTCCAGAAGCTTAAACTACACATAACCCCAAAAGTCCAGGAGGGTGGTGGAGTGGAGGCGGAATGGGGGGAGGGATGGAGGGCCAGGCCCGTGAAGGGGAACAGGGCCTGGAGCGTGGAGCAATGGCGGGGCAGGGAGCCATGGCGGTGGAGGCAGACCAGGAAGCCATGGCAGTGCAGGCAGGCAGAACAGGGGCCTCAGTGGCTGTGACAGGACAGGCAGAGAGTTCATGAACGACCTCCAGAGCTGATGAGTGGATACCCCTGACACCTCTGGAGATTCTGCAGCGGTTTCATCAGGATACAAGGAGCATTCAGCAACAGTTCCTTTGACCGCAACATGACAGGCTGAAAGTACATTGCTGGGCGCCACCATCGTGCAAGGAGCTGAAGCGAGTGTCGCCGCCTCGGGAGGTTCTGCAGCATACGCTGCCACCTCTGGAGAAACTGCAGCAGGCACCATCGCCTCAGGGAACACAGAAGCAAATGCCACTACTTCGGGAGGTTCTGCAGCATCAGCCGCCACCTCTGGAGACTCGGCAGTGGTGTATGTGGCCCAGACACACCATAGAGCGATTCCCGTTATGGGAAGCGCTGCAGACGGAGGAATCAGTTCAGAAACAAGAAGGGTTGAGAGTGTTGGTTTTGTGGATACCAGCTGCACGAGCTGACATGCCAGTCTGTGATACTGGAGAACTGAACCTGAAGATCTGGGTTCAACAGACAGGAGGTGACAAGACTCTGGATGATCAGCTGTGACGTGGCGTGACTCTGGACGATCAGCTGAGATGTGACGAGACTCTAGACGATCAGCTGAGACGCGACGTGACTCTGGACGATCAGCTGAGACGCGACGTGACTCTGGACGATCAGCTGAGACGCGACGTGACTCTGGACGATCAGCTGAGACGCGACGTGACTCTGGACGATCAGCTGAGACGCGACGTGACTCTGGACGATCAGCTGAGACGCGACGTGACTCTGGACGATCAGCTGAGACGCGACGTGACTCTGGACGATCAGCTGAGACGCGACGTGACTCTGGACGATCAGCTGAGACGCGACGTGACTCTGGACGATCAGCTGAGATGCGACGTGACTCTGGACGATCAGCTGAGACGTGAAGTGACTCTGGACGATCAGCTGAGACGTGACGAGACTCATGATGATCAACTGTGGCTTGACTTGGCTCATGACAATCAACTGTGACTTGACCCTGGAACAGTAGCCATGACGGGACAAGATCCTGATAGGACGGCCTTGGCATGGCGAGGCTCAGGCGTGGCGGCCATCTTGGCCGGGGACTCAGGCGCGGCGGCCATCTTCCCTGCTGAAAAAAACAATAGAAGCCCAATAGAAACCACAGAAATTCCAATGGTTTCCATTAAAATACCATGATAAACCATTAGCTTTTTCCAGTAAAACCATTATAAAATTCCTTTTTGTAGTGTGTTTTGGGCATTTTTCCAATAGAATTTAACATCCCACCAATAGAATCCATCACATACCAGTAGACACCATTATAGTTTCCATTAAAACCAATACAATTCCCATTATAACCATTAAAAACCATTAAATTTTCGATTGTGTTTTGGGCAGGGTTCTATTGTTTTTTTCAGCAGGGTTGTGAGCAGGCCCTGAGGTAGCAGGCATAACGTTAGCAGGCTTTGACGTAGCAGACATAATGTTAGCAGGCTTTGAGGAAGTGTCGTGTTCTTCCTCCACAACACCCACAGTAAACGAGGAACCACTCAACTGAAGCGCAAAGTCAATATATTGTTTCAGAGTCCAGTGCGGAGTGTGACGTGGCATTAATCCAGAGATTTCATTTGTGAGTCCAAAATGGAAAATGTCCTTCAGCAAACGTCATTGAAACACACCAAATGGCACAGTCCACAAAAGTCCGTCACATAATCCTCTATGGCCCGGTTGCCTTGTCGAAGGTACAGTAAACAAGCTGCTGGGTTCATGGTTTCGGTCGTGTATTCTGTAATGAGTCCACTGGAGGCGAGCGTAGCGAGAACCCAAGTGCAGTTTATTTAAAAAGTGTAATCCAAACATCCAAACATAATCCAAACAAAGACAGACTTGACTTGCTCTGTTTGTTGCTGCTGCGTGTTTTGAGTTTGAGCTCCGTCAAGTTAATTCTTTATCGTCTATTTTCTAATCCTGAAATCTATTTTACACACCATCATTTTCGTTTCTATAACGTTTGAATATATCCCCTATCGTATTCTACAACAAAAACAAAGCGCCTTATCACTAGTTTTATTTTGATTTCCAGAGTCCGCTATTAGCTTATAGCCGTTAGCATCGCCAGCATGGTTGCATTAGCGGCAACCAAGGAAGGTTGCTACTAATCTCGCTTACATTGCTAATACTCTATTCACACACATTACCATTGTTTTACTCACTGCTACTTGCTTTAATGACGGATGTGTGTCTACCATTGAGTGCAGGCGAGGACACGTTCGAGCTGCATTCGGTACAGCTGGAGCTGGAGGCCGTGGAGAAGCAGATCCGTGAGCTGGTGGAGAAGCAGGCGCAGCTGAGAGAGCGGAGAGCCGCGCTGGAAACATCCCGGGCTAACGCTCACAAGGCTGGGCTAAGTATACAGCGCTCCGCTAACACTCCCACCACCTCTACTCCGTGTGTTTCTCTGCACAGACCCTGTGCACCCAGGACGCAATCTTCCCAGATGTCCTTCACTCCGGTGCCGGGACACCACGGACCCTGGGTGCAGCAGCAGTGGAAGACGCGAGCCAGGCCCTGCGCGAGGACCTCTCCCCCTCCACTGCCTCCGGTCTTAGAGATCTCCACCCTCCACTGCTTCGCTCCCCTCCGCGAGACGGAACGCGACGCTGTGATTGTCGGAGACTCCATCGTCCGGCATGTCCGTTCTACGTTAGCTGAAGGTAAAGCACACATTCACTGTTTCCCTGGCGCTCGTGTTCTCGATGTTTCTGTGCAGATACCCGCGATCCTGAAGGACGACGAGAGCATCGGCGCGATCGTCCTGCACGCGGGGGTGGACGACGCCAGGCTGCGGCAGACGGAGACACCGGGACCGCTTCCCACATATCGACGAGGACATGAAAGGTTCAGTAGACTTTTTGCTTTAAACAAATGGTTATTGTCATGGTGTGCAGAGCAGAAACTGCTCTTTGTTAATAATTGGAATCTTTTCTGGGAGTGTCCTAGGCTTTTCCGCGCTGATGGCCTGCACCCCAGCAGAGTCGGAGCAGAACTCCTGTCGGACAACATCTCCAGGACTCTACGCTCCATCTGACTTAGCAGCCCATTCTCAAATAACTGCTATGATGACTTTTGTTCTACCCACTTAAATGATAGAAATACTTGTGCTGTCCAATCTATAAAGACTGTCTGTTCCCCAAACAGTGAAGCCAAAATATAAATTTAATGCAGGATCTAGAAATAATCTGATTGTGATTAAACCAGAAAAATGCAAAACAAATAAACAAAAGCAATTTTTAAAGCTTGGGCTCCTAAACATTAGATCACTCGCACCCAAAGCTGTTATTGTAAATGAAATGATCACAGATTATAGTTTTGATGTGCTCTGCTTGACTGAAACCTGGCTCAAACCACATGATTATATTAATCTAAATGAGTCTACTCCTCCAAGCTACTGTTATAAGCATGAGCCCCGTCAGACTGGCCGTGGCGGCGGTGTTGCAACAATGTATAGTGATATTCTCAGTGTTACCCAGAAAACAGGATACAGGTTTAACTCATTTGAATTACTTCTGCTTGATATTACACTGTCAGATATGCAAAAGAAATCTCTCCTATCTCTTGCTCTGGCTACGGTGTATAGACCGCCAGGGCCGTATACAGATTTCTTAAAAGAATTTGCAGATTTCCTCTCAGATCTATTGGTTACGGTTGATAAAGCGCTAATTGTCAGAGATTTTAACATTCACGTTGATAATACAAATGATGCGTTAGGACTTGCATTTACTGACCAAATAAATTCTTTTGGAGTCAAGCAAAACGTCACCGGGCCCACTCATCGTTTTAATCATACGCTAGATTTAATTATATCGCATGGAATTGATCTTACTGACAATATACCTTATATTATACCTCAAAATGATGATGTTACTGACCATTTCCTAGTATCGTGGATGCTGAGTATTACTGATATTAACTATATGGCTCCGCATTATCGTCCGGGCAGAACTATTGTTCCAACTACTAAAGATAGATTCAGAAATAACCTGCCTGATTTATCTCAACTGCTCTGTGTACCCATAAATACACATGAACTAGATGAAATGACTAGTAACATGGGCACTATCTTCTCTAATACATTAGAAGCTGTTGCGCCCATCAAATTGAAAAAGGTTAGAGAAAAACGTACTGCACCATGGTACAACAGTAATACCCATTCTCTCAAGAAAGAAACTCGTAAACTTGAACGCTAATGGAGAAAAACTAACTTGGAAGTTTTTAGAACTGAATGGAAAAACAGTATGTCCAACTATAGATGGGCTTTAAAAGCTGCCAGAGCAGAGCATATCCGCAAACTCATAGAAAATAACCAAAACAATCCAAGGTTTTTATTTAGCACAGTAGCTAGATTAACAAATAAACAGATGCCACCCGATCTAAATATTCCCTCACAATTTAATAGTAATGACTTTATGAATTTCTTCACTGATAAGATAGATAACATCAGAAAAACAATAACAAATGTAGATTCTGCAGCGTCTAGTACTTCAGCTCCATTCATCGCACCCAAAGAAAAACTGCAGTGCTTTACAACTATAGGACAGGAAGAGCTAAATAAACTTATCACTGCATATAAACCAACAACATGCCTATTAGATCCTGTACCCACTAAACTACTGAAAGAATTGTTACCTGTAGCAGAAGAACCGCTTCTCAATATTATTAACTCATCGATATCTTTAGGTCACGTCCCAAAATCATTCAAGCTGGCGGTTATTAAGCCTCTTATTAAAAAAACACAACTAGATCCTAATGAACTAGCAAATTACAGACCCATTTCTAATCTTCCGTTTATGTCTAAAATTTTAGAAAACGTTGTTTCTGCTCAGTTGTGCTCCTTTTTGCAAAAAAATTCTCTATGAAGAATTTCAGTCAGGTTTCAGGCCCCACCATAGCACAGAAACCGCACTTGTTAAAATTACAAATGACTTGCTTCTTGCGTCAGACCAAGGCTGCATCTCATTGCTAGTTTTACTTGATCTTAGTGCTGCATTCGACACTATAGATTATGACATACTCATAGATAGATTACAAAACTATACGGGTATTCAAGGGCAGGTTTTAAGATGGTTTAGATCCTACCAGTCTGATCGCTACCACTTTGTTTATTTAAACAGGGAGTCATCTCAGTTATCACCAGTAAAGTATGGAGTACCACAAGGATCTGTTCTAGGTCCTCTGCTATTTTCAATATACATGTTGCTCCTTGGTAATATTATTAGAAAATACGGGATTAGTTTCCATTGTTATGCTGATGATACTCAACCATATATCTCAACAAGATCAGATGAAACTTCTAAATTATCTAAGCTAACAGAGTATGTTAAAAATGTAAAAGACCAATAATTTTCTCCTATTAAATTCAGATAAGACAGAGATATTACTTATTGGACCAAAAAACAGTACACAGAATCTCTTGGAATATAATTTGCAGCTAGACGGATGTACTGTTACTTCCTCTATAGTCAAAAATCTGGGTGTTATATTAGACAGCAACTTCTCTTTAGAAAATCATATTTCCCATGTTACAAAAACTGCATTCTTCCATCTTAGAAACATTGCCAAGCTACGAAACGTTACCCGTTTCTGATGCAGAAAAGCTAGTTCATGCATTCATGACCTCTAGACTGGACTATTGTAATGCACTACTAGCTGGTTGTCCTGCATCTTCAATAAACAAGCTACAGGTAGTCCAAAATGCAGCGGCTAGAGTCCTTACCAGGTCAAGAAAATATGATCATTTTACCCCAATTTTACAGTCTCTGCACTGGCTACCTATTAAGTTCCGCATCAGTTACAAAATATTATTACTTACCTATAAGGCCCTTAATGGTTTAGCTCCTGCGTACCTAACTAGTCTTCTACCGCGCTACAATCCATCACGCTCCCTAAGGTCGCAAAACTCTGGACTTTTGGTAGCACCTAGGATAACAAAGTCAACTAAAGGAGGTAGAGCCTTTTCACATTTGGCTCCCAAACTCTGGAATAGCCTTCCTGATAATGTTCGGGGTTCAGACACACTCTCTCTGTTTAAATCTAGATTAAAGACACATCTCTTTAGCCAAGCATTCACATAATGCATCTCATAATCTTGTACTGCAGTTATATCTGATCAAACACACATTATTGTTCTTTAGCTTAGATTGAACAAATCATTTTTGCTTGGTTGGAACAGCAGCTATGCTAATTATGTCTCTATTTGTTTCTCTGTTTCACCATCCCGTGGTAACTAGAATTTACACAAGCTTCAGTCTGGATCCAGAACACCTGAGAAGAGATGATGCCAACCCCTCAGAGGACCTCAGATGATGCCAACCCTCAGACAACATAGAGAACTACCAAATTTTGCCATAAGTTAAATATATTAAGTTTCTACAATATATAAATATATTGTAGAAACTTAATTTCCTGTAAAGCTGCTTTGCAACGATTTGTATTGTGAAAAGCACTATACAAATAAACTTGAATTGAATTGAATTGAATTGAATTGAATTGAATTGAATTGAACTTGACATGAACAGACTTCACTCACCAACAGCAGATTACAACTTCAATACATGACAAGGATCAATGGCAATGACATGGCTACTTATAACAAACAATGAGAACCACATGACAAGAACCAACCAATGAGGACAAGACACATGACTTAGGACAACCAATCAGAACATGACACATTGAAAAAGGGAACCAATAGCAAGGAGACAAAAGGGCAAGGGAAGCATGACACAAACAGGAGCCATAACTAAACTTCAAAATAAAAGACATGAAAACAAGAACATGACACAGAACCCAAAACAGACCTTACACCCAAATTGCATTGACTGCTCTAAAATATGAGACACCAAAGCTTCAGGAATTTAGGACTCAGAATAGGAAACGTTTATTCGATAACTGATTTATTTCCTTTTTAGGTTTATGTATATGTTTTTTTTTTTTAAAAAAAGATTAACTGTTAGATTATCTTTAATAAAGTAATTGAAATAGTTACACTACTTATTACATTTTAAATAGAGTAACTTGTAATCTGTAACCTGTTACATTTACAAAGTAACTTTCCCAACACTGAGAAAAACCCACCAGCACTGCAGTAAAGGATTCTCAGTGAATAACATTTGAAATTTCAGCCTGTTAACTACTGTAGCCAAACAAGGTAAAAAATCACTAAGCGATACTAGAGATGACAGCAGAACAGAGCATTCAATCATTCATCAAAGTTATAAAGAAATGTCATTTAAAAAAGCAAGGAAACGGTTGCTTTTGACATTAAATGATAACTTACTGGGATCATACCTCATTACCTAATCTATTACATACAGTAAATTATCTATTCCTACAGTACGCCACGAAGTAACAATTAAAGGGATAGTTCACCCCAAAATGAAAATTATGTCATTAATTACTCACCCTCATGTCGTTCCAAACCCGTAAGACCTTCGTTCATCTTCAGAACACAAATTAAGATATTTTTGATTAAATCTGAGAGCTTTCTGACTCTCCATAGACAGCAACGCAACTGCAATATTCCCAGACCCAGAAACGTAATCAGCGTTGTTTACGTTCAGGAGAAAACGCACGCATGCATCATGGTACGCTCCAAAATGGCGGAAGACGGTAACTCGGGGAGAAGAATTGTTGAATAAATTACGTAATTTTTGTTTTCTTTGCACACAAAAAGTATTCTCATAACTTCGCAAAGCTGAATTTGAACCCCTGATGTCACATGGACTGTTTTACTGATGTCCCTGCAACGTTTCTGAACCTGGGAACATTGCAGTTGCGTTGCTGTCTATGGAGGGTCAGAAAACTCTCAGATTTCATCAAAAATAACTTAATTTTTGGGTGAACTATCCCTATTCCCCAAAGTCACATATGTACAATAGAAATTTTTTTTTTTTTTTTTTTGGCCATTCCATCAATAGCTCTTGCTTAAAGTCCTTATTGTCACATATGGGTTTGTAGCAACCTGAGGATGAGTAAATAATGACAGTATTTTTACTTCTGGCTGAACAATTCCTTTAACTTATAGTGGCTCAAAGTAGCTTAGCCAGACTTTGAAAAAAGAAACTCTATTAGTCTAAGATTGAAGATCAGTGTGGAGGGGAACAAACAGGAAGCAGTCGTAAATCTACACATTAGCCCGTCTACCCCGCTGTGCTGGCAACACTTCATTTAGCTGATCGCGTTTTATTTAGGGACGCTTTCGCTCTTCTTCAGCAGACACGCACACCCTCCTCTAAGTCACATTACCTCGTTGATGTTTGGCATCTCTGATCTGTGTGCTCGCGAACTTTAAATCATTATTCTGAGAGCTGACGAAAAACTGTCAACACCACCTGCTACGTCCGCGAGGTCCTGCCAGCTTACATCTCTTTTGAGCGAGCCATGTGTTGTTGTAATGTAACGCGATTACAGAAAGCGTTTCACACCGTTTTCAACAGAGCCAAAACATGAACAACAAAGCATGCCAATTATGGAGTCATTTGAGTGTTTGTTGAGCTTCGGCTGGGCTCCATTTTCTCTGGCTGACCATATTGAAGGGGTCAAATGGAACATCTGAATCGCTGCTTTACTACACATCCTGTAATCCCTCTTTCATTCGGATGCCCAAGAAGAAGGCGGGGGGGAAAAAAACGCTCCTTGTTACAATTTGGCTCCGAGTGTCTGTGCACATTGCACTTGCGTCTGTAGCAGCATGTGTTTCTGGGATTGTTCTGGAAGGGAAAATGCCGAAACAGCAGGGAGCAAGAGATAAACAGGCTATTCGTGACTCGTTAAAAAAGGCGACGGTGGCCAACATTGTGGAGAGCGTAAGGACCCTCGTTCCAACTGGGCTATAAACTTTTTCAGCACCAGCTGGACCGAGCATCTGTCAGCTCGTGCATGGAGAGATGATCTGGTGCGAATGACGACAGAGCCGTGCGTTTAAAAACCCGACACCTTACATAACTGTGCGGATTAAAAACTCAGCCAGCCCAATAGCGCAGCGGCCGATGCCTATTATCAAGGGGCCTCTGGCTGCACAGGGAGCGAGTCTTGGGACAGTCATCGCTGTTGCACGACAAATACCGGACTTGGCTGAAAATTCGGCTCTGAAATGTTTGAACTTACCTGTAGAAGTTTTGCATGTAGGGTCAGTTTGTTGGTACCGATCAGGAAGTGACCAAGAATCCCACTCCACAGTAAAATTAGGGTAATAATAGCCAAATTGTACAGATGCTGTTTCATTTTGCTCCACCTTCAAAACAACTTTCTTCCCAGTTGACTTCCACAACTAACCAGCTGGCCTTGTTTTTTTACGATGTAGTCAATTAAACTGAATCAGTCAGTGGATAAAATGAAGCCTCACACTACATTTTTCTTCACTGAATATCGTCTTTCACTCTAAATTAAAAACAGCAATACAGAATTAAATAGAAAACGTGGTCACACTTTAGTTTGGGGTCCAATTCTCACTATTTACTAAGTATTAACTACAAATTTTGCCTCAATAAACTCCAAATTTGCTGCTTATTATTAGTTAGTAAGTTAGTTGTTAGTTTAGGTATTGGGTGGATTAAGGGATCTAAAATATGGTCATGCAGAATAACGCATTAATATGTGCTTTATAAGTACTAATAAACAGCCAATATGCTAATATGCATGCTAATAAACAACTAGTTAATAGTGAGAATTGGTCCCTAAACTAAAGTGTTACCAAAAGCGCATATGAACATACTAAGATGTCTTCACCTGGTCCATTTTTTGAGGGCAGAACAGATATTTTGGTAACACTTTATTTTAAGGTGTCCTTGTTACACAAGTTACATGTAATTACTATTATAATAACAATATATTATGCATAATTAATTACATGCAAGTAACCCTAAGCCAAACCCTAATCCTAACCCTAACCCTATAGTAAGTACATGTAGTTAATTAATATTACTCAGTACTTAAATGTATAATTACACTGTAACAAGGACACCTTAGAATAAAGTGTAACCAGTATTTTTGCTATGATATCCTACAATCCTATGTGTACTCTTTGGAATAAAAATATTTGCTTGGTTATCTCTAAAGCTCGCTTTGACTCAGTCTTATAGACTATTAGATGTGACGTTATGGAAGCCAGTCTGAATATAGTTTCTTTAAGGGTATCTTCATACACAGTCGCTCTCTGTGAAATTATTGGCTGGGCAGCAAGGCCACATACGCAAACACAGTGCAGTGGCTAATGACAATCACCATACGCATATGTACATAGATTAACAATTAAAAACAACACAGATGGTATGCAAGAACACATTCTGTGTGAACAGCCCTCCAAATATGTCTGTCTGTTTAACCCATGAACGAGAGCATATTGCAAGTTTAGCCTTTTAAACAAGTTATGTTAGAAAGATTTGGTGAATAACACAATATACCAAAATTAGTTTCATTTACATTTTTGATGGTTCTTCTGTAATTCTTTGGTGCTAGTTATCATTGTACTATTTATTTTCACGTAGCATCGATATTTTGGTAAATATTTAGATCAGGTAAAATTTAGACCTTCTATCATTAGTTATTGGTTTAGTACAAATAAGTTTTTGTACTAATTTTGCTTGTGTTTTTTTTTTTTTTTTTTTTTTTTTTTTTTTTTAGAGATATTTTGATTTTGCAAGGATGGGAGCATTCTAGAATTTTCTGTAACATTCTGGAATATTCTGTCATATGCTAGTGCTTTCTGGAACATTCCAGAACATTGTGGGACTAGTCATAAAAGACAAAAATCATGGATGACTCACTTTTGGTAACTGTTTACGTCATAAGCATATCATCTGTTATAAACATATCTGTTAATGATACACAAAAAGCAATGTGATTTTATATTCAGCATGTCAAATATTCAAAGTAAAAGCGAAACAATACATTTATAAAAATTGGTTTCCTGGTATAATCAAAGTGTTTAGTGTTTTTGCTTGCTGACTTACTAGGCCTGCAACTCTGATACTATTTCACCCTCCCTCTGTGTGAAGAAACTTTGCTGTATTTTAGCACAAGTTCTTTAGTTGCTCTCTTGAAAGTATGCTAAGATGTTTACAGCCTCATTAGTCTGTAAGTGTGAATGAAGGCATGAAAAATAGATAAGCTGGAGCTCTGCCCCATGCCAGAGGAGGCCCGCGCAGCACTTAAGTCTTTGCAGTGTGACAGACGGCCAGCCCTTTCATTCTGCAGCATCAGGGTATCATTTGGAATTAAAGAAACTTTACGACTCCCTGAACTGATTTTCTGGAATATGAAAACATCAGCATATGGCCGAAGACAGCAGCAGGCTAAAAAGTCAATTTCCCTCATGGAACATACCAAGAGGGGTGACATTCATATTAATATTGTCCTTTTGGCTCTGAACTTAGTATTGCCTAGGATGCTTTTCGTGAGCACATGTACCTGTGTTTAAACATTGCTGTTATTTTCTCTGTGGAACACAAAAGGAGAATTTCTTAAGAATTTTCAAGCTACAAAAAGGCCACCAAAAACAACAAATGTAACCCAGTGCTTACAATAGTTGCATTAATCTTATATTGAATGGCCTCAGGAGACGTGGAGTGTAGTTTGTGAGTCATGTGGACTACTTTTCGGAGTTTGAACCATCTAAAAATTCTTCATAATTTCTCCTTTTTAAGCTTCATGGGAAAACAACAAAAAAGACCCATGCATTTGGACATTGTGGTGCTGGAATTGCATGTTTTGGTTAAGTCAGGCCTCACTGGTGCCCAGCAGGCAGATGGGGTTCAATATGCTGGGTTTCTGTACAGACAGATGTGATGCAGCGGTGCAGTGGTGGTGAATTTATAAAGACACCACTCACATACAGTACAGGCACACCAGGTTTTGAAAGCGGCATTCAGATTATATATATATATATTTAATTTCAATAAGATTTCAATCACTTTTCTGATAGTACAGGCACATATCTTACTATGCAAAAATGGGTAACACTTTAGTTTAGGGAGCAATTCTCACTATTAACTAGTTGTTTATTAGCATGCATATTAGCATATTGCCTGTTTATTAATACTTATAAAGCAAATATTCTGAGCATGACCATATTTTAGATCCCTTAATTCTAAATCCAATACCTAAACTTAACAACTACTGCAATAACTAATAATAAGCAGCAAATCAGGAGTTTATTGAGGCAAAAGTCATAGTTGTGAGAATTGGTCCCAAACTAAAGTTTGACCCAAAAATGAGTAGACTATCGCAAAATATAGTTTTCATTGTTTTTAATTGCATGTCAACCTTAACTATCTTGCATGAATGGCCTGAATGGATGATGTCCATTGGGAAGAGTAGCCTAAATGTTTTAAAATTGTGAAATAACACTAGAAATTTTGTTTTTCTCGTTCTCTCCGCGTCCTGTCATGCACCCATCAGAAATGACAAGCGAGATGCAAAATGTCCCACCCCCTTAGTAAGACGTGGTGGGAGAGGCTGTCAATCACTTAAATTGCTGAGCAGTCCAGCCCTATGTGCTTCTGTCATGCACTGATGGACATGTGGACTTTCCCACCTAGTAGGGGGCGACTTAGTGGCGGGTAAAGCAAAAGAGATGCATCCTAAATAAACTATTAATAACTAATGAAGCTTCCTAAAAGACTATTGCATGGCATTACTAAGCTTCTTATTATTTGTTTATCATTACTACTATAAATTATGTTTTTTTTTTCCTGTTTTGATAAAAATGAATGTAAAATAAATAATTAAATATGTAAAAATGGATTATGCATATCTTACTTTTTTTCTGTAAAGTCCAATTACACAATAATATGACAATTTCACAGTACAACAGGTAATGGGCAATTATTCAACTTACTCATGCAGTGTAATGTTTCAAAACAGTTATGCTAAAACTATACAGACACAAACACTCATATGGTTTGACTGTGGTTTATGCAAAAAAACTAATTCACACATTCAACCTCAGGATTCGTTCAATACATGTGTGTTTATTAAAGACAGAGAGGATCTTGATTTTCTTGACTTTCTACACACACACACACACACACACACACACACACACACACACACACATATATATATATATATATATATATATATATATATAATATATAATTATTTTTTATTTTATATATATATTTTTTTTTCTTCATTTTTACCCCTGCAAAGTTGTAGCGCAGTGTTACAGAGCGTGCGCGGCTCCTCTCACCTCCCCCCGACTGACCCCTTTTTTTATGAATAATTGGTGATGTGTGTCAATATTGCACCCCATAGTAACCATATGGTTGGCCTGAGCAGACAGGCAATTGTTTGGTGCTGTGAAATATTGTGTTACCCTGTGAGATGTGGAGCCAGTGGAAGCAGAAACTGTTGCTCAGACTGACAGTTACATTGTGTGTCTGAATGGGGAAACTTCTGAGGAAAAGATGCGAGTGGACCCAGACAGAATGTCCTGACCTCCGAAAGAAAAGACGATTTGACATGGTATAAGGTCTTCCATCGCTTCCCATCTCTCTTTATCTGCCTTTCAGCCAATGGGAAATGAAGAGGAACATTAAACTTAAGTAGAGCTTTCTTTTGTTCTTCAGCTCGAGGAGAAACTTTTTTGTGCCCGACAGTTGTCCACTGCTATTAATATAATATGCAATATGTCTGAAAGGCTTTGTCTTTCCTCTGGAACAGACTATTTAACAGACTCCTGCACTAAAACTGGACTCAATTACTCAAATGGCACAATCAAACTGTGATGCAGCAAAAAAATAAAAATAAATAAAACATTAATGAACTACCTATATTAATATGCATTATAAACATGTTGTGATTAGTTCTGGAATGCACATTTTTCTCCTAGACCTGGGTTTATTTTGAATGAAATCAACAGAGAAGCATGCAAATACAAAAAATAAAAAAATAATGATGTAATATTTAAGTAGTACAAAATTTATCCATGCCAATATTTATTGTAATTCCTTTGATTTCTGCTGATGTATGAAAATCAACACACTCCCATGGCATTTGTAACTGTTTTATATATATTGTCATTTGGGTTACACTTTATTTTACAATACACACATAATTATTATTAATTATTATTGCAAGTACACACTTGCATGTACTTACAGTGTACTTACCTGAGAAAATACTGGTAATATTAGGTAACTACATGGATTAGGGTTAGTTTTAGGGGTAGGTTCATGGTTAGTACCTAGTTATTACCCAGTTATTGTAATCACTATAATAAGTGTATGATATGTGCAAGTGGAAGAGGACTGTAAAATAAAGTATGGTTATACTATTTTAAGGTCTCCTTGTTACAGTGCAATTATACATTGCACATACATCTACATGCACTTACTATATGGTTACAGTTAGGGTTTGGCTTAGGGTTGCTTGCATGTAATTATGCATAATTTATTGTTATTATAATAATAAGTACATGTAACATGGACACCTTAAAATAAAGTGTTACCTAAAGTGGCACCGACATGTGTTTGATTTTGCACAATATTATGTCCCACTAATGTTAGGTGCTTACATTTTTCTAAAAATCTTACGTTTCAGTACGAATGAGATTGTGTTGCTAAATCCTCACATTAAAGAGGCATTGCGGTAAGAAGAATGAATTAGTTTTGCGTTACGGTAATGACAAGACTATTAAACGAAAGCATTTTTGAAGTCGTATTGGTCTGGACTACACAGAGGTTGGCAATAGGAGCTGTTTAGGCCTTTTAAGCGAGTTTAACAATTGCTAATTGGCATATTTGCTGTTTTTTTTTTTGTTTTGTTTTGTTTTGTTTTGTTTTGTTTTTTTTAAACTACTCTTTTTTAAGTTTTATTTTGCCATTATAGCAACTAGGTAGGCTACTTGTCTTGGCAGTCCTCTGTGGGATTATGCAGATTTTGATCAAGAGTGTGCGCAGGCGTTTGCGGCCTGATCAAAAGCATTAAACTGATAACTTTCATCATCCTTTACACAACTTCTAGAACAATCGCCATTCTGTCAGCATAATCGGCTTTGTTTACCAACAAAGAGAGACTAAATTGATGCCCATTCTGCCTTTATCTTAAAACTAAAGCGGAACAATTAAAGCCCATGTCTCTTTGCTCAGCTTTTGATGTGGCACAATGCTTTCCCACTCGCTGTTTTTTCTGGGGAAGTAATGTGAAGCGCGCCGCTGGGCCTCAAGCTAAGCGGTAACAATCATGGGGCGGCTCCTTGTTTTTGCTCAATCGGAGGCATTCAGCGACAGTGTTTGGACTATCAGTATGATTTATTTGTCTGTATTGACCTGTGTCCCCTGCTTAATTACCCTGGGATAATCTCAGACAGAGCCTCTTGACACTGGCAGAAAGCCCAGCCACTTTGGCTCTGGAGACCAACTGTTGACCTGATGGCTGCGGATGGATGGCCAGTGTTGGGATGGTTACTTTGGAAATGTAACAGGTTACAGATTACAAGTTACCCTGTCTAAAATGTAATAAGTAGTGTAACTATTTCAATTACTTTGTTAAAGTAATGTAACTGATTACATTTGATAACTTTGCAATTACTTTTCTACATTTCTAATGTTTTCAGCAAAAATCTGACTTATTTTGAGAAAATTCTGAGGTTAAATACAGATTTAAAACCATAACAAGAAATAGTTTAGTAGCTATGATACTGTTTTTGAAATCATATATTTGTATAGTTGTCAGGAAGCACTGGAATCTAACAATGACTTGAAAAAACAGTTCATCTTAAATAACGCATATAAATAAACCCAAATAGGAAATAACACAGTTATTGAAGAAGCATGTGTCCTAAACTTCTGAAACATTGGTGAGTCATATTTTAGAGCAGTCATTGCAATTTATGAAAGAAATCAATTAAATCTGTATGTGGGTGGGTGTGAAAAATAAATAAATATATATATATATATATATATATATATATATATATATATATATATATATATATATATATGTATGTATTTATAAATACTATATATATAATTTTTTATAAAAATATAAAAAAGATATAACCCCCTTTGTAATTGTTAAGATTTTCATAAATAACTGTAATTTAATTACACATTTTTTCAGATTACAGTCACATTTATTTTGTAATTCCTCGTCGTCGGCGCGGTGGCTCTGAGCCGGTTCAGCTTTGGGTGGAGGACATTCATCTCGTATAAAAATGATCCGCCGGAGCCTTTGAACTCACAGAGGTCAAGAAAATAAACTCAGCTGAGCTCTCCAAAGAAAGTACTGTGATGTCAGTTCATTTTGACGGTGAACGCAGGAGAAATCCCTCAAATGCACAATGTGAAGGAAAGCAAAACTAATTAGCAGGAAAGTTGTGCCTGCAAAATAAACATTTAAAAACACAGCGTGATGCCCGAGATTACACTGGAGATGTTTTGTCTGTGCTTTTCTGATTGTATTTTTCTATATGTCTTGCCAGTGGTGTTTTGGCCGTGGTTTATGTAAAAAGAAATCAAATGAGATGGTTTGTTTAAAATCAAAGTAAGTGAGATCATAACTATGTTCTCCCTCACAAAAATCTTTTTTTTTTCGCTCTTTGTCCTATAAGATTCTGAAATAATACTGTATCTCCACAAAATTAAACAGAGATCATTATAGATCTGATTTCCTGAACATTAGGAGATTTCTTAAAGCAATTAGAGCACATTACACCCATTTAAAAGAGAATAAAAGTTCTATGATAATGTTAAACATTTTCCCAAGAAGCAAATTACTTTTTTGTTTCTTCTAAACGCCTGTGGAGATTTCTTCTGAAATTCTGGAGAAGACACGTTTGAGATCACAGGGGTCTTTTTCCAGTGCTAAAATCTGAGAATTAGACACAACTAAGCATCTTCATTTTCTCTCCGTTAAAGAGAGAATTAATTGCTTTCAGCATTTCTGTACCCAGTTTTATTTAAAATGCTTCAGGAACACTTAATGCAAGCAGATCTCAACTAATGCTATTTTAGTATTATTTATATAATATTGTAGTTTTTTGTTTGTTTGTTTGTTTCTTTCTTTCTTTGTTTCTTTGTTTCTTTGTTTTTTGAATTTTTGAATTTTGAAAGAGCTTTTGAGCTTTTATTTTTATATTTTCAGTTTTCCATTTCTTTTCTATCTTCTTTTTTTCTTATGGTAATTTTGTCATTTTTATTAGATTTTTTCTTTTTTCTTTTTAAATATTACTATTCAATTCATTCTTATTTCTGTTATAGCTTTAGTTCAGTTTTAGTCTTTATTTATACTAGTTATTTATTTTTACTTATTATCTTTAACTTATTTCATGTATTCGCCAAGTAAACATTTCTAATCATTTCTTTTTTCTTTTTTCATTTTATTTTATTTTATTTTATTTTATTTTATTTTATTTTATTTTATTTTATTTTATTTTATTTTATTTTATTTTATTTTATTTTATTTCAGCTTGGTTAGAGTTAACAAAAATGTTTTAATAGCTTTCATTTTAGTTCATGTTAATAACCCTGACATCAACCTGTATTCCAGGCACATGCACTTATGTAGACATTAAATCAGATTTCTGTGCGTGTGATGCTGTAGGGTCCAGTATGACTGAGTATAGAGCACTAGACTGGACTCCTGCAGGGGGTGGTCAGCTAGAGGAATCTGTCAGTACTGCTCCATCACAAAGAGAGTGACAGCAGAAGTGTGGAGAGAGTGATGAGGCGTCCCGCCGGCCCCTCGCTCTCATTCAGCTCCTCAGGGAAACACAGCACAGCGCTTTCCATCTCCAGCAGCAGGACTCTGGAAGAGGAGCTGCGCCTCCTTTGGTTACTGAGTGCTGCTGGAATGACTACCCTAGTAAAAAAGTAATATATTTAAAACACATTTATTTCATACTAAGTATAGTTCAAATCTAGTAACATATTTACTGACCGATAACTCGAGATATAAAAAATTATAATTAAACTTTACTTGGCATATTACTTGTGCACAATGCACTTTTCTTCTAAAATGTGTTTTAATGTCAATTTTGATGAGAATTGTATGATCTTTGAATGATATCAAACTTTAAATGCAAGATATTTAAAGTGTACCTGAAGTGTACTTGCAATAGTTCCACTTTAGCACAATAAAATATATTAAGTATGTCTTTAATTGTACTTCAGCTCTACTTCTGCACAATTATAGTGCATTAAGTACAAAATTAGTTGATCCAATTTAGCAGACTTTAAGTACACCACTTTAGTACACTTAAAGTACAATTGCAGGACATTTTATTATGTACATAAATATAAAAATTTATTTGTAGTATACTTAGCATGAAATAAATGTATTTCAAATACATTTAAGTATATTTATTTTTCACTAGGGTACTGATGTCTTTGAGTTGTTTTTTGCTCATTTTGTGAGATGCTCTAAAAAATGAAGTAAAGATTTTTTTTCTTTAATTATTTCCTTTTTTATGTTACAAAATAGGCCATGAAAATGGTAAGAAAAATATGAAATACTTAATTTTGCATTTACTATATTGAGGTTTGCAGTTTTTCGAATACATCTAAATACCGTTTAAAAAAATGAAATTAACAAATTAATAAAAGCCTACCTCTAAAACATTAGGCAGCTAGTTAGTGTAGTTTTTTTAGGACTTGCTGAAGTCTATCCCGGTGTCTGAGGCTGTATAATGGAAACACCTGTGGGCCTGTCCATTACACACTCACACCCCAAAACTTACATCTAACCAGAAAAAATATTTTAGACCAGAAAAGTATATAATTCAATAATAAAAATAAAAAAAAATACTAAAACTTATTTTTCATCTAGTTGCCAGGCAACATTTCTCCTGATGTACCAAAATAACAAAATCTAAAACAGAAATAAAAATTAGACTTAAAACTGTAATTAAAATGAAATTAATAAACTTTAAAATTGAAATGAACAAAACAGAAACTAATTCAAAATATCAATTAAAAACTATATCTCAATGATACTAAAACAGCGCTGGCTTGGAGAATACAGTCATTACTAAAATTGTGAAAATTAGTTAGATTATTTTCTTGTCTTCCTGCCAATCCATATGATCCATATGGTGTCACTTCCAGGATGTTAAAATTGTAAGTATTGTTATATAATTTATCATGAGGAAAAAATCATGTGGTAACAGGACAGAAAACAACATGTAGGACACAGCTAAATATTATGGCATTATGGCAACCATAACTGATATATATATATATATATATATATATATATATGTGTGTGTGTGTAATGTATATATATATAATGTTTGTGAAATTCTCTTCATTATTATTATTATTATTATTATTATTAATAATAATAATAATAATAATAATATTTATAATTATTTGAAATGAGTAAAAAACAATATTACATACAGGTGCATCTCAAAAAATTTGAATATCATGAAAAAGATCTTTTTTGTAACATTTCAAAAAGTGAAACTTTCATATATTCTTGTCACGGTTCATCGGAACCAGGAAACGAGGAGACAAGGAATATCTTCAAACATAGGATTTATTAACAAAACTCAGGGAATGCTGGAGACATGGAACATTTAACACAGAATGACAATATCCGAATGGTAATTAAGATCGGACACAGAGGCAGGGAAGCAGAGGACTTATAAAGGGAAGACTAAACTAGATAATTAACCAAACACGGCTGGAGATAAATAAACTAATGATGAGAACAACATGAGGAAAGGAAACAGACCAAATATGGGCACGAGAGGAAGGGAACAACAAGACACAGGAAGACAAGACTGACATTACTCCCCCTGCACCGTACAACTTCCAATGGGGAGGGCGCTCTGGAGGCCTCTAGGGGCAGAGTTCGGGGACGGAAGGCCTCCAGGGCGGCGCCTGTTCCGAGACCCATGGCGGAGCAGGGAGCTTGGGAGGCCATGGCAGCGCAGGGTGCTCGGGAAGCCATGGCGGTGCAGGGTGCTCGGGAGGCCATGGCGGATCAGGGAGCTTGGACAGCCATGGCGGAGCAGGGAGCTCGGGAGGCCATGGTGGATCAGAGAGCTCGGGAGGCCATGGTGGTGCAGGGAGCTCGGGAGGCCATGGCGGTGCAGCCTTCGAGGCCGTGGCCCCAGCCCCCGTCTCTCCGGCTACAGCCATCCTACCCCCCCACCCAAAAAAAAATACTTGGGGAAGCTTCCGGGCCTAAACTCGGGGACTGGAGCCCTCCTTGGGCTTAACGGGGGATCTGGAGACCGTCCTGGGCTGAACTGGGGATCAGGAGCCCATCCTGGGCTGGACTGGGGATCAGGAGCCCTCACTGCGCTGGACTGGGGATCTGGAGCCTCTCCTGGGCTTGAATCAGGAACTGGAGCCTCTGCTGGGCTCGACTCGGGAACTGGAGCCTCTCCTGGGCTCGACTCGGGAACTGGAGCCTCTCCTGGGCTCGACTCGGGAACTGGAGCCCTCTCTGGGCTAATCTCGGGAACTGGAGTGCGCTAACATGAGGCTGACACAGGAGGGCGCTGCCGAGGAGCGGGCGCTGCCGAGGAGCGGGCGCTGTCGAGGAGCGGGCTATGGAGGGCGCTCTGGAAGCACGGACACTTGGAGGCGCTCTGGAAGCACGGAGATAGGAAGGCTTCTTTGTGGCGCAGGCACTGGGGGGCGCTCTGGAAGCGCGAACACTTAGGGGCGCTCTGGAAGCACGGAGATAGGGAGGCGCCTTCGTGGCGCAGGCACTGGGGGGCACTCTGGAAGCGCGGACACTTGGGGGGGCTCTGGAAGCATGGACACTTGGGGGCGCTCTGGAAGCGCAGAGATAGGGAGGCGCCTTCGTGGCGCAGGCACTGGGGGGCGCTCTGGAAGCACGGACACTTGGGGGCACTCTGGAAGCGTTGGATCCGCGACCGGTGGGCCTGCCATACTCTCTGCCAGCGGGCTTCCCATACTCACATACTCCCATACATACATACTTCCCATACTCACAGATGGCGGCGTTGTCTTCCCCGCGAACAGCAGGCCTGGGAGAGCCGTGGACGGCGGCATGGCACGAGCCGCGAGTGGCGGCCTGAACTTCACCGCATCCCGCGGCCTTGAGCGAGCCACAAACGGCGGCGTTGCATGAGCCACAAGCGGCGGCCTGGAGCGAGCCGCGAATGGCGGCAGGCTTGGCAGCCGAATTAAACCATAATCCTTCCAGCTGGCAGGGACGAGCAGCAGACAGCAGCGGCCTGGAGCAGTGGCCTCCATGGTTTGTTGGTCTAGAGGGATAAGAAGAATGCCCATCGTGTCAGGCAAATGTCTTGGTCCGGTCTTCTGTCACGGTTCGTCGGAACCAGGGAACGAGGAGACAAGGAATATCTTCAAACATAGGATTTATTAACAAAACTCAGGGAATCCTGGAGACACAGAACATTTAACACAGAATGACAATATCTGAATGACGATTAAGACCGGACACAGATGCAGGGAAGCAGAGGACTTATAAAGGGAAGACTAAACAAGATAATTAACCAAACATGGCTGGAGATAAATAAACTAATGATGAGAACAACACGAGGAAAGGAAACAGACCAAATATGGGCACGAGAGGAAGGGAACAACAAGACACAGGAAGACAGGACTGACAATTCTAGATTTATTACATGTAAAATAAAACATTTCAAAAGTTTTTTTTTTTTCATTTTAATTTTGATGATTGATGATTGCAACTTACAGCTCATGAAAGTCAAAAATCCAGTATCTCAAAATATTAGAATATTTATATTTGAGTTTCATTAAATGACCATCCATACAGGAAACGGTGCACAAGCAACTGGAATGACCGCAAGCTTGAGAATACTGTCAAGCAAAGCCGATTCAAACACTTCGGAGAGCTTCACAAGTAGTGGACTGAGGCTGGAGTCAGTGCATCAAGAGTCACCACGCTCAGACGTGTCTTCAAGAAAAGGGCTACCAAGCCACTTCTGAAACAGAAATCACATCAGAAGCATCTTACCTGGGCTAAGTAGAAAAAGAACTGGACTGTTGCTCAGTGGTCCAAAGTCTTCTTTTCAGATAAAAGTACATTTTGCATTTCTTTTGGAAATCAAGGTCTGGAGTCTGGAGGAAGACTGGAGAGGCACAGAATCCAAGCTGCTTGAAGTCCAGTGTGAATTTTCCGAAGTCAGTGATGATTTGGGGTGCTGTGACGTCTGCTGGTGTTGGTCCATTGTGTTTTATCAAGTCCAGAGTCAATGCAGCCGTCTACCAGGAGATTTTGGATTTTGGAGATTTATGCTTCCATCTGCTGACAAGCTTTATGGAGATGCTGATTTCCTTTTCCAACAGGACTTTAGCACCTGCCCACAGTGCCAAAACCACTTTCAAGTGGTTTGCTGACCATGATATTACTGTGCTTGATTGGCCAGCCAACATGCCTGACCTGAATCGCATATGGAATCTATGGGATATTTTCAAGAGAAAGATGATAAACAGTTGATCTAACATTACAGACAAGCTGAAGGCTCAATAGTGCCTCAGCAGTGCCACAGGCTGATCGCTTCAATGCCACACCTCACTGATGCTGGAGTTTGTGCTAAAGGAGGCCCGATCAAGTATTGAGTGCATTAAATTAACATACTTTAAAGAACTTGAACTTTTCTGTTTTGCAAATCCTTTTTTTGATTGATCTTAGGAAATATTCTAATATTTTGAGATACTGGATTTTTGACTTTCGTGAGCTGTAAGCTCTAATCATCAAAATTAAAAAAAAATAAAAATAAAAAAAATAAAAACTTTTGAAATGTTTTACTTTACATGTAATGAATCTAGAATATATGAAAGTTTCACCAAAATAAATAAAAATAAAATAAACTTTTTCACAATATTCAAATTTTTTGAGATGCACCTATATATTCTCTACCAGTCAAAGGTTTTTGAACAGTTTTTGAAGTCTCTTATGCTCTCCAAGCCTTCATTTATTTGATCCAAAGTACAGCAAAAACAGTAAAATTTTGAGATATTGTTACTTTTAAAATAACTGTTTTCTATTTGAACATATTTTAAAATGTAATTTATTCCTGTGATTTCAAAGTTAAATTTTAGCATTATTACTCCAGTCACATGATCCTTCGGAAATCATTCTAATATTCTGATTTGCTGATTTGCATTATTATTATTATTATTATTATTATTATTGTTGTTGTTATTGTTGTTGTTGTTATTGTTATGTTTAAAACAGCTGAGTAGTTTTTTTTTCAGGTTTCTTTGATGAATAGAAAGTTCAGAAGAACAGAATTTATCTGAAATAGAAATCTTTTGTAACATTATAAATGTCTTTATTATCACTTTAGATTGACAATTTAAAGCATCCTTGCTAAATAAAAGTATTAATTTCTATAATCCCCCCCCCCCCAAAAAAAATAAAAATAAATAAATAAAAATAAAACAAAAATAAAATAAAATAAATAAATATACTGACTCCAAGCTTTTTGACTGGTATAGTGTATAATGTTACAAAAGCTTTTTATTTCAGATAAATACTAATCTTTCAATCTTTCTATTCATCAAAGAATCCTGAAAATAAAGTACTGTTTTAAATATTGATAATAATAACAATAACAGTAACAATAATAAAAATGTTTCTTGATCAGCAAATCAGCATATTAGAATGATTTCTGAAGGATCATGTGACACTGAAGACTGGAGTAATGATGCTGAAAATTCAGCTTTGATCACAGAAATAAATTTCATTTTAAAATATATTCAAATAGGAAGCAGTTATTTTAAATAGTAAAAATATTTCATAATATTACTGCTTTTGCTGTACTTTGGATCAAATAAATGCAGGCTTGGTGAGCAGAAGAGACTTCTTTAAAAAAACATTACAAATCTTACTGTTCAAAAACTTTTTACTGGTAGTGTACATATATATATATATATATATGTCAAGTCAAGTCAAGTCACCTTTATTTATATAGCGCTTTTAACAATACAGATTGTGTCAAAGCACTTAACAGTATCAAATTGGAGGATAGAGTGTCAGTAATGTATAATAATAAGATTAAACACTCAATTTTCAGTTAAAGGCATTTCATTATTGAATTCAGAGATGTCATTGTCTAGCTCAGTTTAGTTTAAATAGTATATATGAAATCAAATTGACGATAATCGTTAGAAATTAAGTGTCCCCAACTGAGCAAGCCAGAGGCGACAGCGGCAAGGAACGAAAACTCCCTCTGTGACAGAATGGAGAAAAAAACCTTGGGAGAAACCAGGCTCAGTCGGGGGGCCAGTTCTCCTCTGGCCAGGATATTATTATTTATTTTTTTACTTATTGTATTAATTAAATTTTAAATGTATAAATGTATTATATTTCTATTTTTATATTGTTGCAATTTCTAACAATAATAGTATTATGTAGTTAGGTATTTTATTATATTATAGTTATTTTGTTTTATTTTAAGTTTTATTGTATTTAAGTCGAGGTCTTCACTGGGGATATGTCCCCGGGGCTCATCCAGGTGTCCGGCCTCCGCCGACGGTCAGGGTCGCAGACATCATCTCCCGGCGCCATCTGATCCGGACACGGACTGAGAAACAGAATAATAAAGAAACAGACAAATATTAGCGTAGATGCCATTCTTCTTACGATGTAACGAGTACATCGTGTGTTATGAGGAGTGTTCCCGGTTCCGGTTGATCTAATTAATGCAGCCTAACAATCCTTTAACGGATTTGAATAATAGAAGTGTATTAGTGTGTTATGTGTAAGCCAGGTTAAAGAAATGTGTCTTTAATCTAGATTTAAACTGACACAGTGTGTCTGCCTCCCGAACAGTGTTAGGTAGATTGTTCCAGAGTTTGGGTGCTAAATAGGAAAAGGATCTGCCGCCCGCAGTCGATTTTGATATTCTAGGTATTATCAAATGGCCAAAGTTTTGAGAACGCAGCAGACGTGGAGGACTATAATGTGATAAGAGCTCGCTCAAGTACTGAGGAGCTAAGCCATTCAGGGCTTTATAAGTAATTAACAAGATTTTAAAATCTATCCGATGTTTGATAGGGAGCCAGTGCAGTGTTGACAGAACCGGGCTAATATGGTCATACTTCCTGGTTCTAGTAAGGACTCTAGCTGCTGCATTTTGGACCAACTGTAGTTTATTGATCAAGCGTGCAGAACAACCACCCAGTAGAGCATTACAATAGTCTAACCTTGAGGTCATAAACGCATGAATTAGCATTTCTGCATTTGACGTTGAGAGCATAGGTCGCAATTTAGATATGTTTTTGAGATGGAAAAACGCAGTTTTACAGATACTAGAAACATGGCTTTCAAATGAAAGATTGCTATCAAACAGCACACCTAGGTTCCTAACTGATGAAGAAGAATTGACAGAGCAGCCGTCAAGTGTTAGATAGTGTTCTAGGTTATTACATGTGGGGTTTTTAGGTCCGATAATTAACACCTCTGTTTTTTCAGAATTTAGCAGTAAGAAGTTACTCGTCATCCAGTTTTTTATATCGACTATACATTCCGTTAGTTTCTCAATTTGGTGTGTTTCATATATATATTCAAGGCAGAAATGCATTTTTACTGTATAGTTGGTATGAAGTCTTGGTTGACTCTTCATCATAACTGCACACGCATGCACACTTCCTGGCCTCTCCTGTTCCCTGAGCACACGCGGATCCCGCTGGGCCGAAGCGCCACTCTCTCCTCAGGGGAAGGCGGCCCTCAGCGCGGGGCCTCTTTGTCATGCAGCCATTGGCCCCTGGCCTTGGGAACTGACTTGCAGAAGTGTACACATCTATTAGCTTGGCTCTGGGCCGGAGGCTCCCTTTGTCTCCCCGCAGACAGAGATGCCGACTGGGAAGTGCTTGTCATCGCTGAGTTTGCGAGGCAGCCAAGTTTCACAGCACCCGAGATTTTGAGCACAACTGCATCATGGGACATCAGCGAATGTCTGTGGCCCATGGCGGCTGCTTGAGTGGGAATAATCATGAACCCTTCTCCTTTCTTCAAGAGGATGTAATCTCCCTTTGACAAAACACAAACAAAATCACGCAGTAGACGAGGAAACGTGCACAAAAGTGGGTGATTCTCACGAAAATAGGTCACATCTCACCCCAGAATCAAAAGAAGAAGAAATTCTATTCTGTGGAAAGAAAATCAAGCCTATTTTAAAAGATTGTTAACATGCTGACATTATCACAATCTGTTTAGAAACTTATAATTCTCAGTAGTGATTCTCAATATTTATTACAGTCATTTTTATTTGAATCAGCATAAAATATGGGCAGTACAGCAAAAAATAAATAAATAAATAATTACTACTTGAGTACTACTTGTGCACAAGCAGTATTCAAGTATTAGTACTTAATATTAAGCCTAAAATGTGTTTTAATGTCACTATTGATAAGAATTGTATGATCTCTGCATAATATCAGTCTTTAAATGCAAGATAGTTACTTGCAATAGTTCCACTTTAGCACAATCAAATATATTTCAGTATATCTTTAGTTGGACTACTTCTGCACAGTTAAAGTTCATTTAGCTGTTCCAATTTAGCAGGCATTAAGTTAACCAGTTTAAAATACAATTACAGTACAAGTACAGTGTATTTTTGTTAAGTACATAAATATGTAAATGTATTTGTAGTATACTTAGCTGCAAAAAAATACATTTTAGTATTTATTTTTCACTATAGGGACATTACACTAATGATAATAAGAATTTGTAATATTTTGCTATTCTTTTGTCATTCCTAGGCAGTGGCAGGTAGTGTTTGGAGGAGAGACATTCTCATTCTAGAATATATAAAGATATGAACACACCTGTGATGTGTAATGAGTAAAGAATATCTGTTATTCTTTTACTCATGCATTTAAACTAATAAACATGACTAAAAGACTGAATGACTCAATAATCAGATTTTGATTGGATGGGTCAAATCAAGCAAAATATGCTGTTGTTTGGATATTTGAGGTAGTGAATATGACCTGGACGTGTTCTTGACAGGTTTCCTGAGATTCACCCGACTGCAGTCACAGTGAACTGTATGGTTCTTTAAGGGTTCTTCACATGTAGTAACAGTTCTATTCAGAACCACATCATCCAGAAGAACCCTATTATGATCAAATGGATTTTTGTGTTAGATTTTATTAGGTTCTTTATTTAGTTTTTGAAATCTGTGACTGTCAAAGCACCTCATTACTGATTTTCTGGAGCTCATCAATCCAAGACTGTCACATGCTCCACAGCTAAATGATTTCATCCTTAAAATGTCTATACAATTTCTCTTTTGAATTGTAAATGGTTAGCTAATAATCATGTCTTTTCTTTGGAATGGTTGCTCTTTTTAAATATTAGATTTCTAGAAACAAGATTATATTCACTTCCATTTAGTAACATTAGTTAACATGAATTATATAATAAATAGGCCTACTAACAACAATAAAAAACTACTTCTAAAGCATCATTTAATCTTAATGTTAATTTCAACATTTAATAATACATTTTTAAAATCCAAATAAAAATAATAATATTTAACAATTAATTAATTATGAACCTGAGCTAACATGAACTGACAATGAACAGTTGTATTTTTATAAACTACCATTAACAAAGATTATTTAAAACTGTAACAAATGTATACTCATTGTCACTGTTAATTAATGCATTAATGAACTTTAACTAATGGGACCTTATTGTAAAGCGTTACCTGAATTACTGTAGATTTGGTGTATCCTAGAAATGTGAAGTAACTACAAATGCTTTATAAACATATTTCGGTCACACTTTATTTTAAGGTCCAATTCTTGCCATTAACAAACCATTACTTTTGCCTCAATTAACTCCTAATTTGCTGCTTATGTGCTTTATATGTTAATAATAGTTAATAGTGAGAATTGGTCCCTATAATAAAGTGTTACTGTATTTCTACAAAATATTATTATACAAAATTGATAATGATTTTGCATATCAAGACAAAATGAATTCATTGCAATGAAAAAGTATGTGTGTAATGAAGACAGCACAATAGTTAGAGATTATGGGAAGCAAACATGCGTTGATGTGCACAGCTAACACTGAGACAGTGAAGGAGTGAGGAGTGGATGTGATGAAGTCTCAGCAGGGACTCTCGCTGTCATGTTATGTGTGACGTGTATTCAACAATTCCTTTCTATATGACAGAGAAGAATGGAGCGAGGCCAGCCCTGCGACTAAAGCGTATGAAATTGCATTATTAAAAACCGTATTTCCAAAGCCTTGAGGAGGATGCCTCACATTGACCGCGCGGCCAAAGAGTCTGTTTGAGGTCAACGGAGCATCAGGAGCGTGTGTGCTGTTTGTGAGGAGAAAACTGGTTATTTTTATTATTCAGGTGTTTGGTGGGTAAAAAGATCGATTGTATCATAACATTCAAAAATGGAATTATAGAACGTCATCTTTGGTGGTGGCATTATTAAATAATTACTGTCACTTTTGTTACTGGAGCTACAATTTTCATTATGTTTTGTGAGTTGAGAGAATTTTTTTTATATAATTTATACAATAAATATATATTATTAATATTATAACCATTTTATAATTAATTGACATTTAAATGCTGCCTCTGTAAAAATTATTCAGGATTTTTTTTTCTGCTGCTTTTAACTGCTGCTGATTTTGAGAAGGTAATGAGAATAATAGGAATAACAAAATAACTCCAAAAATGAAAAAAGAAAAAGTCTGGATGCATTACCATAGTAAGAATCTTAGAGGAAATCCTAAATCCTTTTAAAGTTAATGTTTATGATAAAATATGACAAAATAACTGTAATTTATAATCAAATTTATAAATAATACTTGATGTTTTTTGTTCTTTGAATATAATGAGCACTTAGGTGCAGAAAATAAAGAAAATTAAATAAATTATAAAATAAACTGAACACGTGTTGAAGTGTGATTTACCTCTGCATGCTTGGTTTTAGTCCAGAAACAAAATTAGCCTTTGCTGCCATCCAGTGTTATGTCACATGAATTACATTTCTATAGAGAGCCACTGTCTCATCACTAACCTCAGTTTGTCTTCACCTTTACTCTGTGCTCTGTAAATGATTGAAACTAAAGAAGACGCATCTTAATAACAGCAGGTACATGAAAAGATGTGATGTTTGTTCACATATGAATTATTATATGTAGTTTGTAAATGAATGTGGCCATATTCAAGTGATACAATTTTCTCTCAAGAATTGCTTGTAAATATCACATAGAAACAGCAAGTAATGCATTGAATTAAACTAGAATTTTTAAGGAGAAGACTCCAATAATCTTTGTTTTACTTGCAACTCTGAAAAATCATTTTTGCCATTTTCCTTCATATGTTGCCTAAATACTGCTACAAGCAGTGATGAAGAATTTAGATATCACTTTGATATCAGTCCATATTTGATCAAGTTCAGATGATCAGCACTGGCCATACTCCCCCTTCCTTTTGTCACTTCAAACGACAAAAGCTTTATTAATTAATAACCTACAATGTTTGTTTTCGAGCATCTTTAGCGAAAATTTAAATTGATATTGAGTAAAAATACTTTCATTGTTAATTTGTTTTTTATGAATAGAACTTGTTGTTCTAACGCTTCAAAGTCAGTCTTATTCATTCAATCAGTTTCATTCAATCTTATGAATTCAACTGACAACACATCATATATATATATATATATATATATATATATATATATATATGATAATCTAATTAATTAATTTCAACATTTATTATATGAAAATGATTTTTCAGTGTTTCAAAAAAACTAAGGTCATTATACCACAATGAATTATTTTGTCCCGACTTGGCTACTATACACATACATGCAGAGATGGGCACATACACATCAAAATGTATTTAAAATAAAATTTTAAAAAAAAATACAAAATACTGTGTAGAAAAAAATGTATTTAAATACAAATACAAAATACTGTGTGGGAAAAATGTATTTAAATACAAATACAGTATTTTGTATTTTATATTTTGAAAATACACAAAATACATCAGAAATTGGCCTTCCAGTGAAGTAATACTATTAAGGCCTGTTTACACCAAGAATGATAATTATAAAGATAACTATATTAGTGTATTCACAATGCAGTTGTGTCATCTGTCACTTTAAATGCTCAAGCTTTTTGAAGCAGAAATGATTCCGATTGGCTGTCGATGTTTTTATCATTCATCAGTTTTTGTGCAGTTATAGATATAGTTGTGGTGTGCTATCTGCTATTCACTTAGATTTAGGATGTACTCACACTAGGGGCTGTGATCCATGCTTGAGCACGATTGACCCCCTCAAAGTTCAGTTCATTTCACAAGTGTGACTGCTCTGTACCGTGTCCAGTGGGGTTTGTTTAACCATGCCCTGACCTGCTTGAAGAGGTGGCTCTGGTGCAGTACACATGAAGTGTGATCGCTAACCACGCCGGAGCATGGAACAGTTCATTTACTGTTTTTTGTATGCGCTATTTGTATGTGCTATCCATTATGACAGCAAAATCTTTATTACTACTTGGATATCACACTTTTTAATTAATTTAAATTCGAGTACATTTAGATTTATAACGGGTCTGGTTCTCATCTTATTGATGAACAGGTATTGTAGTTTGTGAGATAATGCAAATTCACCATTAACTTCAGTTGCCTCTGTAATAATTCTGTGTCAACTGTGTGAGTATGCCCTTAGAATAATTTTTTGAACATTATATCTTTATTATTAGCATTATAGTTATCTTTGTCTTGGGGTACACACACAGAGAAAGCTGCTTATTTCTCATTTATCCATGTTTCTTTATTGCTATGTGTTAATAGCTCCGGCCCACTAAAAGCTCCACAGATATATTTGCATACATATATAAATGATATAGAAAAAGTTTAATCGATTTACACTTTATATCATCGCTGACATATATATTGTTGTATTGGCATAGCAAGCAGTAATGATTAAAGTTTAATGAACACATTTGACTAGCTAGTTGATAAAACAAAAATCTGACCAAAAAAAATTAAAAACAATCTAATACTGACTAGTGCTAATGCTATGTTCCCCTTGCTAGTGCTCATTTTTCCCTTCATGCTATTGCTAACTAAGTGAAAATCTGAATGGTGTTCCATTTTAACCTTAACAAGTACAACCGACCATGACATCCTCATCTTATCTCATGCTGCCTTCACAGGCTATCCCAACTGTCTATTTTTTTTTTTTTTTTTTTGTAAATATGACTTTTCTAGTTGGCAATTCGACATGAATGCCTTTGTCATATAGTCTACTTTCTACTATAATTTTTATACCCAAGTTTCTGATTTGTGCAGGCTATAAATTTTAAATATGGTGAAGGGGAAAACATTTGCTGCTGGGACAGGTATGCTTTTTTTCCACAAAATCAAGATCACCTTGTTTTAATGTTAAAGTCATGCACATAATAGTGCAATAAGCATTTCAAGCATTTTGTATGTTTTATACACAGCAAAACAGCATGTATTTGACTGAAAATCCAGAATCATCAACAAGCTAACTATAAAGATCTGTGAATGTTTATATAGTTTTCAACGAATGGGATGCTACATTTTATTCAAAATTAAATATCTTAAAAATCTATGATTTTGGCTTTAATAAGATTTTCCCAGGAAACCTGGCATCCTCTACGATTCCTATTCTTTCCCAGAGCAAAGCACTTGAATGTGACATGCTTGTAATCAGGACTTCTGAAATTGGAAGTAGGAAATTTTGATAGCACTCGAAGGCAGTATTATTCCTTATTTCCTTACAGGAATCCAGAAAATTTCATTACCCAATTCTAGATGAGTCATACAGCTGCAGCTCACATGCATGAAAGTGGCCTAATAAAGAGGTTGATTGGCAAAAAATATTTTATGGATTTTGAAAATACAAAAATACTAAGATTAAATGTATTTAAATACAAAATACATTTGATTTTTTTCAAAGGTATTTAAATACAAAATACAAAATAGTATTTTATATTTCAAATACATATTTTAAATACATGTATTTGAAATACTACCCATCCCTGCATGCATGCATGTTTGTTTGTTTATTGATTAATCATTCTATATCTATTAAATCTAATCTATTTAGTGTTAGTTTGTTGTTGGTTAGTTTATTCCAAAACAAAAAGTGTATTAAAGTGTATTATGTATACACACACACACACACACACACAAACACACATACAGTTTTTTTATTTATTTTTTTATTTATTTTTTTTTATATATATATAAATTTCCTGGTAATTTTCTGCCAGAAGATTTTCCATTAATTTTACAGCCATTTCCTTTAACCCTATAACACAATGCAATGAAGTGCAGAATTCGAAATACTGTTAAAACACCCGTAAAAAAAAAAAAAAAAATCAATATGGAAAATTCCTTATAGTGTTAATACAGTATATTGTGCCCTGTTTTTACGTTTTTTTTTTTTTTTTTTTTTTTTTTTTGTTTGTTTTTGTTTTTTTTGTTTTGTTTTTTACAGTGTGTTGACGTGTATTACAATTATTTAAGTATTCAGATTTCTCCTTGTATATTTTTGCCATAAATATTCCTTTCAAGGCCTATCCTAAGTCTTGGTAGTATTGCAAGACAAGAATTCGCATGCACGAGTAATATTTTGGTAAATCAGGTTAGGGGGCGCTCTATCTCTGAATCTCTGAATCTCCTCAGCGGATTGATGTGCAGGGAAGTGAAAGATCCTCTAGATGGCGCCAGAGATCTCCAGATCCTTCACCCCAAACTGAAATGTCCACATCAAAAGATCTAGAATATGCACCTTACCTTCAGGTGTAAGATCATGTGGGTTTGCTCTCTCGTGGGGAATCTAATGCTCACAATGACCTATGTGAACAGCCTTCATATGAATGTAGAAAAGTTAATAACAATAATTCTTCCACGCTTTTGTTTTAAAAGATGAAATTGGCTCGTTATCTCAGAATGATCCTGCGATCTGATGTTATGAATATAGTTGATATGGATACTATAGAGGATATGATGTAGGCTATTCATGAGGCCAGAGAGAGGATTTTGTCTCTGCAGTGAATTTTAGCAGTGCTCTGCTAAGGCGTCTCAACAATTGCAAAAATACATACAGCTCACAACATCACAGTGCTGTAGTTATGAAGTTAAGTCGATGATTTATGAAGACAAACTAGGAAATATTTCCACAAGGTATAGCACTGTGTTCTTGAAGCCTCTTCTCTGCTCTCTCAAGCAGTAAATAACCTTTGTGGGAGTTTCCGTTGACAGACAAAATAAATTCAGATTAGATTAAAGATTGGGGAAAAAAACTGGGACAGGAAGACATCACCACAGATTTCTGCGTGTCATATTATTAGGCTGTGGGCCAGTCTGTGCTGATTGTGGGATCAGCTGTATTGGAAAACCCTGAACATTTTTGACAGTATTCAAAATTATTCATGGCATATTGATCAGAATTGCTGGCTTTGTGCTCTACAGCACCATGTAGAATTACATCAAATGATCTGATGCCCAAACGGGAGAGTTTTAATTTGGGGGTTACAATCAGTGTTGGGAAGGTTACTCTGGAAATGTAACAGGTTACAGATTACAAGTTACCCTATTTAAAATGTAATAAGTAGTGTAACTATTTAAGTACTTTATTAAAGTAATGTAACTGATTACATTTGATTACTTTTTTATTACTTTTCTAAATTTTTAAAACAAATATTTTCAACTGTTAATCATTTTGGAACATTTCAAAATCCTCCATTACTTGAATTAAGATTATAATAATTTCATTTTAAAGCACAGCCACCACAAAACCAGTCTTTAGCACCTCTTTTTACTTACTAAATACTTAATCTTAAAAAATAAAGCATTTACATAAATCACATAGGAAATAAAATTTCAAAGTTAACGAATAAGCATGTGTCCTATTCTGTGTCCTAAACTCCTGAAATATTGGTGTCTCATATTTTAGAGCAGTCAATGCAATTTGTATTATAAGTAACTGTAATTTAATTACACATTTTTTCTCAGTAACTGTAACAGATTACAGTTACATTTATTTTGTCATTAAATTACTCAGTTCTGTTAGGCTTCATGTAACTAGTTACTCCCCAACACTGGTTATAATGACAAATCATGTCCAGTATATAATGAAGATCCAAGATCTTTGAAAAAGAAAGAGCAAAACAGTATTTCTTGAATATACATACAAAACAAAACAAACAAACAAAAAAATATATATATTAATTTATACAAAGATTTAATGTCAAGAGGTGGAATCATAAAGTGAACCATTACACTCTACATGTGAGTGAACATCGTAATCATTATTTTCAAAATCCTTTTTTAAATATCATGAATCTTTGAATGAATGCATGTATACCTGCAACCTGAAATAGTCATGAGTGTCAGCATTCTGCTTTTTAATTTTTTATAACAATCTCTAGACCACTGGCATTGTAAGCTCCACAGTGTGGCAAGTGAATTGCAATGCTTAAAAGAAATCATGTTTACCATAGAATATGTATTTTTGAATGCATTAATAGATCTGGAGCAAACTGAACTGAGTCATGTACAGTTGTGAATATAGGTGTTGTTCTCCTCCTCTACTGGGAAACTTTTCAATGACGTAATGATGACGTTTCAATAAGGGAACGTTTCAATGGCACAGACGGGAACTTATGGCTTTCCAAAAAGAAAAAAAAAAAAACAATCCCTCTACGTCCAAGTCATTTGTGTAAAATCTACGAAACCCACCTCTGTGTAAAGTCAAACTGACATTATATAATAAAAATTAAATTAAACAGATAATGTATCTATCAAAATATATATTAACAGATTTCAACATAAATCCTTTCAGTTTAACTGATATGATGAGTTTTAAAAAGTCAAAAGTCTTAAAAAGCCCCAGTTGGTATTTTTAACAGTAGCAGCTGTGTAATTTCTTTAAATCAAGAGATTACTGTCAATGCAAATTATTGCTCTAATGGAATAACCTTTATTCTTCAGTTTCCTCGGATTCTCCTCCTGTGGAGGGGTTTCAGTACTTCAAAACTTTTCTCATTGGGACACACCATGTGCAATTTACACAAACGTATGTTTAGTTCCCTTTAATGTCAGCTTGAGCCAGATAGTGTGAACGACTTTTCTTCCCTATTGTAACATATCGAGAAGAGCTCCTTGAAAGAGGGAAAAAACGTAGGACAGGACTTTATTTTATCGTTTGGATTGTTGTCATTTTGCTAATTGGTGCTGTTGTTAAATGTGAGTGACAGGCTGCTGGATCGAAAACTGTCTGTCCATTGGACGAGCATATTGTCCCGCCCTCGTGCCATTGCACCTCATCAGACAGAGGACATTTTTTAATATTTTTGATTTGATTTGATTTAAAAGAAACTGGGGATTGGAGTTTGTGCATGCCTGGATGTGCATGGACTGCAGGGTGTCAGTGGACAGAAAACATATCAAAAGTTCTTTAAAAATATGAAAAATATATTGTTAATTTCAAAATGTATTTCTAAATGTATTAAATATGTTCTAAACCTTTTATGGCTCATTTATGGCTAAAAATAATATTAAGGATGCTATAGAGTGTATTGCTTTAATTAAACAAATATAAATCTCTGTCAGACAATAAAAATGAATTCAGGGAATGTCAAAAGATGGAAAGGTATTGAGAGAGTAGGTCAGTGCTAGTTTAACAATGTAAAAATGTTTGTTCAGGTTAATAGTAAAAGACATTTTCCAGCGTTACCAAGAATTTTTGAGTGGAATGAATATAAAGATTGAACGACCCTCGCAAGAAATGAAATATTAGTCACTCTTTATTGCACTATTGCTGATGGGAACTTCTTCTTCTCTTGAATGCTGAGTTGAATCTTGAGTTGTAAACTTTACTCCTACATCGTTATCATCAATCATGTGCTCATATATTTCTGCCCAGGACACACAGTATATGGTTCATTCTACAAAACGTCTCTCTCATAAAGTGTAAATTTGATGCTGATGTTTATTATATGTTAATATGGTAATTACAACAATAATCCAGTAACATGTTTCTCCTTTTGTGCTTGCTGTTTTAGCAAATACACACGGATTGATGAAAACAAAACATACAGAATATATGTTCAGCCTTGTTACCAAGATTTTGTATAGTAAACTATTGAAAGCCCTGCTGAACAAAACAACAGAAACCATCACAGAATTTGTAATGGCTTTACTGGTTATAATGGGACTTGTATTAGTTTTAATTGGAAACTGTAATGGTGCCTGTGGGTCTCTACTGGTAATTGGTCACCTTCTATTGGTGGCTTGTTAAAACCACTGAATCCCAAAACACACTACAGGAAACCATTTTTTTTAGTGGTTTTAATGGTTAAAAGTTGATGCTTTGTAATGTTTGTAATGATATTTGTAGAGGAGACCATTACAAATTCTGTGATGGTTTCTATTGGGGTTTTTTTTTTTTTTTTTTTTTTCCCATCAGGGAGTGAATATTTGTAGAAATTCCAGCATGAATTCTCTTTCTAAGAACCTTAGTTTCAGCTTCAAATTAAACAGTCAGCTTACTGTCAACCCTGTTTCCTTTCTGAAGACATGCCATACATTAAACTACATTCATTTAATGACCTTACGCTGAAAAGGGAGTAGAGAGGTGCCCTTATGTAACACTGCTAGCCCACTGACTAAGACTGCTGCGTTTCTAGTAATGCACATTTATTCTTTGCATCCGTCAAATGGAACTAAATCATACACACACGTGTAAATTGCACAGGCTGGGACTTCCACTGTTGTGTTTCCATATCTCACCTAACTACCAGTCCTATGGGTGTGGCAAAACAAGCGTCGAGCTTTACGTCATCGAGCCCGACGTAACGTAAGCGTACAGCGCCGCCGTTCGCCCCCTAGCGGAGAAGTCGAAGATAACGCTTATAATGGGTTGTGAAAGTGGAAAGTACCTTATGGAAATCCCCACTGGCTTTTATGTACTGCTTTCAATCGGGCTGTCTGAACCAGAGTAAGGACTTGGCTGTGTTTTGGACGCGTCTCTTGCGAGCAGTGAAATCCAGTGGATCTCTAGAAGAGCGCCATGGACGATTAAAGTGGACTGAGAGAAGTAGCAGCAGAGCCAGAGCATCTTATGGGCTTTGTTGGTGGATACCGACATATTGCACAGGTAAGAGTTGCGCGATTCATCGCCTCTCTGATATCGTGTCCAGAATGAATCCTAAAGCGAGCGAGAGGGGCTGATTTCTCCCGTATTGTCTCAGTCTGTCTCGTATGGACGCATACAGTCTCGAACGCCGCGGATTTGACAGCCATTGTTTGCGAAGACGTCACTTGTCGGCGATTTAGAACATTAAACGGAGAAAACGTTCCATTGTTGCCATGGGGACATATCGCTTCCTTTCGAATGTTACAGTGTTGCATTGTCTAAGGGCTTCAGTCAAGTCAATTACGTAATTCGAGCGTCAGCAACTGATGTTACAATATTTTTTTTCGCGTCGGTCTCTATTGTCCCCGCTGTGCTTTGTGTTTGATAAAACTGTGGACGCCGCTTTCCCCTGCGAACGTTTCGCGCGAGAGGTATTGAAGGGAACGCTGTCGCCTTGGCGTTCAGAATAAGTTGTCCCTAAAGAACCTCGGCAGCTGAGACAAATAAATGGTGCCCTTGCAGTCACTAGCATTTTAAAGCCGCCAGGCTCCAGTCAGCGCGTCTGAGCCCATCTTTAGGCCATTCTGATAGAGTTTTAGAAAATTCATTGTGGGGGTGGACTAATAAAGAGCTTCGCCTTTCACTCATCTGACCTCAAGAGCCCTTTACCGTGAGTCTGGAATACACCATCAGCTTTCAGGGGCCCCGATCTGTCTTTCAGTTCTTCACCTTTAGGGTGGAGGGGAAATTCTTCTTTGTAGCACATGGTCGTGGGTTGAGCGCCTCTGACAATGGTGTGTTTGTTTCATGTCTTCTTTCGCAGAGATAGATTGGTTCCCCTCTCCAGACAACCATGTCTCAGGGCCAGAACTTCCTGCCCAAGTTCCTGTTTGTGAGTAACCTCCTGAAGGCCGTGAAAATCAGAGAGCGGGTGCCCAACGATGTGGTCAAGCCCTCGGCCAGCGGCAGCCTGATCCATCACCTGCGCAGCATGCACCGCTACACGCTGGAGATGATCCGCATGAGCCAGTTCCCGCAGGCCTTCCGCGAGGTCATCCAGGCGGCCATCTTGGACCGGGCCATGCAGAGCTCGCTGGAGCAGGAGAAGAGGTTGAACTGGTGCCGTGAGGTCAAGAAGCTGGTGCCGCTGAGGACCAACGGTAACTATGCCATGATTTTATCAGCTAGAAATGGCGGCTCTCTGTGTGTTGCGTTTTCTTTGAATTAAGCATTCTCAAACGCTGACATTGGAAACACTTGGATTCTTTCTCCCGTGATGATCTTTTAAACTGTTTGTGACCCTGGAACACAAAACCAGTCATTAGGGTCAATTTTTGAGATTTGTACATCATCCGAAGGCTGAATAAATAAGCTTTCCATTGATTGCCTTTCGCCAATCGCCTTTAAAGTTGTCCAAATGAAGTCCTTAGCAATGCATATTACTTAATCAAAAATGTAAGTTTTGATATATTTACGGTAGGAAATTTACTAAATATCCTCATGGAACACGATCTTTACTTAATATCCTAATGATTTTTGGCATAAAAGAAAAATAAATAATTTTGACCCATACAATGTATTTTTGGCTATTGCTACAAATATACCTGTGTTACTTAAGACTGCTTTTGTGCTCCAGGGTCACATTTGTGTCGATTTATGTTAATGATGCATTATTGGTCTAATACACTATTTAAATGACTTGAGAATTCTTCTAATGAAATGGTCCGTAATAAGGCTGTTATCAATAGGCCGATATATATCGGCCAGTAGGGCTGCGTGATTATGACAAAAGTCATAATTGTCGATTATTCCCTTGAAATTGTGTTTGCGATTTATTAAGTACAATTATCACAATTTACACTGAATGATGTTTATACAATTGTTTGAAGCAACCGGATCTCAACCGGATCTCAGATCTCAACTATACATCGGCCTGGTTTCTTCTTTAAATAAAAAAAAAAAAAAAAAGTAAAAATATACATGGACTTTGAACAATTAATTGCCACTTTGAACAGTTCCGTAATTGTGGCTTCCGCAATTGTAATTGCGATTAGAAATTGGATTCATTGTGTAGCTCTATCAGCCAGGCCATTATTTGGTCATTTTTTGCCTGATAACCTCTCTCATTGTATAAAATAAGTATTCAGTTCATGATCTCATCTGGTATCATACATCTCATCTGGTATCTTTATCGTACTCAGCAGCTATTAAAAAAGCCATACTGGTTGACCACTTAAAAAAAGAATACGTGCTTTTTTGAAATGCTTGGCACATGAGGGCTTCACAGCAGACGGGAAAATCCTGCCCTGTCTGTCACGCTGATGTTCTTCCCCCTTAATTCTACAGCACAATTTGATTTAAGGGGCCGTGGCTTGATGCAGGGCTCAAAGTGAGCGCTTTATGACTGACGTTTCTCCGGCTCACTCAGGGTCAGGACGCACTGCTCTTCTCTTATGAGTAATGCTGCGAGGGAAACTTCTCTGTACTTGCCATTGTTGCTCCATTGTACAGTCACTAGTTACTGTAACTGAAATTAGGTAAATGCAGATTACACATAACATTTTTTCTCATTACCTTAACATTTGTCCGAAATAGTCCGCAAGCTAGCGCTGTTAGTTTGTAAGTGTCAGTATTTTATACAATATAATGTGTCATTTTATCATGTCTAGTTCCTGGTAGTGGATAGTGTCTCATTCTTGTATTCTGGTATTTTTTTTTGTTTTTCTGGACAGCACAGATTTGTCCTCATAATGAAACGGGAATTTCCTGTTTTAAGTCACATGGGATTATGAAAGCATCAGACTGGAACATACTGTTTAAACAGATAGCATTGATATGACCCGTAACCGAATATAGAGGGGAACAGGAATAAATGTAATCCTCAATAAATGTAATATCCATAATAATGGTAATAGCTTTTTTGAAGCAAGTTAAGTAAGACTTAAGTTTTAGTGTTGTAATTTGACTTGCAATAAATTAAATCATAACTTTAATCCACTAGGAATGGGGTATGGTTGGATTAGGTTTATGTTTCTTTTAAAATTTCTGTATTATTTGTCTCAATTTTTTGGTCTGTTAAAGTAGGAATACTTAAAAAGTCCTTTCACATGAATGTAACGACTTCCTAGGTCAGAAAACACATCTTTGCGTGATGAGAGATTTTAGACTGGTGTCGTATTTTACCGATGTTATGCATTTATAAAGTGTCTCTTTAATCAGCCAGTGCAATCAGTAATCTGACGTCACTATTAAAGCGGAGGATATGTCTAAATGTGGATGTGTTTTGTACATTTACATTTATGCATTTGGCAGACCATTTTTCATTCATGCATTCCCTGGGAATCGAACCCATGATCATTGCTTGTGGCATCGGTCTACTGTTTGCTCTACAGAAATACATTGTTTTGATTACCATTAGTGTGTATTCAGCATATATTTATTCACTATATAGTGTTTTATTTACTATTACAATTATACCCTATTACTGTTTCACAACATATGAGTTATGATTGGAGTAATTGACATTGATAATTACTGCTAACAAGACAAAAACGTCTAAGGCCAAAATCCAAAGCTTTTTGGTAAAATAGTTTCTGTGTAAATGAATTTAAAAAACGTGTTAAAATTGCCGTGTTTCAGCTTGGGCCTCTATAGTGTATCTGATCATATAACAGAGTAAAGTAAGAGAAGCGGACAATGTTACCATATCTACACAATGCTTATTCATTTTTCTTGAGGCCACATTCTGCTCCTGTGACCAGTGTTGCTGAATTTGGGGACAAGGATGTGGTTGTATAGCAGATGTAGTTTGTGTCCATGGTTTTTGTGTTCATTTTCTGTTCTTCTATTGTGTTGGGGAAGCTACTTTGAAACTGCAACTTCCCAAATGACAAGTTTTCTCATAATTTATGGTAAAGTATTTAAATACACTCAAGCTACCTCTATGAAAAAGATTCTACAATGCTAACTATTTACAAAAAGTAGCTTACTACTTTGAAGGTGTTTAGAGCGGGAAATATTGTTAAAAGTAGGTAACTCAAATGAATGCAGAAACACTGAATTTAATAAAAGAAAAAGTTAAATGGTGTGTAGAGACTTAATGCGCAAGGACTCAACAGATTGGTGAATCTTAAAAGACCAAATAAATTTTTCTCTGACTTGACATTGCTACACATGTAAATCTGCATTCTCATTCAATCCGGCCTAAAACTGCAACTTGTTGGAAATTTGTTACTGGAAAAACTGCTTATTTTGAAAAGCGTTTCTGAAAAATTGTTAGTTATTGTTACAAGTACACTACTTTAAGAGTGTTTGGCCCTGTAATGTTATTAATTCAGATCTCGTCGTTTATGTCAGTGACAGTTTGATTTAGAGGTGTTGTGGAGTTTGTATTTTTTCCCCCTACGGTTTAAGGGTCATATGGAAACTTTCTCTTGTGTAACAAGAAACAAAACAACGCACTGTACAAATAGTTTCCATAAATAAAGCATAACCTATAGACCAGTTAAAACCTTCTTCTACTTAGGAACATTTGGTCTTTGTGTTGGTAGCAGGTGCAGGCACAACCCTTGCTTTTAGACAATTACGCAGGTTTAAAGAACAGGAACTAGATCATATGTTCAGACTTCCCTTATCGACCCTAGAAATGGCACGGGCGCAGGCATTCCTGTAGAGCGTCGCCCCTCCTCTCTGGAAAGTCCAGACGCTTTATATCATGGCTCTGGTGTCAAGAGGAGACAAGGGAAAGAAAAAGTTGAAGTGAAGCCCTTACGGCGCTTAATCAGAGAATCACATACTAGGGAAATTCCTCATAGTTGTGCGCAGGCTGTTTCACACAAGCGCGCACACATGCAAATGCGCACGAATGCACTAGCGCACACATGTTGCACAACATCAGAAAGAACACAGAATCTAGGCCATAAGCACAGCTCTGCAGTGCATGCTCTTTGAGTGTTCAAGTTTGCTTCACTTTGATCTACAGTTACAGTGAAGTTATTGATTTACAGAGAGTTTTGTATTTTTTTTTTTTCCCCTTAGCCTGACATGTTCAAATTGCTTTGTGTGTTATGAGTTGATTGCATTGTTTTTTGTAGAGATACGGTCACATGTCCTGTTCTAAAATGCATGCAGTCAGATGAAATGGATATCTTTAAACTGCTTTAATACCTCTGTGGAAATCCCCTGTATTGCTTTTATCTCATTCTTAATCTTACTTCTTGACAAATATGGCTGAACTAACCTTTAAGTATAAAGATATTGCTGTCAAGGCACGCAGCAACAAAGCAAAGATTGTATATGTAGTTTTTCATTTTCTTAGTATTATTTTTTTGTTATGTTATGCACGTCAACAGGTTGCTAAGGCTCTCTCTGTTATGACAATCTAGATGATGTTTAAACAGGAACTGCAAGTTTCGTAGCCCTTTTATGAACGCATAAATACCTCCTTCACAAACTTCTATGACCTGTGTTTTTTCAAAGCCAAAACTCTAAGTGCACTTCCGAGGGAAATTTGTTGCAGCCTGTCTGCCAGCATTATAATACATATGTAAGGAGATGCTAGGACAACTAATGTATAATGGCATATCTGCATGTTGCCATGTTTGCTCATGGACAATCAGTTCCAGAAACTAAGCAAAGCCATTTGTGATTAATTACTCAGGGCCTGAGGAGAATATCGTCCTGATGGCACCACAAGAACTTGAACAGTTCCAAGCCCTTCACTAGCGACTGTCCTAAACTGTAATCTGTGTTTGTGTGTCATTTAGGTGATGGGAACTGCCTGCTCCACGCAGCCTCTCAGTACCTGCTGGGGGTTCAGGACACAGACCTGGTGCTGCGAAAGGCTCTTTATGCAGTGCTGAAGGAAACAGACACTAGTAACTTTAGAATGCGCTTTCAAACAGAGTTGCTGCACTCTCAGGAGTTCACTCAGACTGGCCTGCGATACAGCACTTTGGTAAGCACTTCTCCCTTCAAAGTGTGCATGCAAAACTGTCATTTTGTGGCATAAACAGCCTGATAAAGACAGCTAACGTTCAGTTTTCATTGTATTTACCATTAGAGATTTTGCTGAACAAATTAAGGATTTCAGAACCTCATTATTCCTAATTTAACTTTTTTTGGTATGACAAAGGTAAAACTCATGAATATTTGCAATATTTTTTGTTTCTCAGAACTGGGAGGAAGAATGGGTGAAGATTGTAGAAATGGCTTCTCCAGTGTCCAGCAGTAATGGCCTGCAGTTTGACTCATTAGAGGATATTCACATCTTTGTGCTTTCAAATATTTTGCGGAGACCAATTATTGTTATTGCAGGTATGTGTCCGTATACAATTATGTTTCTATAAGAAGCATCTCAGTAGAATTACACTTACTCATTGGAGCACTGACTGATTTGGACATAAATAAAGTGCATCAACATGACCATAATATATGACCAATTTTTTTTTTTTTTTTCAACAGACCAAGTACTTAGAAGTATGAAGTCTGGTTCCTCCTTTTCACCCCTCAATGTCGGGGGCATATACCTGCCTTTGCATTGGCCTCCAGGAGAATGCTACAAATATCCCATAGTGCTCGGCTATGACTCCCAGCACTTTGCACCTCTGATCACAATCAAAGACAGCGGCCCAGGTATGCCACCAGACATCGCACTACTCCATAATGTGTTCTTACTACTTGGCCCAGTGTATTTAAATATTTGATGTTTGTGACCCATTCAGAGATCCGTGCTGTGCCATTGATAAACCCTGGACGGGGTGGGTTTGAAGATCTTCGAGTGCACTTTCTGACAGAAAAGGAGCAGCAACAGAAGGAGAAGTTGCTAAAAGACTACCTAATGCTTATAGAAATCCCTGTCATTGGCCTGGGCTACGATCCCACACAGATTATCACCGCAGCCAGGTATGAGCTAAACACACTCTTTGGTGAAGTCTTGCTGGTTTAGAGGCCAGATCCAAGCAACCCAGGTTGCTTCAGTGTAGTTGTTTCTGGAATTGATGTACTAATTGGTACTTTTGATAAAACATCTGATAAATATACAGGCATTTCCTAAATGTAACCACAAAAAAAGTTGTGGGATATTACAGTGTTCCTTTTCAAATCTTGAACCCTTCCTCCATCAGACTGGATGAAGGCAACCTACCTGAGGATATGAACCTGATGGAGGACTACCTACAACTGGTCAACCATGAATATAAGCGCTGGCAGGAGGATAAGGAGTCTTTATGGGCCCCCCAATCCCAGCGTCCCCCTCCCTTCTCAGTCTCCCAACTCTCTCTCATTGAGATCCGCTGTGCCACACCCCGCTGTACCTTCTACGTCTCGGTGGACACTCAACCCCACTGTCACGAGTGCTTTGAAAAGCGTCAGGCCGGTCGCAAGCCGGAGGCCATTTCGTCCACAAATCAAACCTCGTCTTCGGACCCCGAGAGCCGAGGGAGGCTGGAGCGCTCTGTCCTGCCCAGCCCACGTTCCGCGCCCCCTACGGCCCCCAGTCTAAGCCTTTACAGTGAGACTCATGCCATGAAGTGCAAGACGCCCGGATGCTTGTTCACTCTCAGCGTGGAGCATGACGGGCTGTGCGAACGCTGCTTTACTGCGAGGCAAAACCGATCGGCTGCTAATGGGCCGCCGCAAGGCCCCTCTCACGGCTGGTGGGCGTCAGGCAGCCGGGAGCGAGAGAAGGAGAGGGAGAGAGAACGGGAAAGGGACACCGAGAGGTGTGTTATGTGCCGACAAGAGGTCTTTAGGATATTTAATGGTCTTTGCCCACCCTGCATGCAGAGGACTGCCGTTTCCGAGAGGGGGGATGCCCAGCAGCAGGAGCCTAGAACCGAGGCCTCAGTATGGGCAATGCATAGGGAGACGGAGTGCACTGGCACCGCCGGCCACACCTGGCAGACGCCCGCTGCCCGGCAGTGTAAACGCTCCGGCTGCCAATTCTTTGGAACGCCAGAGAAGCTGGGATTCTGCACTATATGTTATCTAGACTACCAGACCAATCATCGTAAGTGCAGCTGTTGTGCATTCACTCAATTCTTCTTGTAACTCTCAATAAATATAATTTCAACTGCATCAGTTGAAATATCTCCACTTCCAACTGCAGGGGTGTCCAAACTCGGTCCTAGAGGGCCGGTGTCTTGCAGAGTTTAGCTCCAACTTGCTTCAACACACCTGCCTGGAAGTTTCTAGGAAGAACATGATTAGTTGGTTCAGGTGTGTTCAAAACTCTGCAGGACTGTGGCCCTCCAGGAGCAGGATTGGGCACGCCTGTCCTATTGGGTATCAAGTCATAGACAAGTCAAGCAGAGGAACAAGTGTATGATTTTCTTTTTTGGCTGTTTTTGTTTGTGCAGTGGCCACCCCCGCTATTGTCCAGCCCAGACACACATCCGAGGCAGGCTTTCAGAATTGTCCGCGGTGCCGGGGTCAGAGCTGCGGCGCTGAGGGAAAGGCCATGCTCGAGGGTTACTGCAACAAGTGCTTTGTGAAGGAACAGAGTTCTAGACTCAACCAAGCTGCTAGCAGGGGCTCTCATTCCCCACCTCTCGTCACGGTAAGTGTCCTTACGTGCTGGTTTTGTTGCTGTGGGGTAAGTTTGGCTCTTCTGACGAGCTCTGTTGTTTCTGTCCAGCGGGCCTCGAAACCACGTCCACCTCCGATGCTCACCCAGGCACAGTGTCGGCGTAGCGGCTGCAAGAACCTCTCCCCTGGCTGCACAGACCTCTGCCCGGACTGCCTCAGCCGCGGCCAGCGAGAGGGTCGCCGTGCCCAGGCACCCAAAGAGAAAAGCAAACAGCGCTGCAAGACGCAGGGCTGCGACCACTACGCCAACCAAGAGAAACAAGGCTACTGTAACGAATGTGACCACTTCAAGCAGATTTACCGGGGCTGACAGAACAGTTCGATATTAAAAAGTGCCCAGTTCATCGCACGTTCGCGTGCATGCTGGTGAAGTCTCTTACACGAGAAACTTTTTGCCCAAAATCTCCCACCTACATTGGGCAGGGCCTAAAGAGCCCGGTGGTGCTGTAGAATTGGTGATTACCTCTCAAATGATGTTTTGGTCATTTGTATCATGTGTTTAGGACCGTCGTGAGATGTTAGCATACAGAAACTAATGATACACAATGACGTCTAGTCACACACACACCCGTGGCATCTGCTGTTTATATCGAACAGGGTAATTAATCGCAAACGTTTGTTGAAAAATTGTGGAGAGCATGTGTAAGAATTAACGATTTCAGATTAACGACAAAATCGACCAAAGTTAATTTACTGAAAGATATGTCGAAGCCGATGTACATCGCCACTGTGGACTGCAGAAAGCCTTTTGGAAGTACAGGAATAAGACGTACAGGGTATGCAGAGATCACCGAAGGACAGCATTTGATAGTTTCTTCATAAAATGTAGGTTAAGTGCCAATGAGAGCTTGCTAAGCAGAGCTCGAATTTCATTTCCTGCTGCACCATTTGATGTCTGCAAGCAGTACGGATCTGTTGCCTTTGAGAATGTTTTTGTTTACCATTTTCACAAGTCCTTCTTGCTCTTGAAACTATTTTTCACTTTTGCTTGCCTTGCTAAACTTCATATGACTTGGTCTGTTCTATTGAATGGATATGTTTTCTGTGGCTGAAAAATTCCTTAAGTGCAATGAAAACCAGATACTTGACACCTCCCCGATGTCTAGAGCAGATGAAATTAAATTAAGCTGAAGGGAATGGCCATGCCAAAAAAAGAGCGTCAAAAATTTTGACAAGAAAAAACAATGAGATGGCTGAAATCCCCATCTGGATAAACAGCCAAATGAAAACGAATCAATCCGAATGTAAACACGCCCAGGTAAGAAATGCCCGCTCCTAGATCTGCGAACTCCCTGTTCGCCGTTCTCGCCCAGCCACATTCTTTTGGTTGCACTACTCTCCTTTAAATGCCTCAGTCTATTCTTTGCATACATTTAGTATGCACAAACTGACATTGTCTATTTGAATATTTCTGCAATATCTGCACAGACGTAACGAGAAGAGATAAAGTTAGCTCCTGTGGCATCATTTATAAAGAAATAACTGTCTGTGTTAAACATTCCCATCCTTAAAGTCCAATATTGTGCAAGCACATTTAGCTTCATCTACTTGAGAATTAGATTCATGTGGGCCTATACACAAATGTGCTTCGGATAAATGATACACACGAGAAAAATCTGCAGTCGAATCAGAAATTCAAGAGTGTCTACTCTTCAACTACTGGATCTGTTCGGTCAGTTCAGATCATCACAAACTTGCACAATACTAAATAAGCTGCTCTGGAATTAGGAACGGTACTTCTGACTTACAGTACATAGTGACATTCCAGTTATAGACCTAGAGGAATATAGATGACGATAGAAATTTTGTGCAACCTTTCATATAGATTATTGTATGAAAAGCCTTGTTTATTGGTTTGTTTGGTATTTATTCACAGCAAATATTAACTGTAATGTGTTTCAAGAATTATTTATATGTGGTCCTGGAATAAATTATTTTTAATAGAAAAACATTAACACGTTTCCTGTGTCTGTTTACTTTGATTTGCTTTATTGCAGCTTGAAATGCGTTATAACAAGAAACACTCTAAGGTGCTTATAAAATAGCACTTAAGTATATTATGTATTAATAAACTAACAATGGTGTTGTTATTGGTAGCAAAACAATGTTACCATGCCAATGGCTGCTACTGAACTAATTATTGAATTATTAGTGAACTCCAGACCAACCGCTAGAGACGCCACTATACTCACCAAACCAGACAGACAAAGTCACATAATGACATGGGCTTAGCTGTGAGGATCACTAGTCATACACACTTACCTGAAAAAGCAGTTAAGGCTGCTAAAGAAAAACCGCAGAACTGACCTTGTGAAACCAGCCAAGGAGAATCCCAGGTGGCAGCAGTGCAGATATTGTCTAAGAAAATCCCCAGGTCAACAAAAAACAGCCTAATAGAGTGACACGTGGGATCTCTACATAAGGGCAGCCGTCAAAACCCGAAATATCAAAGAATAGGATCAATCCTATGGTCCCTACACCATGAAGAGAAAGGCTTCCACAAGGAGGCACAAAGTTGCCGTGTGGAGATTTGTGTGAACAAGTTTACAATCCATTATAAAGGGGTTGGATCCAGGGTCCAAGCCCGAAGCTGCAGCTAAGTCTGGGTGATGAACACAACCGCCCGAATCTGAAAGACAGGGTCATTCCTGAAGGAAACTGCTGCGGACTGCCTGCCAGGAGCTTCAGGAGTAGAGATCTGTGGTGCTACAAGGAGCACATTATGCTTGCATTATGGTTCAGGTAAAAAAAAAACTGTCAAGGTTTTCTCAGATCTAACAACCTCACGGTAGTCTTACCTTCACTGGCAAGAAATAGTTTAGCACTGGGTAAACCGCACATAGCTCCAGCAGACTGATACAGTGGTGTGCGCAGACCTCCTGAGGGGCAGGGGAGAAATCCCCCTCGGGCAAAATTTCGGTACGGGGGCACCTCGATAGGACCAAAAGGACAGTTTAGCTTTGGCGATTAAGTGCATGCTGCTGAATTGATACAATAAGATATAAAGACTTTATCAGTGATATACCTTAGCAGGATTAATTATCGAATTGACTGCACTGACACCATCGGATTAGAACAAAACTTCCGCTGATTTAAATGGTTAGTTCACCCAAAAATTAAAATTCTGTAATTAATTACTTACCCTCATGTCGTTCCAAACCCGTAAGACCTTCGTTCATCTTCAGAACACAAATTAAGATATTTTTTATTAAATCCGAGAGCTTTCTGACCCTACATAGACAGCAACACAACTGAAATGTTCCCAGGCCCAGAAACGTAGTAAGGACATCAATAAAATAGTCCATGTGACATCAGTGGTTCAACCGTAATGTTACGAAGCTACGAGAATACTTTTTGTATGCAAAGACAACAAAAATAATGACTTTATTCAGCTGTCTTTATTGTTGCTGTCTATGGGAGGTTCAGAGAGCTCTTGGATTTCATCAAAAATATCTTAATGTGTGTTCTGAAGATGAACGAAGGTCTTACATGTTTGGAACGACATGAGGGTGAGTAATGACATTATTTTCATTTTGGGGTGAACTAACCCTTTAAGCTGGATGAACACACTATCATCCTGAGCTGCTTCATAGCTGAATAAATAAAAAAAAAGGTGATAGGTCATGACCATCATTGGGGGTAAGGATTGTTTAACAGAAAGCTGTATAAGCAGTGTTCCAGGAGGCACGTCAACAGTGTACATTTTGGACATTTCCCATATCTGACCCACCCAAATTTCCCACTCTACTGTTTATTGGCAGTGTCCTTCAAACTAAACATGTTTGTTTCCTTTCGGACTGGAATCTCAGTGAAGATGCTGGAATACCCTGTGAAGTCCACTTCGCAGGAAACTTGCAGTCGAATGGAACGCCCCTCTGGTGTGCTTCCAGGAATAGAGTTCAGAAATCTGCACCATAGAACCATAAAGTATAAATATTGTAACAGGCCTCTGCTATAATGAAGCAAATAATAAATCAATAAATCCAGTAGTCCTTACTCCACCTCTGTAACATGTAACATTTTTCCCCAACCCATTTTAAAGCCAAATGAGAAGGATTTCCAAACTAATTCATGGCTGAAACAGTGTTGTTTGATAAAGCTGTTTTGTGTCTCCATTTTGTAGTTACTGCCAGGGGTAGTTTGTGCATTAGGGTGATAGGACGACGCACCACCAAAGTGAAAAGTGTTTTCTGTCACATTCAACCACAACTGTCACCATTCTAGACAGTTTTTTCTTCCTCTGGATACATAGCCTAGATAGCACACGTACGTCTGCAAGATGTCTGTTAAAGATCGCTTGATCTGGAAAGCATCTGCTGTCTACAAACGTCTGACAGACGTCTTTCAGATGTCAGTTTTACATACATTCTAAATCATAAACATCTTAAAGACATCTAATAGACATCTATTTGACATCTAAAAAGGAAGCGTCCTATAGACCTATTGCAGATGAGCAAACACAAATACATCTTGCAGATGTAAATGCAGACGTCAAATAGACCTCTCAACGTCAAGTCATGTTCTGTGGAGTACCGCCCCTTTTTGGGCGATTTCACGTTGTCTGAGAATCGCTCCGAGTGTGCTCTACGACGACGTTTTAATGCCACGTTAAAAAAAATAATAATAAAAAAAAATATCAAATTCTAAAATTACGAGATTAAAGTCATAATATTTCGAGCATAAAGTCGAAATTACAAGAAAAAAAAGGTAAAAATATTTCAAGAATAAAGTCGAAATTATGAGAATAAACTCGAAATATTTCGAGAATAAAGTCAAAATTAGAGAAAATCGTAGCAATTAAAGTTATAATATTTTCAGAGTATTGCACATGCAAATGGCCCGGTTGGGAGCACTGGAGAGGTTGCCAGGCCACCGGAATTGATTTGAATATATGTAGGATTATTAGCAGAAATCATACCATGTGTCATACTCACAGGAACAGTATGCTTGTAAATAATATTTCACGATTGCATAATACACCAGCCACCCTATAGCAAATTTGTGCTTCTGGTACTTTTAATATAAAACAAAGTCTCAGCTTTCAAAATCTGTCAGTTTTATAGCGAAATGTGTTTTACAATAATGTGTTTTTCACGCTCTTTAATGCATGACAGATTGCTGTATTCATGAATAAATCGTCTTTTCAACTATTATGAGACATTCGTTTCATTAAATTATACTGCTTTCTTTGTGAAAATCCATGGTATAATACAGTAAGATTGGAAATAATATTTAACATCTTCCATTCATTATTTGTAGCGCGCCAGCCACCCTGTAATCACAATAATTTTGTGCAGTGTCGCTTTTCATATAACGCAGTTCAGCTTTCAAATTCTGTCAGTTTTATCACGAAATACAAATTATAAATGTGTTTTTCCTATATAGTATAGTACGATATAAACGTCAGAAGGCATGAAAAAAAAAACAGTAGTTATAGCTTAATTTAATGAAACACGTCTCGTTGTAATCGGAAAGATGATGATTCACATGCCGCTTAAACTGAGGCGAATACAGCGATCCGTCACACCACATTAAAAAGCATGAAAAACACTTTATTGTAAGACATATTTTTTTGTATTTAAACTGACAGAATTTGAAAACTGAGACTTTTCAAATTCTCCCAGTGCTCCCAATCCAGCCCGCGCAATTTGAATGCGCAATAGGCTCTACTCAAATATTATAACTTTACGATTTAATTCTCGTAATTTTGATTTTATTCTCAATATTTTGACTTTATTCTCATAATTTCGACTTTATTCTCAAAACATTTTGACTTTATTCTCATAATTTTGACTTTACCCAGATAGCACAGGTACGTCTGCAAGACATCTGTTAAAGATCTCTTGATCTGGAAAGCATCTGCTGTCTGCAAACATCTGACAGACGTCTTTCAGATGTCAGTTTTACATACATTCTAAATCATAAACATCTTAAAGACATCTAATATACGTCTATTTGACATCTAAAAGGAAACGTCCTATAGACGTATTGCAGATGAGCAAACACCCTAAAAAATACGTCTTGCAGATGTAAATGCAGACATCAAATAGACGTCTCCGAGATGTACGTGTGCTATCAGGGTATTCTCGAAATATTTTGACTTCATTCTCGAAACATTACGAATTTAATCTCATATTTTTGTTATTTTTCTTTATTTTTTAACATGGCACTAAAACACCGTTGAAGTCTTCCATACAAATATGAATTTTTTTTTTTTTTTTTTTTTTTTTTTTTTCAAACTGCAGGCACTGCAATGCAGGCCCGGTTCTACGGGGGTGCTTGAGGGTCCTAAGCACACTCAAACGAAATCAAAAGCACCCTCAGTTAAAGCTGTAATAATGGCATTTTATTGCAGATTTGGCAAACTATCCAGCGCGTTATGGTTTGCGCTCTTGGAGATCGGTTTCCATTTCAACGTGTTTTGCATCGTTGAGCATTGTATCCAATCACAGACAAATCTGTTGATTTGTTGAACCTAACAGCAAATCAGAGGCGTTTAAGATAGAATCCACTACCGCTTAAATTGCCGTAGTTTTTGTTCAGGTGTTATGTTGCGTACGAATAATCTCATTAAGTGTCGACGCGATGTAAAAAAAGAGATTCACTGTGCAGCGTAGAGACCTTCATTAATTATAACTTAAGTTTGTGAGATCGCGATGAACTAAGATGAATGACAGCCTTTTAGTGATTAGAAAGTGAGCCTATGTGTGTGTGTTTGTGTTTGTGTGTGTGTGTGTGTGTGTGTGTGTGTGTGTGTGTGTGTGTGTGTGACCCGTGCTGGCAAAAGAGTCGGTAATGAGCAATTTTTCCAAAATTATTTCTTTTTATTTTCACATTCTCCATTAAAATACCTTCAACATGATATATGATTGGTTGGAATCGGACAAAAAAATGACTGAGCAAATGATGAGTTTGAAGGCGATAGAGTCAGCAGAGTTAATTCTGAGAAATATCGAGTTTTAAATTTTCTGAAGATTTCAAAGCAAAATCAGCAAGCAACGTTGCATATTTTCCTCCTATTATTTTCTTTAAAATAATTACTATATTATTATTAATATAGCTATTTTTATTTTATCGCTGTTATTAAAAACAAGAACAAAGCTGCAAATAAACAGTAGTTTAATCAAGGGCAACCAGTGATTCCTCTTTTCTATTAATGTTTGATTAACACTGAGACAGATCTATATTAAGACCTAATGCACAGATCCAATATAATGTTACACATCAGACTTTCCCCCAACCATTAACTAAACGTTCATATAAGACAACATTATGTTTGTGTGAGTAATTGGGGGGAATCTTGCCAAGCCATATTTCTCAATAATATATTTTATAGGGAGATCGCGCGCTCTCGGAAAGGCACGTCTTATGTGCGCTTTGCTAATGTCAGTCAGCGGTGCGATCCTTTTGTTTTCATCAGCATGGGTTTAAAAATCACATTTCACTGGTTTGGACTCATGTCATGAAGAATTCGATATAAATATTCACAAACTGGAATGCTGTGCTTTGCAACTATAGACTTACTCGTGGTGAGAAGCAGTCATCCAAGTGAGCAGAGAAGAAGGTACTCCTCTCAGAAAACGTACAAATAAAGTTCATTTTAGATGTTTAATTACTATTTGGAGCACTGGGATCGCTAGAAGAGGGTTTAACTAACTCAAATTTGTGAAAACCTCAAATTCGACCAAAACTTACAATTTTCACTTTTTTTTTTTTTTTTTGTTTTCTTTTTGTCTGTAGCTCAAAATTAGACCGTGCGCAATCCGACTCATTTTGGCAGCACGGGTTATATATATATATATATATATATATATATATATATATATATATATATATATATATATATATATATATATATATATATATGTATGTATGTATAATATATATATATACGGGCCTGCTGCAATGCAATCTCTGAGTTCGCACCCAGGCTCGAAGCCAGCTATGAGGCCACCGAGGTCGGTAAATATTTCATGTTCAAAAATAAAATTTGTTCTCTGAATGACTAATTTGTTGTGAAATGTCTGCATGACATGTATAATTCAGTTTAGACAGTTTGCAAGAATTTTAGCATTCGTGGAATGAAAATGATCGCTGCGAGACGCTGGCGGAGTGAACTTGAGAGAGCAGTGATGAGTGAGGACGCGGGCGCAGCCTTCGTGTTGCAAGATCCACTTATTATAAACGTTTTTAGACTTGCATTTTCAACTTAATTTGACACTTTAGACAGTTAATAATGTAGGAAGTTGTAGTCTAGGGTAAGAGACATCTTTATCTTATCTTATTTGCAAAAGATTTGAAATAGTTTAGGTTTATTTTTATTTAGGCAATTTTCGTTTTTAATAGGAATATCTGGCAACACTGCATCGCCGGAACTCAAACTGACAGTAATCAAAAAAGCCCATGGACAGGTTATTCCTGACAGGATAAGACATTCGGTAAGGAAAACGCAAAATTATCATGATATTATCTGTCAGAAACGTTATCAACGTTGTCAAAAACAGTATTTAACATTAGTACACATATCTATAGTTACATAATGAAATGAACGCAAACATTAGCAATGAAGAAGGCTATGATATGTCATTCAGTATAGTAGTTAAATTTTCACAAATCATGTCATAAACATTCATAAGAGCACTAGACAAAGTTATCAGCTGTATAGCAATGGTTATTAACTATAACAGTAATATATTGTTGCATGAATAATTAACAACTGATAAAATTATCCACCCCTAACTAGGCTATAGTTAGTATTTACAAATTTTGATGCAATAAATAGGGTATGATTTAAAAATAATCATCCCTCCAAAACAGAGAAAACATATTTCACAATCATCTACATGTCTGTCTCTTTTAAAGTATTTATAGTGTACATATGTGTTTGTTTGTTATTATAGCACAATTCTTTAATTAATCAACACTCTGACAGACGAATTGTTCACTGGTCATGTTAAGCTGCCTTCAGATTGCTACATTCGACAAATTCTGAATGTTTTTATTTACTTTTTTAACTTGTGTTCTTCTCTGTTTAGTAATTCTGAAAGGATCCATATCTACAGTTTATATAGTCAGGTGAAGGCGACTGGTATAGTGGTCTGTGTTGGCATCTCCGTGTGGTCCTGTTTGGTATTGCAGCTTGACTTTTAGTTATTTATGTGCAAATGCTCTAAACAAATTTAACATTAATTTTTTTTTCCTCACAGTTTTTGCTGTTGCACTGTATACATAAATTGTGAATTATGGAAATTAAAAAATATATATTTTAATTTATCTTGAAAAAAGAGCCTGTGGAAAATATAGTTTGGAAAAACAGTTGGTAAAACAGTTATCTTTATGTTTCAAGTCTTAATACTTTTCCTTTGGTTACACTGGGATAAATCATACCGGGATGTATGCTAAAACTGTTGGATGTGGTGCCCTACCTAGAAAATTAACTACCAGCTGCCACTGGTTACTGCAACATTCAGTAATTAGTTTAAACATACATATATGTATGTTAATGTCAATACCCATGTATTAATATTGTGAATTATACATGTGTAGCAGATTGGTATTATCTCTGACTGACTCTAAATTTAGGAGTTGGTAAAACCTTACATAAACCCAAGGTGAATTTTGTACCATTAGAACCAAACTATTCCGTCACAGGAAGTTTTGTGGTTGTGAGTTACAACACTGCTATCTTTGAGTCTTTTTTGCCTGCTTAAAACTTTGTGGCTCTTTCTAATAATGTGATTCTGAAAGTCAACTCACAGCCGTTTCAGAGGCCCACACTCAAACTGCTCGAGAAGTAGGCAACCCCCAAACCCCCCCCAAGAGCTCTACTGACTCACAGCTGGAAGGAAAGAGTGCATCGCTGCCTGTGTCAGAGAGGGAGGGGATATTTGGTGTGGGGAAGAGGTGACATTTCAGCGATGCGGGGGCAACGACACTATAGCGTGGGCAGGAAGTTAATGTTAACCTGTACTGCAGCTCTCTGAAAATAGCATGCTATGCAAAGTGGCACGCTAGCCATAAAATGTGCAGCCTACACATTAATTCTCTGTCACAATGAGAGCATTTTTGTTTTAGTGCACTTCCAGTGCGCTAAACGTTTTGGGAAGAAAACATGAAGCAATACTGAGCAGCGTTCAACAACATGCTTGTCCTAAAATCAGGGTTATTAGAATGAACTAAAACTAAAACCATAAAAACTACTTGAAATAAAATAAACGTTAACTAAAATTAGACCTTTTGCTAGTTGACAAGGCATTTAGTTTAATAATAATAATAAAAAAAAACTTTTAAACATTTTAATAAAAAAATAAAGAATAAAAACATCACAATTGCTAAAACTTTTAATTTAAAATGTAACTAAAATATAAAATAAAAACTAATTCAAAATATTAAGAAAAACTATAATAGCATTTCAATGATACTAAAATAACACTGTTGCTAACATATCAAAAGGATATGCTTTAGGCAGAGTATGAACAACCCTTTCAGTCATTACTAGATTTGTAATATATTATGCCTTGATCGCCTTATGGCTTTCATAAAAGGATTACATAATCAAATGTTAAATAAATAATAAAATACTGTTTTAATTATATCAAAATATCATAATGTGTATTTTAGAATGACTGAAATGCTCTGAAATCTGATCCAGATGTTGTCTGTAAAGTACATCATATTTTGCTTATTTATATATTACAATAATTTCTTCATTCTATTTGTTCCATTTGTTCCAAGATAATACGGAGAATCACATTAACTGAATTATTGTCCAATTTGTAAGCATACAACATGTATTCAATATGAATAATTCCAAAACTGTTGAATTTTGAATCTCCAGAGTTAGTGTGAAACTGAAATAAAATTGCCATGCCAGAAAAAGTGAAAAAGGAAAACAAAACCACACCAGGATGATATGGATCCTACAGTACATATTTTGTAAGGTGCTCATCTGATTGGCAGCTGCTGGACTGCAGTGGGAATTCCAGGCCTGTTCATTTACACTGTTGTGTTTGACGCCATCCCATGAGTCATTTGTGTACAACAGGAAAAGTTCCAAGATGATCTGTCACCTCGGGTGCATTCCAGAAAAGTTTCCTGAAGGCCGTAGCTCATGACAGAAAAACTAACAGCCATACCTGTCTTTTTGTGATTGTTGTTAAGAGCTTGTTCAATTATTGTATAGTTCTATATTAAACTATAATTGTAAAAAAAACAATTAATCAAAGTTTCTATATAAAGGTTTCTATAACATCTATCTCTTTGGAGTAAGCAGGTCAAAAAGCCTCGGTCTAGTCGTGTGATGTCAAATTCAGCGAACAAAACAGAAAGTTTCTCACGTGTCTAGCAACCAAGAGACTGATACTGGGAATCGCTGTGTGTTTTGCATGGTCACGTCATGCTGCGAGCCCTTTAGTGCCTTGACTCATTCTCTACCAGCGAGCTATAGGATGGATCCCGTAAATTTCATCATCACGTAGTTCTGATTTAAGCAGCCCCACAGAGCCACGGTTCAGGGGTTGCCCCCAGCAAAACTACAGTCTTGAGTCGGAGTCAAGTCAGTTCAAACTGCAAGAGGGGGGGTGTGTGGACTCAAAGAAGCTATAGGAAACATTCAAGGGGAAAACACTTTTTCAGGTGTTTTTTTTTCTTTTTCTTTTTCTTTTTTTTTTTAGCTTTTCAGTAAGTTACTGTTTTGACTCATGATTCAAAAACCCGCTCACCCATCATCACACTAAAAAACTAGACAATGTTCAAATGGCAACAATGGTGAAATGCTTTGATTTCATAATACAGACGTGAATGGAATTACCTGTGTGACAAAGTTCAAAACATTCTGAACACTTAAAGATGTTTTATTTCTTAGAATTTATACACATTTTGAAATGTATACTGATCACTTCTGAGTGCACTAGAATCTTACTAACCCACTATAACTCAAGATACAAATCTATTTTTACTGGAATAGTTGAAATACGAGAAATGAGCCATTAACTTTCATGTTCTGTTTGGGGTCTTGATCCCAAGAGCCTTCAATAGCTCAGAAAACCAAAAACTGCATCTTGATTAGCTCAGAGAAACATATTACGAGACTTTTAAAGTAAAATGATAGGTGAATTTTGAAACTGAATTTTTAAAAATTTTGTTAAAGTGATACATTTATAAATGAATGACATATCGCCTCTTTATTGGTTTATCTAAAATCTTATATAAAAGTATTCTCAGTGTATTATAGCTGTCAAGAGACAGGATGTGGCACTACAACTCATTGCTGAAGTGTTTTCTTCTTTTATCAGTGTGAAGATGAACTCAGATACAGATACTACCGATCTCACACTGATTTGCACACAAATATCATTTGTCACATCTGTTTATTTATTTATTTGTTTTTTTTTAAGGTAAGTTACGGCCACTTTCTGAGTACTTTAATTAATTTCCCATTCTTATCATCTGTATTTACCTTAAAAACGAGATTAAAACATGCGTACCAATTTAATTTTACTGCCAGTTAAACTTACCAAAATTTTGTAACTTGTTAATTAATAAAGCACTTTTTTGTTTGTTTGTTTTTTTTGAATGGCACAAACACCAAATCACAAATCACCTTTGTGCTCACAGCAGCAGTTTCCTTCTCCGTCGACGTAAGTAAAGGGAAAATAAAAGTGGAGTGTTTTCTGCAAGTCAACAGGTAGATAAATTGATAAAATGAGAGGATGTAGTACCAGGCCATTTATGGTTGTAAAGTTTACATTGTTCAATAAAAAAAGAGAGAGAGAGAAAGAGGATGTGACGTCATCCACAGGCAGAGAACCAGACACAGAGACAGAAGGACTGGAGATGTTTGTGTATGATCCGCTGCCATCTAGTGGTTCCCAACCACGTTCCTGAAGGCCCCCCAACACTGCATGTTTTGCATGTACTTAATCAAACACACCTGATTCAGATCATCAGCTCATTAGTAGAGACTCCAAGACCTGAAATGGGTGACAGACAAAGGAGAGATGCAAAATGTGCAGTGTTGGGGGGCCTCCAGGAACATGGTTGGGAACCACTGGTTTAGAAGACAGGGCCAATACCGAGTTTTTAAAGTCTCGGGTGTCACTTCCATAATTCTTTGCTTTCTAAAAAAATGATAAGGTCTCATGCATGATTGTTCATTATTGTAAGACATGATCTCAACGAGTCGTAGCATTAAACAGACAGAGTCAGAGACCAAAAGGATTGATTGTGTTGGAATCATATGAGGACAGTGGAGTTGTTGACATTTCGTATTTGGTATTTTCAAGTCTGGAAATCTCTTTTATGCAGGTTACATCATTTCTCCAGCAGATGGCGTCCAATAGCTGTTTTTATAAACGAGTTGGAGTCATAAACGAGACTCACAGTTTGGAAAAACGCTCCTGAACGTCGTTCCAGGATCCATTACACCGTGAGCTTGTGTGGCAGAGTGTCTCTATTCTCTCTAATAAAATCAGACTGTTGAATGTAGCACACTGATCTAGTTATATAGTGATAACGGGGCGCCCGACCCTCAGTTAACGCCTAATATAATCCGTTTAGTGGAACCACATGAGTGGATCTTCATTATGATTAAATCTGATTCCTTCAACGCAGAACTGTGTTTTATAGGCTACCTAAGTTTCAGCAGCTCAAAATGATCACTTGATAATCACTGTGTTCATACAGCACACTTAAAAATGTGAGGATAAAAAACAAATTTGTGTCATTTTAGCAACTCAGCGCTGGGCCAAAAACAGTGTTGCCAAGTAATTTTCAGGTCAGGTCCATTTGTTGCAAAAAGTTGCTAAAGGGCATTGTGATGTCATTGCGCAACGCTATCATTATAATACAATTTTAATAAAAAAATAATAAATAAATATTTGACGACATCTTACGGACTGGACATCTTTTTATTTATTTATTTGTTTGTTTGTTTGTTCTGAAATAAATCAATACTTTTAATAAGCAAAGATGTGTCAAATTGATAAAAAGTGATAGCAAAGACTTGTATTGTTAGAAAAGATTTATATTTTGAATAAATATCAATTTCAAATATTTTGAATTTATCAAAGAATCCTGGAAAAAAAAAGTATCACAGGATCAAAAAAAAAAAAAAAAAAACTGCTTTCAACATTGGTAATAAATCAGAATATTAAAATAATTTCTAATGGATCACGTGACACTATAGACTGGAGTAGTGATGCCGAAAATTCAGCTTTGATCACAGCAGTCAATTCCATTTTAAAGTTTATTAAAATAGAAAAACAATATTACTGTTTCTTCTGCATTTTTTTTTGTATCAAATAGAGACTTCTTTAAAAAAAACATAACAAAAAATCTTACAGTTCCTAGACTTTTGAATGGCAGTGTTTATATATATTATTTGTACAACTAAAGTAATCACGATTTTATGATCAGATATTTTTATTTTTAAATACAACACTGGATTATTGGACAGTTACACATTTTTTGAACAATTACATTTTATGCATTTTCTTAATAGCTAGTAAAATTGCACATTCTGATTGTTCAGAATGTGTAATTTTACTAGTTAATAAGAAAATTGGTGGGTAATATGTTACCTAACTGATCAACTTTTATAGGCAAGCTAATCATTAAAGAACAATTAGGCTATTATTGAACAAGTGCAAATAGTAGCTTAATTCACATTTGATTTGTGAGCTGCTAGACTCCTCTCTGCAGACTGATGGGCTGATTGGCCAGCTAGCTGATCAATGCTTTCTCTTTTTTGTGTAACTTTGAGGGGGAATGCATACTGTTTTAAGTCACTTTTCGGAAGTTGTTAAAAGTTGCCAAATACGTTTTTAAAATAGCTGAATTAGTTGTTGTTTTTTGAACTGCGCGTGCAGGCGCAGTGTAATGTGTGAGCTCTTTCATTTGGCTTCCTCATAAACTATTCAAATCAGCCCAGCTTCCTTCCCAAATACAGCCTCAAACCAGTCAAGCAATGCAAGAGGACAACAGTAAAGAGTTAAGTCAGTTCATCATTGATTCAGAGATCTCATCATCCAAATCAACATCATGACAATCTTGCCAGAAATTACGTGTTTGGACTGGAAAAATAACCCAGCTCCCCTTTTTATGCAACTATTTTATTTTATTGACATTTGTAACAGAAATAAATAAATATCATATTAATAATAACAAAGAGTGTTACAGAAACAAGATTGAAGTGAAATTTAAATTTTTCAGGCTTAGACATCAAACATTACTCCAACAGCAGGCAGAAAAACAAGATACGCTGTCAAAATACAAATGTCCTAAAAATGTTTTAGCTTTTTTTTTTCACAGTGTCATGAGCTGCTCATGAGTGAAATGAAAGACTTAACCTATATGACACGAGTTAATGTTTGTCCAAAAGCAGAAGTGTTTGAAATTTGATGATGATTTCAATAAATAAATCTCGTGAGAGATATGTTAAGGATAATCCGAGCATTTGTTGTGGTAATGAGAGAGTACTTTAAACCTCTTGAGGAATGTTATAAACATTCATACGGGAGACATGCATGATGTGTTTTCTTTCTGTGCTGTTCTGTCCTCAGGTAACCCGTTCCCTTCAGTACTCCATGTATCAGATGTTGTCAGTGTTTCAGTAGACGGTGACAGAGAGAAGGGCACGTGTGTAGCTCTCAGAGCAGGTGTGTCTCTTTAGGTGTGTCCTGCACATATACCTGTCATCCTGGTGACTCAACTTCAGCAGAGGACACACGTCTCATATTGTGCGTCATATTTCACTGTATTTACACTGTATTCTTGGAATCAGACAAGGACATTTCAGACCGAACTGTGAAATGACATGATAGCTGCAAGCAGCAACTATGGATTCAGTTACACCAAAGGCGAGTTGTAATAAGAATTGACCGCTCATTATATCCACTCTCAGAAACAAAGGTACAAAAGCCATCTCTGGGGCAGTACTTTATCAAAAGATACTAAAATGTTTCGTTTAGGTAGTAATATGTACATTTATTTTAGGTACTAATTTGCACCCTTTAGGGGTAAATTAGGTACAAAGGTGCACCTTTTAAAAAACTATCGCCCCAGTGACAGCTTTTGCACCTTTGTTTTCTGAGAGTGCTGTGGGACACTCATGAAAAGCAGTTGTTTGTCATAACTGAAATCCTTTTAACTTCTGGCTAGTAGAAGGCACTGCAACCATATGTACTATTTAAGTACATCTTATTCTGTGAACAATGTTTTTGTCCGTTTCTAGTTTCCCTTTTCACCAGAATTTTTTTTTCTTTCTTTTTTTCTGGAGAGCTTATTGTAGTTTTGCTGCCATGCTCTGAATGCGATGGTTGATTTGGGAGAGAATAGGTTATAGGTTAGCTGAATTCTGCATAATTCTTCCAGCAATACAGCAATAAGGCTTGGCCTTAAAAGGTCTTAAAGTCATGGCTTAAAGTCAATTTACAGTTAGCCTAAAATTTGCTGACACATTATACATGAACAGTTCAGTATATACAGTGTTGGGGAGTAACATGTAACAGAATTACGTAACTTAATTACAAAATAAATGTAATTTTAATCAGTTCCAATCTCAATTCCTTATAAAAAATGTTAACGATTACAAAGGGGCTTACATCAGATTTTTTTTCACACACAAACACACACAGATTTAATTGATTTCTTTCATAATTGCATTGACTGCTCTAAAATATGAGACACCAATGTTTGAGGAGTTTAGTACACAGAAGGGCACATGCTTATTTGATAACTCTTTTATTTCCTACTTGGTTTACGTATGCTTTATTTAAAATTAACTGCTTTTATTTCAAGGCATTGTTAGATGTTAGTGTTTCCTGTCTTAGCTATGAAAAGATTTGATTTTAAGGTCAAGGTGTTTTTTTTTTTTTTTAAAAAAAAAACAGTATCATAGCTATTAAACCATTTCTTATGATTTTAAATCTGTATTTAACCAGAAAGATCAGAATTTAACCAGAATCAGAATGATATCAAAGAGGTGCTAAAGTCTGATTTTGTGGTGGCTTTGCTTTAAAATGAAATTATTATAATCTTAATTCAAGTGATGAAGGATTTTTAAAGTCTGACAGTAATCAGTGTTGAGTCCTACTGTAATGTTACCCTGCCTGCTTTAAATGTTTTGAAATGAATAACAGTTAAAAACATTATAGATTTAGAAAAGTAATCAAATGTAATCATTTACATTACTTTAATAAAGTAATTGAAATAGTTACACTACTTATGACATTTTAAATAGAGTAAGTTGTATTATGTAACCTATTACATTTCCAAAGTAATCTTCCCAACACTGAGTATAGGCTGTGAAAGCAAGGAATCAGAGTTTAGAGTCTGTTAGCTCCTGCTGATGTCCTTCACACTCAGAAAATGCCTTTCTCCAATCAAAAGGAGCAATTTGTTTATGCAAAAAACAAAAACCATGAATTTAAGTGATTTCGTTATATTTATTTTAGTTATATCATAGATGTGTTTCATCACTGCCCTGTTTTTAGGAATTGAATGGTGTCATCAGCCAATCATCTGGAAGTATGTTGAAATCTTTGCTCATTGTCACTCATACGGAGCTGTCCTTCATTAAAACAACCAAGTTTCTAAGCCAAATAGTTCGAAAGAAGATACAACTCATAAAATAAACCGAAGCCTATACTCTTTCTGTGCTTGAGCCCCTTAGTAGGCAGAACTACCTTTGATTTCTTCACAGAGCAGCAGGAGCACAAAAAAAGAAAACAAATGAACACTTCTGATTGGTGTCTTAACAGCAAGGCTCCCTTTTATTGAAGACTGGTATTCATATTCATATAACAAAAGAACCGCAAATGGCAAAGTGAAAAAAACCCCCAAAACAATATAATCTAGTAAAATACTCAAAAAACGCTACAATTTTGCAAGGTTTACAAGCAAAGTACTTTTTATACATTTTTTTTTTTCCACATACACATCAAACGGACTAATTGAAATTAAATGATCACAGCATGAATGCATCAAGATTTTTCAATATCAGAAAACAGAAAAACATCAGGTTGCTGTGTTTTGCATTTTTATCCACTTGCTCACCAATTTTACTATAAAACCAAGCTCACGATTAGAAAAAAAAAAAAAAAAAAATCCCTCTTAGTTCACGTTCACTTCACTTCGGCCAGCCAAACAAAGCACACGCTCTTCGCTGACAGTAAGAGCACTTTAGGGAAGTGTGCAATCAAGCATACTGTGATAAACAAGAACAGGCTGACATTAATGTAAAAATACAGTTATGCCATAAAAATATTTTCTTAATGTTGATATGTAGAGATGTTCAAGAAATATACAAATGACAAAACTCAGTCACACTTTAAATCGCAGTGTTCATGTTACAGTGTAGATTCTTAAGCAAACTACATGCACCTAATTATTTTCTGAGTTGTATTAATGAATTACTTACTGGAATTAATTATATTTACATGTAATGTGTGAAGGACACTGTAATGTAAACGGTCTAATATGGAGATTTGGAATAATGCTTTGTGGAGTTCAATCTGTGCTGAGTGACATTAAAAACATCAAAAGTTAATTGCATTAGTCCCAAAAGTTAGACAAAAGGGCACAGACAGCCCTCATCAAAGTCAGTATGGTCCTATGTTTGGTTTGGGAAGAAGCCAATGCTTTTGGAGATCGGCGAGCACTGACTTTTAGGCTTGGGTGGCTTAACATTGTCCTTTCTGAGAGGTGGAGTGTTTAGGGTTTCAGGCAGAGGTGTAGATGTATTTGGTCTTGGCCATGCCGGAAAGCTCATCTTCGTAGCGAGGAAGACAGCAGAAGAGGATCCCGCAGCCCAGCATCAGGATGGTCGCCCCCCAGCCGAAACCGTACGCCCATGTGTAGTCATAATACCCTTCATAGATCAGCTCATTGAACTTGACGGGGTAGATGATCAGAGCGATTATCTGGACGATTACTGGAACGAGAGAAAGCAGAGTCACTTCACAGCACAACAGATGCGCACTGCACAGTTCGCAACAATTCTATAGTTAAAAATAAATAAATAAATAAATAAATAGGTCAGTTACAGAGACCCTAAAAAGTATTTGAACACTCAAGTTACACTTAAAACTGTTTAAAAGTTGTCATTTTACAAAATACTGAACCAGGTGGCATTTATTTAAAAGACAGACAGTGTAAGCACACTTTTAGGTTTCAGTTGATAAAACAATAGACTCTCTGTTCAAAAACAAAACATTAGAGGAACACAGCCAAAGGTAAAAGGTTGCTGTTTTTACTCCGCTATCACACCTGTGAGAACCTGAGGGGAACTGACTTCGTTTACATTTGGCAGATGCTTTAATCCAAAGCAATTTAGGGTTGCATTCACTAGGAATCAAACTCATTAATGCCAACATCTTGCTTTCAAACAACCATAGCTTAGAAAGTGACATTTAAAATGCTTAAAAATGTAACCCCCGGTTTCACAGACGAGGCTTAAGCCTATTCTCAGACTAAAATGTAAGTCTGAGCTGTTTCAACTGAAAGAAACTTGCACTGACTGATCTTTAAATATATCAGTGCATTTGTTTAGTCTCAAGATACACACCAGTAATGTTTTTTTAATATGGCATGTTTATAAAAATTACTCAAATTGAACTATGGCCTAATCCTGGCTTAGTCTAAACCCTGTCTGTGAAACCGGGCCTAGGTGTCCTAATACTTTTATTTTTATTACACACTTCATCTGTCAACTCAGTTGTATGATTTCAAACCAACCAATCCTATTTTAATTAAATGTCCTGCTTGAAAACTGTGCTTGGGCATCTGAAAGCAATGTAGTCATAAGGTTTGATATATTTTCTTGTTTTATGCAATGACATTCACACTTTTAATGTGGATTAAATGCGTTTTTGGCCTACAAAAAAGGTGCTCTGAAAAACCGTGCATCAAGAAAAACAAATAGTGCAATATTCCTGTGGAGTTCAAGTTTTCTTCGTAAGTGTTTTATGAACAGCACCTAATACAAACTTGGCACCAAACTTGTGTCGGTCCATAAAAATATTTAATCAGTAGCTTAAAGTGAGGCGAGCCAGGTGAATCTGTAAGTGTTGCACAGCCATGTGAGCGAAGGCCAAGCCCTGTTTGGGTGTGTAGGGAACTTTCACACAGGGCTGCGTCTGACGCTTCCAGCAACAGCGCTGTCATAAACTCAACCTCAAACTGAATGACTATTGCTGAAACAGGCACAGTTATCAGATCAGATCAGGCTAGCTTACATTTCACAATGAAACTGAAAACAAAGAGGGTGGATTTAAAGAACAAAAATTCATGATTAGTGAAAATAACAAAAGACAAATTAAAAAGAAGGGGCTACGCTTTAGTCTGGCAATGAATAAGTGACGGAAAACAAAACAGCCGTTCTTAACTTTCACCTGAATACAAGTGAAGAGGACGGGGAGGGGTGAGAGCCACACTCAACCCCATAGCAACAAAACAAGAGCAGGGTGGAAAGACCAAAAGCACAGTCTGTATATATCTGTAAACTCTGCGTCACGCCGCACCTAACATACATAACACCTTAATAAGAAGTCTTTCTTTGTCTTGACTTGTTTGCTACGCGTTCTGCTATGTATTGTTTATAAACACTGTATTAACAGCCGTCCTGCCCACTGATACACCATCCACAGTATACAGCCAAATTTCTACTGGTTTCCTACCGTCACACGTTTTTATCCCATCACACACCGCCCAGCCCAGCATCCATGTATTATTTAGAAAGCATTCAATAGACAATGTGAAGGAAATGCTCTTGCTGTGGAACTTCCTCAGAAAGGGGTTTGACTCAAAGCCCACATGGACTGGACTCATATTTTGTGTTTTGGCCAATTTGAATGTGACAACAGCCCCGATTCCCTGACATCCAACAGACTGAGAGGTTAAGTGAGTGTCTTACCAGCCAAAATAAGGAGGCCTCCGACTAAAGGCAGCACATGGATGTTGAGGCTACAGCAGAGAGCCACAAAAGAGATGATGAAGGCGATGATGAGGATGATGAGGCCTATGATCATCAGAGCAGCGACTGCTTGGGCCCATGCTGGAAGGAGAACCAAGAAGACCTTCAATGATATGCTGCGTACTCGTTTCATCACGGTCACACTAATGTATTCCAATACAGTAAAGAAATAAAGGAATAAATACAAGAAGTATATAGATCAACAGAAAGCTAAAATTCGGGAAGCACAGCCTCTTGGCATTTTTAAAACTCATTTAAAAACATGTATATTTGTTAAGCAAGCTTATTGTTGATTGTTTGTTTTGTCTTGTTTATTTTATCTTCCTGTGCTCTCTAGTTTATTCTGTATTCCTGTATTCTTTAACATTGTTAAGCGCTTTTGAGAAACTCCTTTAAGGGGCCTATAGAAGGAAGCCCTATATAAAATAAAGTTAATATTAATTCATAAGTTTGGTTTTAACTAGTGCTGTCAAACGATTAATTGCATCCAAAATAAACGTTTTTGTTAACATAATATGTGTGTGTACTGTGTATATTTATTATGTATATATAAATACACACAACATATATTTAGAAAATATTTACGTGTACATATTTATATTCATATAAATTATATCATATATAAATATAGTGTATGTATTTATATATTTGACAGCACTAGTTTTAACATTTGCAGGGACTTTTTAAAAACAAACTGTACAAAGTCACCATGTAATAAACAAGGTACAGTTAATGCAATGATTGTGTATCTCATTTCTCTTTATTAATCAACTTGAACTTTAGGGAAGCAGAAGAGATACATGAGGTGAGTTTCCTCGATAAGTTGTAACATGGATGGTTACACATTAACAGATGGACAGTAATGTTTAACTCAGTCGTGACTCAGTGCTGCTGTGAGGACATGTAGAGACAATGCTTGGCTTCCTTACACTCAGTAGAGGAATGTGGTTTTGCTCCAAGAAGTCTGTGAATACAGTCACACCCAGAGAGCTTGAGGTGGAGAGCGTTGGGGAGGAAGGGTGTGGTCGAGGGTAAAAAAAACTATGATTTATTCAACTAGTATTATTTGATCTAACTCTATTTCAACTCAATTCATCACTCAGACATGAATGATGGCTGGTATTTAGGAATTGCTGTTAAAAATAAATAAAAATTGCTTGATCGACACTGTGGTCACAATCCTCAGATAGGCTACACATTATGGTATTTTTCATGTCAGTTACTTAACATATAACACAAGAGAATTAAAGAAATATTAAATGCTAACCAAATAAACCTCAGCAGTGGAAAACTGAATCACCACATAGACTAGTATCCATTTATGAAGCATTTAGAGGCACTACTGTTCATAAAGAGCACGTCACAGCATGTTATTTCTAAAAAAAATAAAATAAAATGTTTACAGTAATGGACAGATCTCTGCTGATAGGCCTCGGTTTAAACATATTGGCAAACTGATGAAAATAAGAGCTGAGATGAGAACAAAAATGACAGGTTTTGGCTGGAGCTTAAAAGTGTTTGCAAAGCTGTCAACGGTCTCCTCCAATTTATTTAACTGGTTCCACTGGTTATATGCGGTTAACTTTGAAAACTGTTAAACTGATATCATTTATTTCCGTATCCCCCAGGCTATAGACATAGAAAATAAGATATAAATGATTTAAAAATAAAAACGACATAAAAGATGTTTTATGGTCTGATGCCACAGTAATAATTTTTTAGATAAACTGAATTACTTATAAGAATGTGCCAACAATTAATGAGTTGTTTGTTCGAGGGGTATTTAATTGTGCAACTCACTACCAATTATCACATATTAAAGTGTAGTTTATTCTGCTGTAAATAATCTATTTATCATAATTTAGTTGATCTCTAAGCGTAACAAAACATAGAATAACAAAACCTGGCTTTATTAAGAATTCATAAGTTTTCAGAATGAGAAACAATTCACACAAAAGAAGCATATATAAACCTGACTAACATGATGCAAATTTTTATATAGTATTATACTCTGATATAGGCCTACTAGCTCAAGTTAAGCAGCCTGACCCCATGACCTAAGCAGAAAACTGTTTTTTTTTTTTTTTTTGTATAATTATGTATTTTTTTAAAACAACAACAACAACAAAAATAATATTTTTTACAAATTCTAAATGAATAAAGAAAAGGCTACATAAACAAAGTGACACACTTTTCCACCGGTCTCATTTGGTTTTCAGGGAACTCTTTCATTTTTGCTGTACTTTAATGTCTAAAGCACTGCATCACAAGGGTTATCGGGACTTGAAGTCAGTACTCACGGTGCTCCATGAGGGATTTACAGTCCCACTGGTCATTGCGGCCTCGGCACTGTTTCCACATGCTGGCGTAGTGCGTCTTTGCGTTCTCGTCCTCCACCCATCCAGACTGCGCTGCGATGGCGATAATGTCGAAAATAACCGCAAACAGCAGGAGCAGAGGCAGGATCCACCTGCACCGCGGGTACGCGATTCCACAACGAAACATTTCGCGAAATAAGGCTGTTTGAGTGTCTCCTAAGCGAGTGTGAAGAAGCTCTCTGAACGCTTTCAGGCCAGTCTTTATCTGAAACTTTCCCAGAGCTCCACCCCGCAGTGAAACCCGATCTGGAGAGGCTCGACCTGTTTGAATGGATGGCTTCAGGGCTGGGCCCCCAAGTGACACACGCTTAATCATGTTCAGTTTCTTTAACACTGCAGCATTCCACTTTCAGTTGACAAACTTTACAATCTCTGAAAAGTGACACAGTTATTGTTAAATGACAACTGCGTAGTGTGAAGTTTCTGAGCTGCAGAACCCCCAAGATTAGCTGTCTTTATAAAAATTCTGGATTCTCTGTTTACAACTAAACAAAATCAACAAATAAACTGAGCTAAAATCAGTCCTAACTAACTTCTATTTACATGTGTCTACATTAGGGATGGGAAGAAGATTCCCCGATTCGCTTGGTGCATCGGCAAAAAAAAAGTTAACGATGCGATGCATCGGTTTAAAAAGTGTGCATCGGATGCAAGTTGGCATTTGTATCGCGATGCATCGTTTCTAACATATTTGCATCGGTAAAAACCGATTTATTTTTATATAATTACTAGTGGATGCGCTATACTTTTATTGTTTATAAAGTGACCAATAATCTGTGACCAATATGTTATATTTAGATTGATTTCTGGAGCGCGTTCTCTCATCACCGCTGCGCGTGAATATGATGAATCACAACAACACTACAGAGACCTGAGGAAAAACGGATTAAAGTCCAAAACCTGACTTGAGATAACCTAACAAATCAATCGGGGCTAAAGCGGTTATAAACGACAGTGTGAGTTCACACAATCGAACTCATTTGTGCACGCTTATTCTTAAGCAGCCTTTAATGTCGATCATGGATCAAATCGATCCACCATGGCAAACAGTGAATATATATGTGCTGTTTAATGCATTTGAGACGTTTTGTTTTCCTCAGTGCATAACTGACATGTCACGAGTACATTTTTCATCTGTAAATGTTAGAAAGTCATGCAAATATATCCATTTTGCTGTCAGGAGTGGGTTTACGCGAGTGGACGAGCGCTGCTGCGCGCATGCGCGCTAAACAGAGTCGAGTATGCATTTTATGATAGCAGTAACTGTAAAGGGACTATTGTAATGGGTAAAAAAAAGTAAGCTAATACAGTCCTAATTACTAAGCTCAGATGAGTTAATGTGTGTTTCCTTTAGCAGTTAAAATGTAATTTTAATTTAGTGATTTTAACTGTTAGTTTAGTGATGGTTAAAATAAGCCTGAAATAAGCCTGGCCTATTTGGTAAACTTGTTTTATAAAACAGGCATCGAGGCGTTAGAAGTCAGAAGACACATATTAATTTATGATTTGCTGTCTGTCTGAACCAAAAAAATAAAAGCGATCATATTTTTTCAATTGCATCGTATTGTATCGAATCTCATTGTGTTGAATCGAACCGAAATCAAAGCACTGCATCGTAATAGGGGTGAATCGTATCGCATCGCATCGCTAGCTGCTTCATATGTATCTTCAATGTATCGTATCGTTGGCTATGCATCAAGATGCATATCGCATCGGGCTCAGTTATGGAGATGCACATCCCTAGTCTACATGCCCCAGCTTGGCCAATTATTTACTGGATCTTACAATGCAGCTTATTTATATTTTCAGCAGTAATTTGTTGTGATATAGAGAGAAAAAAAAAAAAAGACCCAAACCTACATTTATTCTACAGGGAACATCTGAATACTGTGTTTTATTGTATATAATACAGGGTTTAAAGACAGCAATGCACAAACTTTATGTACAGACCTGTATATATTCTTGAAATTAAGATAAGATGAAGCTTCATCACATGCTTTCTTGGGTCTGTTTCTAGAGACCTTGATGTAAGCCTACTTGTCCTCTTCTTATTGTGTATCCACTCTTTCTGTCCTGATTAGATCCAGTATGCTTTCATCTTATAAGATAGTTAAAACATAAACTAAACTGTTATTTACAATAATGTATATGCAATAGAACTGTTTGATCAATCATTCAATGAGGAAAAGAATCATGCTTTTTTCCCCAAAAACAACATAATGTTGAAGTGATTCCCTGCTTTTGAACCATACTGTAGACTATATACATAACGTTTGTGTATGTAAACTGTGTGGCCGGTTTTGCCATATCTGATGGCAGTGAGAAGCTGTTAAAACAGCCTCAGGCCATTCATAATAGAGTCGGAGGTCTTAAAAACAAGACATAAATTAATAATGTAAACATTGCATACATGGATGTTGTGTTGATAAATTAATCAACAAGTGTTTGCATGTTTGCGTGAGACAGAAAATGAGTTTCCAAAACTATTTTGTTACTTTAATTTGAATTTATTATAAAACTAGTCTGAACCTAGAAATTAAGAGTACTTTATTCATTTTAAACAAATGTAATTTGTTTTTACACAATTATCAGCATTTTAATACTTTAGATTTAGATTTACTGTAGCTACAATGCATGTTGATGCATAAACACAGAACACTAAAGAAAATTATAAAATTTTTGAATTATGGGAAAAGTTAATTTAAGCAACCCCTGTCATGGAAATATCTAATGAGTCAGTTTCTGCAATTACTGTATCATCAATATTCAGTTAACCCCTATATTACAAACTGTCATGTTTCAAATTCTGTCCATTCTGTTTGTAACCTGCACTGTAAAAACTTTTACTATGATCTACTCAATTTTTTTTGGTGAAACATTTTTACACTACAAAAATATTGAGTAAATTTTAAAGTTGTGAAATCATTTAAATATACTTTAAGAATCAAGTAAATGTAACTAAAAAAAATGAAGTAGATTCAAATAATTAGATTAATTAATCTCAAAAATAAAATTGAGTAAATATAATTAAAACCCTTATGCAATGCAATAGTAATTCAATAGTAGATCTGAAACACAAAACAAATTGAGTAATTTAATCTATCTGCTGTATATACAATGTCCTATATTTACTTTTTTACTTATATATTTTTAACTGTATTTACCATTTACTCTGTTAGTACTTTACAATAAATATAACAAAATGATAAACAAAACACATTATTGTAATTAAACATTTATTTGTCAAATTTGACCATACTTTGCAAATGTCAACTTGTTGAATAAATTTTAGCCACTGAACTGTGGATATAAGAGTACAGGTTTTTCTAAATGTACTGTCTGTATGTGATATAGCTGTCCCTAAAAGAAATATAGTCTCTGTGTAAAAACAAATGTCCTGTGTACAGAATGAGCAAACTTATAAACAGGCCCTGCAAATCCTAACTTTATAGCTCATAAAATCTTCTGCATGTTTTCTGAGACATCTATCGTCTAATAATCTGGTAATTTTTGCATGAATCAAAGGGCGTAATCATTTTCAAAGCTCTGAAACAGCCTAATCAGAATAATTCAAGGGAAATCATATGTCCACCCTTTGAATACGCCCATGAAGAAAGTACAGTGCTCTGATTCCCGTGCTCATGATCTGCCGTGAATCAGAGCGGAGCAGTTTATAGGGTGCATTGGTGGGTGTGTGGCAGCTGTGCTCTAGAGACATCTGTTAGTTTACAGACTGAATGTTCTCATGACTCAAGAAACACTACCATCAGCAAAGAGGGTGGAGAAAGCGCTGTCTTCACACTCCCTGGATGGACAGGTTCTGAAACCACAGGCGCCTGCAGGTGTCTGTCACACCCAAAGCTCAACCTCACTGCATGTTCAGTTACCGAAATATGGTTGTATTCATCAGTAACTAAAAATGCACGTTTCAGTATAATACAAGCAATCCATAGGAACTGCTGATAGGTCCCAGATGACAAAAACACTTCAGCATTCTGCACATTTGTCTTTTCAGTTAAATTAGGGGTGGTAGCACTTTCTCACCTGGATTAATTGCTTCTGCTTGTATTCATTGTTTTGAAAGTGACTGTGAAATATGTTTCTATGTGACAATCTCTTGACATAATAGCACATCAGTATGTTTGATTGATTCAATAATTTTTCTCTATTTATTAATCTTGTTTGGTATTTTCATTTATCAGTCAACCCTGCTGAAAAAAAAAACAAAACAAAACAATATAAACCACCACAGAAATTCGAATGGTCTTCTCTACAAATCCCATTACAAACATTAATACAAATGATCAACTTTTAACCATTAAAATGATTAAAAGTGGTTTCCTGTAGTGTGTTTTGGGACATATTCCATTAGGATTCAGTGGTTTTAACAAGCCACCAATAGAAGGTGACCAATTACCAGTAGAGACTCACAGTCACAGTTTCCATTAAAAACAATACAAGTCCCATTATAACCAGTAAAAATATCTCGTGGCCACGACAAAACTAAGTGAACCCATGACAGCCCCTCCCGGGCACTGTACGGAACTATAAGATTAGATCGCTTTTTCAAAAGGAGCTTGTAACAACTCGCTATGTGGTGTCTTACTGGAAGAATATTGTTGATCATATTGATTGGAAAAAAGTATGGACTCTGTCTTCGAAATACATAATAACTAGCAAGGTCAGAGAAATCTCATTCAAATCGTTACACAGATTTTACCCAGCTAAAGTGTTTCTGAAAAGGTTTAAATCAGACATAGAAACAAGCTGTTCTTTTTGTGGTGACTCTAATGAAACTGATATGCATATTTTCTGGGATTGTCCTCACACACAGCTATTTTGGACTGAATTCTCTAATGTTATCAATCTCAATGTGCTCCAGGGTTTCTCTTTGCTTTTTAAGGATGTGCCGTTTGGCTTCTTTAACCTATTATTATTTCTTGCGAAATTTCATATTCACCGCAGTAAATTCTCTCATCAAAATCCTTTATTTATTGTTTTTAAAAAAGAGGTTCAACAGTATATCCAAATTATTTCATCTTCCAAGAATCTTAAAGCTCTTAAAACAGTTAATTTATTTCATTTTTAATTTATTCTGTTAAAGCTTTCGTTTTGGATTATTTACTTATACGTCTAGAAATGGTGCTTTGCATGTAATGTCACCTCTTTGTATGTAATGTTGATATTTTCTGTACTTTTACCTTTGGTATACCTTGGCATTAATTTAAAAAAATAATAATAATAAATTACTGTATTTGCATTATTGTAAGGGGTAGGTTCAAATTTCACGGCACCTGTGAATAAACGACGCATCAAAAGGTAATAAATAAATGTAAGAAAGGAGTTAATGTATTGAGATGTCTGGCAGGACTGGATTGGGGTGCCACAAGACATTCACTAAAGAGAATATATTGCGCACTAATTAGATCATCGATTGATTACAGTAGGATAATTTATGGATCAGCGTCAAACGCTTTGCTAATAAAAATGGACACAATTGAAAGTCAAGCCCTTAGGATTTGCTGTGGAGCTGTTAGATCTTCTCCTGTATCATCACTGCAGGTAGAGATGGGAGAAATGCCTTTAGAGTTACATGAGCTCCAGCTAAGACTGGTATACTGGCCAAATATTAAAGGTCATTTTCCAAATCATCCAGTTAAAAATGTTTTGGGAAGTTGCTGGGAATATGAACAATCACAGGTGAAAAGTTTTGGATGGATAGTAAAACAACAAACTCAGCAAATAGGTGTTAATAATATAAATATTAGTCCTACAGTAGCATTGCCAGTATCTCCACCTTGGTTTTTTTCAATGCCTTCTGTGGATCTCCAGATATTTAAAACTATAAAGGATAAACAAAATCAAGCTCCTAAAGCAATAGTAGTGCAACAGCATCTTGAGAGTGAATATTTCCATTATTTACAAATATTTACAGATGGTTCCAAAGACCCAGTAACTGGACGAACAGCTGCAGCTATGTATATCCCTCTTTATAAGTATAGAGATGGAAAAAGAACTACTAATGATATATCTGTATATACTGCAGAGATGGTGGCTATTTTGATAGCATTACAGTGGGTTGAAGAAGTTAAACCGTCTGCTGTAGTAATTTGCTCAGATTCATTTTCAGTTCTTAATAGTTTAATAAATGGAAAATCGGATTCCAGACAAGATATAATAATAGAAATTTTACAAAATCTGTATATAATTTGCCAATTAAGACTTTCAGCAGTTTTTTTATGGGTGCCGGCTCATGTTGGTGTGGAGGGTAACGAGGATGTGGACAAGATAGCCAAACAGGCCCTTAAACATAACGTTATTGATTTAGATATACCTTTGGGTAAATCTGAAATGAAAGGTTTAATTAAAACAGCTATTAAAAATATGTGGCAGGAGAGGTGGGATAAAGGAAATAAAGGTCGTCATCTGTACAATATACAAAAACAAGTTGGTTTAGTTAGAAATAGTTATGGAAATAGAAAGGAAGATATAGTAATTTCTCGTCTGAGAATTGGTCATTCTACCCTCAATAAATCACTTCAAATGATAGAGAAACATGATTCTGCTCAGTGCAATAAATGTGGACTTCCAGAAACTGTAGAGCATGTAATAATCGATTGCTTGGCATGTGAAAGTAAAAGAATTCAATTGGAAAACAATTTAATTTCTGTTGGCATAGAATCTTTAACTTTGCAGAATATACTTAATAGTTCTTACAAAGGATATAAAGCTCTTGTTTCTTTTTTGAAAGCAACAGTTATATAAGAAAATATAGAATATATATATATATATATATATATATATATATATATATATATATATATATATTTTTTTTTTTTTTTTCTTTTAACTTCTGATATCAATGCCTCACACTCTATCCCAGTAGGTGGAGGAATATGCACCAAAGCTGGTTTGCCAACCGCCATTAAATGTCAAAGAAGAAGAAGAAGAAGAATAAACGACGCTTCCTTCATAAGTCCTATCCTGCAAAGCTTTACATGAAAAAATTCAAAAGTGATATTTCCTCCAGTTGCTCTTTTTGCGATGACTCTGTTGAAACTGTTGTTCATCTATTTTGGACCTGTCCATTTACAAAGAAATTTTGGCAAGATGTTTTAAGTTTCATTAGGAGTAACATTTATAATGAATGTATTTTGTTTTGGAAGGATGCAGTGTTGGGTTTTATTGAGAATGAACAATCTAAAAGGAAATAGTTTTATGTAGTGAATCTGATTTTGCTTCTTGCAAAATTTCACATCCACAGATGCAAATATTCAAACTCTAGACCTGTCTTATTTGTTTTTATAAAAGAATTTGAGCAATACCTTTCATTAATGCAGTTGTCCAAGAACAAAAAAGCCTTAAAAACTTTATCTGTCTGTAACTCTTTTCCTATCTCTAATGACATGTAAGTCTCAATTTTATTCTTTCATTTTGTAATGTATTAACACCCCCTTGTCCTTTTTTTCTGTTCTTTTTTTGTTGATTATTTGTTTGTTTCTACTGTATTTTTGTTATTATTGTTTATTATTTTTATGTTGATGGTTGCATTGTTCTGTTTGTACTATTCTTGAGTTTTGTGCATTAATAAAAAATAAATAATAAAAAAAAATAAACGACGCTTCCAGCAGACGGCGGCGTGAGCTGCCATGTGACTACAAACGTTGTGACGTGAGCGCACAGGAAACAAAGGACCTGTCAACTTCCGGTGGCCATATTGCGGTGATACAGCGAGTTTTGGTGCGGGAGCTTCATGATGATTTCTGCTCAGGCTTATGGAGATAAAGGAAAGATGAAGGAGTATCACTACTCAGGTCCAGTGGAGCACAAATTCTCTCCTTATGCCTTCAATGGAGGGTAAGACTCGAACCTTTCTGCCTCATCTACACCTCCTTCAGCAGATCACGACACGAACTCTACATAAACTCTGTTTACCGAATCACTTCTACACTGCGTCTAATATCCGAGAGTTAATTCAGTCGCAGTTGTAAAATCACGAGTGTAACAGCACAGTGTCATTAATATCAGCTGTGCGCTGGTTTCACTTTCACTACCAATACAGCATTAAACCCGGAAAATCAGACTGATTTATACTTTCTCAAACTCAGAACTGCTGATATCTGCACTGTTAATATATGATATGTGTATTTATGGTGTATTATTGATATTTCAATGTTGAGATAAAAACTGACATGTCATTTCACTGCTCAGAGAAGTCAGATCATATTTTCTTAAGTTTTCATAATTTAGTTGGATAACAGTGAACATAGAATTTGTACATAATCGTTAAATGACTTAATTTTAAACAATTTAAATACACAATTTTAAGTCAAGTGTGGAAATTGTCCTGTCCTCGCTATAAACAGTAAAATTGTAAATGGCTGAATTGTTGTGTTGTGTGAAATAATGTGTGTTTTGTTTCATATGATCTTCTCAGGACAGTGCTGGCGGTGGCGGGCGAAGACTTTGCTCTCGTGGCTTCAGACACGCGTTTAAGTGAGGGATACAGCATCCACAGCCGAGACTCCCCCAAATGCTACAAACTGTGAGTGTGTGTGTGTGTGTGTGTGTGTGTGTGTGTGTGTGTGTGTGAGATCACATCAGCCGTTCTGTGCATCAGACAGTCACAAAATGAAATCTGTGTTTTTATTTATAGTTCATGTGCATGTAATCAATCGGAGGAATCGTTTTTAACCAACCATTCTTACAAAGTAAAATAAAATACAGTTGTCTAGTTAAAATAATCAAAATAATCAAGTTCTCTGAAACATTGGAACTGATTAAAATTTGCACATTTTTAATCAGAGATATTTTTTTTTAAAACATCACCGTTTCATTGTTCTTGTACTCACGAGTTGAAAGATAAGAAACGATCAGATCACTGATGATACTGTCTTTAGGCAACGGTTAAAATATGAGCACTTTTGTTGCTTCAGCCCTGTTGTCTGTTGTAGTGGACAAATAAAAAAATGAGTTGGCACAAATCTTATATTTTATACTAATTTCTTTCTTTTTCTCTGGGAAAAATTCAGATCTGAAGTGGTTAATGGCCAAATAACAAATGAATATATAATGGATATCTGCTTCCAGTGCTGCTTTGATTTAGCTGTAACTGTATGGAGAAGTTCAAGATGAACCCGATCTCTCTGACTCATATCCCCATACAGGACAGACACTACAGTGATTGGCTGCAGTGGTTTCCATGGCGACTGCTTGACTCTAACCAAAATCATTGAGGCGAGACTGAAGGTGAGTTTGACAACAAAACCTAGAAAGGAAACTGCAGGGATCAACGCTAAGGATTTTTTCTACTGGTCCGGTCCAGGCCAGTGGTACAAACTTTTACTTGCCCTGCCAACATTTTCACTGGCCCTGCCACAAAAAATAAAATAGTTTCTGTTATCATTGTTTTTTATCTATGTCATCTTGTATTATAATAAATAAGTTTATATGACACCAATATTTTAGATATCAATTAAATTTTACAATTCTCTATTTCAATTTCAATACCACAGCAAAAATAAACATAAATATAATGTTTAAACATTATTAAAGACAACTGACAGCCAGTAAATAAGAACAAATGAACAAATTACAAGTAATAGCACAAATAAACATAGGCCTATAGCACAAAGATAGAAATGAAATGATGCTTTAGATTTTTATGTTTGTAGATGTTCAGCTACAGAAATAAAAAAAATAATTTATTGCAGTTGTAATTTTGCAGGGTAAATTATTTAATATGACTGGTAACAGCCCTATAGTGTATATTTTGATTGATTGTAATAATTTGATATGAAAGATGCATACATTTAAAAAGGTTGAAAAAGGCCTTTGTAAAGGTAAATAAAATATGCAGATTTAAATATGTAAATGCTGATAGAACGCTGAAAATAAATTGTTTACACCACCAAAAATCTCGGTGATGCAGTACTTTTGTGGGGATATTTTGTATGGAATATTGTCTGCTGATATGAAAAGTTAACAGTATATCATTGTAATAAATATCATTTATGACAGCAATGATATTTTGTTTTCTTTTTACATTAAACACATCAAATATTACACATGTATGTAATATAATGTGTATTTATATTACGGGTTTAGGTCTTAAATTTCATTTAAGGTAGTATTAAAAAGGTCTTAAATAGTCTTAAATTTAACTTGTTCATATCTGCAGAAACCCTGTTATTGTCGAGCCCTGAACTGGAAATTGTCATTGTATTTTCTGGTCGGATCATGTTCAGTCAGCGTTGACAATATGACAGACATGTTTACATGTAACGGGACATGTTTTATGAGCAGTATGATTCCCCAATAATGACCTTCTTTCCCTTATAGATGTACAAGCATTCGAATAACAAGAACATGACAAGTGGAGCTATCGCTGCCATGCTGTCAACCATCCTGTACGGGAGGCGTTTCTTCCCTTACTATGTCTACAACATCATCGGTGGCCTCGATGAGGAGGGTGAGTTTGTCAGAGAGAATGGAGATGGTCAAAGATGCTTTCACATGTTAAAATAAATACAAATATGATTTAAATTCTCTAGCTCAGAAATGTACAAACAGTTTATTATACACAGTTTTTTTGACAGAATTGTCCATATAAATAGTCCATTTGTTTTTTCATTCAAGGTCGAGGTGCTGTTTATAGCTTCGATCCAGTCGGTTCTTACCAGAGAGACACTTATAAAGCAGGTGGCTCTGCGAGTGCAATGCTGCAGCCTCTTCTTGACAACCAGGTGAGATTTGTTTGCTGGTTTTTATTGTATTTGTTATACTTGTATTTTTTAATTGTTTTTGCAATGAAAATAGCTGCTGAAATAGATGCTGACATGGCATTAAATAAATATATATTACTACTACTACTACCAGATGAGACCGTTCAGGTCAGGAGAGCTCAGTCGGGTGAATCTCACAAAAACTAAATGGGTTATATTTATACTCAAATGCTCTATTTAGCTATTTTTTTTCTCCTTAAATTCTTATTACTGTAAAGATAAGACTTTGCAGAATATTTATACATCATATTGGTTTTGTTAAATTTGATTAATTGTCATGAAAATGTCACCATTGAAAAAGGGTTCATGACATGGATTTTTTAATTATTTTAATATGTTCCTTGAGGTTTACTTATAATGTTAATACAGATTTTTGCACAAAAAAAAAAAAAAATATGAGGAAAAATGATTATTTTCAACCCTCATTCCGACCCTCTCTCTAAAACAGTCTGTTTTCAAAGGGCAGGTCTTTTAAGGCTTGTCAGTAATCGGCCACTGTTATGATTGGCTAACGTCATTGCATAGGAAATAGTATCAACGCTCTCTCGCTATTGCATGTTTTGAGAGTTTTGACAACATGATAGGGCTGTGCGATATATCGAACGCGATGATCATGTGCATCCCAGCAGTAAAGCCGGTTCCGTGATTAGTCGTCAATCTCCATCACCTGCTTTCAAATGGAGCAGGATTTAATTCACAGAGCTGTAGATCACTGACAAGCTACGCAATATTGCGTTTATTATCGCAGATGAATCGCCTTCGATTATGAACGCGATATTGTGTAGCTTGTCAGTGAACTACGCATTCGATATATCGCACAGCCCTACAACATAATCAAAAAAAAAAAAACTGATTTCCAGACAAAGCATTATGCAATCATTTACTTACTGTTTGTGATGCAGCTGCAGTCAGATTTAGTACCGTTTCATCTTTTAACAAATGTTTCTTCGTGAACTCTCCATGACACTGTGCCTCGTTTACAAAACAAAACACTCCAATCCACTGACACGATCTGGGGTGCCATTAAAAATAAACTATCCACTTGTTCCTTACGCTGGGATCCTTCTGATATCTGTACAAAGATGCGAACGAGCTATTTAAACCAAACGCATCAAAAGATCAAGGGAAATTTGGTTTCTCATGTCATGACCCCTTTAAAGGCTTCTTTCTCATTGAGCAAAATACAAATATCTTTTAATATTAAGGTGAAATGCATCCTGGACATGTTTTCATGAGATTCATCTTTTTATTCGCATTTAAATTGAAAGTAAAGCCTAAAGTATACTTCGGGTTTTATGCATACATAAGGGTCTGCGTGAAGCATGCCTGACGCAAGATTTGTCACCAGAATAGTACACGCACAACCCGATTTTTGTAGCCACGTCAACTTTGTATTCCAGGTTTCACATGCGCACTGAATTTTTTTGGCACTAATCAGTTGTTCCACAAGGTGGCAGCACTTGTTTCACAGTAGAAAATGAAACTAAAACGACGGAACAACAAAATAGTGGAGACTGCAACAGCAACACAGCTCCATTGACAGGTGCTTGTGTGAGTGGGATATGAGAGAGACACAACTTTAGTTTAAAAGAGTACAAAGATTTTTTTGGCACTCATAACTTCTGGAGAAAAATAGCACAGACACTGGACAAAGATTAAACTTTCTAGAGCATGCATGTCAACTGCCTGCGTTAATGCAAGCTATCAAATGGAGTATACTTTGAATGGCAAAGCGTTCAACTGTATGCATACGCTTACATACGCATTCAAAAACGAAGTATACTTGGTTATCACTCTGTATAACCAGAGCAAATGTGTATGACTGGTGTTACTGTGCTAAATCGAAGGGTTGGATCTGTGTTGTCAAACCTTTTCTTCTTGGAGTCTTAAATTAGTTTCTGTTGTGCTCAGATTGGATTCAAGAACATGGAGAATGTGGAGCAGGTTCCTCTGGCCCTGGAGAAGGCCGTGCAGCTGGTGAAGGATGTGTTCATCTCGGCCGCTGAGAGGGACGTCTATACAGGGGATGCCCTCAAGATCTGCATCATCACCAAGGAAGGCATTCGAGAAGAGATCGTGCCACTCAGAAAAGACTGAGACAACTTCTCTGCCATGCCAAAATTAGCCTGTTTTTGTTTTCTGCAGTTGCATCCTTCATTCTGCTGTTCTTTTTATATTCCTTCCCAAGAATAAATATGTTAACCCTGTCAGTGTTGTCTTTCATTCAGTGTGTTTTGTCAGTTTGAGAACTGCAGATTGTCCTTATGGGACACCGTTGGGTAAAATGGATTTTCTTGAAAACGCACATTTGCATATTGATAGTACAAATGGTAAATGTCTGATGCATAGAAATGAAAAACAGGCATGATCAGCTGGTTTGCATCTGTTAATGTTCTCTGAGTGCTAGTTTTCTATATTAAAAACCATAGGTTTATATTCAGCTTTGATTTTAACACTTGCAGTCAACTTCAGCAAAAAGCGTCACTATTTTATAGTTCTGTTCTTAAATACTAGTAATGGCAAAATAATGTTCTTGTTCCCCCCAAAAAGTGTTGTATTATAAAGATGTATTGTTTCCAAAATTACATCGGAAAATATTAGTTTTGTAATAAGACAGCATATAGCTATATGAATAACCCTGAAAAAGAAACATATCTAAATCAATTCAGATTTATTTGTATATCATTTTTCACAGTAAATTTGTTTTCAAAGCAGACTGAGAACAGTGCCCTGCAAATCCCAGTGAGCTAAAGACAACAGGAATGAGTGAATTTTCATTTCATGCTGACTCCATTATAAAGTGGCTTCATCATTTTTGTCAATCCTTGCAACCAAAATTAGCCTCAAGTCTAAAAAGATGTGAAAGTACACCGCTTGATTCATATCGATTTCCTATAATGTCCTTATGAATTTTTATGTGGTAAAGTTTTGGTTGCGAATTTCCACTTTATCAAGATCATAAGATCAATATAAACATTTTTGTTGCTGAATAAATTTATTTTAATGAGCATCTAACATTTGAGTCTCAAACCTAATGTAAAAGGTGATTTGCTTCAGCTGCACATCATGCTGGTTGCATAAACTGGCCAGAATAATCTTGAAAATGTATTAATCTAATTTATTTTTTCTTCTTGACTGGATGTAACTTTTAGAATTGAGAATTGTAAGAAAAAAAAAAAAGGTAAATGTACTTTTATGTACTTATTTTTATTTGATTCAATTGAGAATGTATGAAAAAAAGCCATATATTTGTTCATGTGTATTACATAAAGACTAGAAAATTAAGTACGACAATTTTTAAAAATAAAACAAAACAAAACATCAAGATTGTTCAGCAGAGGGTTGTACTCTGTGCTCAGTGATTTCAGGATTGTTGAGTGTCGTCTGTGTGGCGCTGGCGTCGTGTTGTGTCTCGGCTGTCTCTGGTTCCGTTGTCTTCACAGTTTGACAGTCAATGGGCAGCATCCTCTCAGCTGCTTCAGATGGCTGATTTACTGGTGCCTGTATGTAGAGCTTTCCATCAGCCATGGAGCAGGTCACCGCCTCGGGATTCACTCCTTGAGGCAGATCAAACACCCGTCTGAACTCTTGGGTTCTGTAAAAGTATGAGCCCTTCCCATCCTCCTGCTTCTTCTCGCTCTTTCCGCTGACATGCAGCTTCCTGCCCACCTGTCTGACTGACAGTTCTTCTGGGGAAAAGTCTTTAGTGTCCAGTGTCAAAGCAAAGCCGTTTCCCTCTTTCTCCATTGTGCAGGCGACTGGGTAGATCTCCTGCGAGGGTGGCATCTGGTGGATCTCCTCAAAGATCTTGTGCTGAAGTTTCTCCAGCTGCTCCAGGCTGCTCTTCAGCTCCTGCAGTTCCTCTCCGTGTCTGTAAAGAGATGTGATCTCTGGCCAGAGACTGCGCACTGGCCAGTCCATTCCCATGAATGAGCTGAGGGAAGACTGGAATCCATGCAGGCTCAACATTTTCAGTGGCTTTTGTGGTCTACTTTTGTTCCTCAGTCGAGTTGCCTCTCTGGTGGCGTCGTACGGCTTTTCAGATTTGACTCCAGTTCTGTGAGTCTCTTAGCTTTATACTGTGTGTTCATCAGCACCAGCAAGTTCATGAACTTTCCAGGTAGTTCTGGATCCGTCCATTGGGGGGCAGCATACAGAGAACTGATGATGCCTCACCAGTCACACTCTCATTTTAGAAGATGACCAATAAACATCTATTAAACTGGAATTATTAAATGACATTTACTTAAGTTTACAGATAAATACAGAGTCATCCAGAATCTCTTTTTGGTTATTCACAAGCGCTCCATTAAATTTGAAAGGATAACAGCTTTTATAAAGTCTGAACATTGATGGTCTCCAGCTGATAAATGTTTTTTTTTTTTTTTCACTTTACAGGGCATTTGAGATAGCTATGTCTTCTAGTTGTATAGATCAGTTATCGCTTGGAAAATTAATAGAATAGAGTATATCAGGTTGAGAACATGTGAGAGGCTTTTGGGGACTGTTATTAAGGAAAGCGAGTGAGCTATTTATTATGTTTCATGTCTTAGTTTCCTGACATAGTTTTGTAGTCCCTTTGTAGTCCTGTTGTTTCATTGGTTCCCTTGATTTTATCTCCACGTGTGTCTTGTTCCCTAGTTAACCTGTTATCTTCTCTACAGCTCCTTCCGAGGTGGAGGCGTTCGCTCCCGAACTCCATGTGTGCTCTGATACGGCCACAGAGGCTGTCCCTGAACTCTCTGTCCTCCACAGAGACTGTTCTCAAACTATCTGTCTGTCCTGCAACTGCTACAGAGGACGACTCTGAACCCTCTGAGCTTCCTGTCATGGCCATTGAGGCCATAAACAAGCTTTCTGTGCGTTCTGTTTCAGTTTTGCCATGGTTCCTAGCTCTGCCATGGTGGTCTCCAACTCTGCCTGCTCTGCCGTGGTCTTTGTCACTTGTTGTCTTTGCAAGGTTTTTCAAGTTGTCACGTGGGTTTTTTTTTTTTTTTTTTTGGGACTGCTGGTGTGTTTCAAGGACAATGCCAGTTGCATAAACTGCTCAGACTAATCTTAAGAATTCAGTAATCCTTTTTTTTTTTTTTAGTCTTCATGACTGGTCATAACTTTTTAAAGTCAGTTACAATCAATCAACAATTGCCCTTGCACACTTGTAGGTAGCTGATAGATGTGTAGGAAAAACAACCAAAAACAGGTTCAACTTAAAAAAAATAAAAAAATAAACAATAAATCCTGCACACTATCCGAACTTGCAAATGTATCAGAACATAAATTTCAACTTTTAAATATTTGCAAGTGCAGATAGTGTGCAGGATTTATTCTTTTTTTTTTTTCTTTTTTTTTTAAATCATTTATAAATAAGTAGATTGGTCTCATTTGAATCTGAAAAGTAAGACTGAGCCCTTGGCTAACTGATAGTTTGTCAAACTAGTTCTTAAGACTAGTTATAGCTACTGGGGACCCTCAGGGCTCAGTTTCTGGACCAATTCTCTTCTCTGTCTACATGGCATCACTAGGTTCTGTCATTCAGAAACATGGCTTTTCATATCACAGCTATGCTGATTTCCATCCTAATGATCTGACGACAGCTGCGCACATCTCAGCACGACTAATAGACATTTCTTGCTGGATGAAGAACCATCACCTTCAATTCAACCTTGCCAAGACAGAATATTCTTTCGACTTTTCTTTTTATTTAAAAAAAATAAATCTTTGCTATGAGTACTGCATTAGACTAACCAAGACTTGTCATAAACTTACATATTATTACTCTTTGTTGGTTTAGATTGCTTCTGTTGTACTCAATTGTACAGTAAGCCACTTTGCATAAAAGCATCTGCTAAATGACTAAATACAAATGTAAATGTAATACAGTTTTAACATAGTGGCTATGTTGATGCAACTGGCTCAGAGATGCTGGTTTTTGATATTTTTTTTCCTTTCTTCCTAATGTTAGCAAATTCATTAACATTTTTTTTTTTTATGGTGACATTTGTAAATTGTCTTTGTTGCTCTTATGCTTGTTTCAGGTGAGTATTTACTTTTCGAAGAATTTTTGAGATGTTTTTCTACAAAATTTCTTTATAATTTAGAGAAGTTAAAAAAAATAATAAAAAACAATTAAATAAAGGAAAATGTCCTTTTTTGCAGTTCTTACTTTATTTTATTCCATGGATATATTTAATATAAAAAAATCCATCTTTTTGTTCATGTGTATTACATAAAGACTAGAAAACAATTAACTATGACAATTTTTAAAAATAAAACAAAACATCATTATTTAAGATTGTTCAGCAGAGGGTTGTACTCTGTGCTCAGTGATTTCAGGTTTGTTGAGTGTCGTCTGTGTGGCGCTGGCGTCGTGTTGTGTCTCGGCTGTCTCTGGCTGCGTTGTCTTCACAGTTTGACAGTCAATGGGCAGCATCCTCTCAGCTGCTTCAGATGGCTGATTTACTGGTGCCTGTATGTAGAGCTTTCCATCAGCCATGGAGCAGGTCACCGCCTCGGGATTCACTCCTTGAGGCAGATCAAACACCCGTCTGAACTCTTGGGTTCTGTAAGAGTATGAGCCCTTCCCATCCTCCTGCTTCTTCTCGCTCTTTCCGCTGACATGCAGCTTCCTGCCCAGCTGTCTGACTGACAGTTCTTCTGGGGAAAAGTCTTTAGTGTCCAGTGTCAAAGCAAAGCCACTTCCCTCTTTCTCCTTTGTGCAGGCGACTGGGTAGATCTCCTGCGAGGGTGGCATCTGGTGGATCTCCTCAAAGATCTTGTGCTGAAGTTTCTCCAGCTGCTCCAGGCTGCTCTTCAGCTCCTGCAGTTCCTCTCCGTGTCTGTAAAGAGATGTGATCTCTGGCCAGAGACTGCGCACTGGCCAGTCCATTCCCATGAATGAGCTGAGGGAAGGCTGGAATCCATGCAGGCTCAACATTTTCAGTGGCTTTTGTGGTCTACTTTTGGTCCTCAGTCGAGTTGCCTCTCTGGTGGCGTCGTAGGGCTTTTCAGATTTGACTCCAGTTCTGTGAGTCTCTTAGCTTTATACTGTGTGTTCATCAGCACCAGCAAGTTCATGAACTTTCCAGGTAGTTCTGGATCCGTCCATTGGGGGGCAGCATAGAGAGAACTGATGATGCCTCACCAGTCACACTCTCATTTTAGAAAATGACCAATTATCATCTATTAAACTGGAATTATTAAATGACATTTACTTAAGTTTACAGATAAATACAGAGTCATCCAGAATCTCTTTTTGGTTATTCTCAAGCGCTCCATTAAATTTGAAAGGATAACAGCTTTTATAAAGTCTGAACATTGATGGTCTCCAGCTGATAAATGTTTTTTTTTTTTTTTTTTTCACTTTACAGGGCATTTGAGATAGCTACGTCTTCTAGTTTTATAGATCAGTTATCGCTTGGAAAATTAATAGAATAGAGTATATCAGTTTGAGAACATGTGAGAGGCTTTTGGGGACTGTTATTAAGGAAAGCGAGTCAGCTATTTATTATGTTTCATGTCTTAGTTTCCTGACATAGTTTTGTAGTCCTTTTGTAGTCCTGTTGTTTCATTGGTTCCCTTGATTTTATCTCCACGTGTGTCTTGTTCTCTTGTTAACCTGTTATCTTCTCTACAGCTCCTTCCGAGGTGGAGGCGTTCGCTCCTCAACTCCATGTGTGCTCTGATACGGCCACAGAGGCCGTCCCTGAACTCTCTGTCCTCCACAGAGACTGTTCTCAAACTCTCTGTCTGTCCTGCAACTACTACGGAGGACGATTCTGAACCCTCTGAGCTTCCTGTCATGGCCATTGAGGCCATAAACAAGCTTTCTGTGCGTTCTGTTTCAGTTTTGCCATGGTTCCTAGCTCTGCCATGGTGGTCTCCAACTCTGCCTGCTTTCCCGTGGTCTTTGTCACTTGTTGTCTTTGCAAGGTTTTTCAAGTTGTTACGTGGGTTTTTTTTTTTTTTTTTTTTGGGACTGCTGGTGTGTTTCAAGGACCATGCCAGTTGCATAAACTGCTCAGACCAATCTTAACAATTCAGTAATCCTTTTTTTTTTTTTTTTTTTGTCTTCATGACAGGTCATAACTTTTTAAAGTCAGTTACAATCAATCAACAATTGCCCTTGCACACTTGTAGGTAGCTGATAGATGTGTAGGAAAAACAACCAAAAACAGGTCCAACTTCAAAACAAAAAAAATAAAAAAATAAACAATAAATCCTGCACACTATCCGAACTTGCAAATGTATCAGAACATAAATTTCAACTTTTAAATATTTGCAAGTGCAGATAGTGTGCAGGATTTATTCTTTTTTTTTTTTTTTTTTTAAAGTCAGTTATAAATAAGTAGATTGGTCTCATTTGAATCTGAAAAGTAAGACTGAGCCCTTGGCTAACTGATACTTGGTCAAACTAGTTCTTAAGACTAGTTATAGCTACTGGGGTCCCTCAGGGCTCAGTTCCTGGACCAATTCTCTTCTCTGTCTACATGGCATCACTAGGTTCTGTCATTCAGAAACATGGCTTTTCATATCACTGCAATGCTGATTTCCATCCTAATGATCTGACGACAGCTGCCCACATCTCAGCACGTCTAACAGACATTTCTTGCTGGATGAAGAACCATCACCTTCAACTCAACTTTGCCAAGACAGAATATTCTTTCGACTTTTCTTTTTATTTAAAAAAAAAAAAAATCTTTGCTATGAGTACTGCATTAGACTAACCAAGACTTGTCATAAACTTACATATTATTGCTCTTTGTTGGTTTAGATTGCTTCTGTTGTACTCATTTGTACAGTAAGCCACTTTGCATAAAAGCATCTGCTAAATGATTAAATGTAAATGTAATACAGTCTTAACATAGTGGCTATGTTGATGCAACTGGCCTCAGAGCTGCTGGTTTTTGATATTTTTTTTTTCATTTCTTCCTATTGTTAGCAAATTCATGAACTTTTTTTTTTTATGGTGACATTTGTAAATTGTCTTTGTTGCTCTTATACTTTTTACAGGTGAGTATTTACTTTTCGAAGAATTTTGGAGATGTTTTTCTACAATATTTCTTTATAATTTAGAGAAGTTAAAAAAATAATAAAAAATAATTAAAAAAAGGAAAATGTCCTTTTTTTGCAGTTCTTACTTTATTTTATTCCATGGATATATTTAATATTAAAAAAATGCATCTTTTTGTGCATGTGTATTACATAAAGACTAGAAAACAATTAAGTACAACACACTTTTTAAAAATAAAACAAAACATCATTATTTAAGATTGTTCAGCAGAGGGTTGTACTCTGTGCTCAGTGATTTCAGGATTGTTGAGTGTCGTCTGTGTGGCACTGGCGTCGTGTTGTGTCTCGGCTGTCTCTGGTTCCGTTGTCTTCACAGTTTGACAGTCAATGGGCAGCATCCTCTCAGCTGCTTCAGATGGCTGATTTACTGGTGCCTGTATGTAGAGCTTTCCATCAGCCATGGAGCAGGTCACCGCCTCGGGATTCACTCCTTGAGGCAGATCAAACACCCGTCTGAACTCTTGGGTTCTGTAAGAGTATGAGCCCTTCCCATCCTCCTGCTTCTTCTCGCTCTTTCCGCTGACATGCAGCTTCCTGCCCACCTGTCTGACTGACAGTTCTTCTGGGGAAAAGTCTTTAGTGTCCAGTGTCAAAGCAAAGCCGCTTCCCTCTTTCTCCATTGTGCAGGCGACTGGGTAGATCTCCTGCGAGGGTGGCATCTGGTGGATCTGTGTGTTCATCAGCACCAGCAAGTTCATGAACTTTCCAGGTAGTTCTGGATCCGTCCATTGGGGGGCAGCATAGAGAGAACTGATGACATTTACATTTACATTTAGTCATTTTGCAGACGCTTTTATCCAAAGCGACTTACAATTGGGGAATACATAAAGCGATTCGTCTTGAAGAGGCAATCAGACAGAGGAAGTGCTCGTAACAACAAGTCTCAGGCATTGTTCAAATAAGTACAAGCTAGAAAGGAAAGGAATAAATAAAGAGAAAGAAAGTTTTTTTTTTTTTTTTTTTAAAGTTTAGGGTGAAGTCAAGTAGTGCTGATGATGCCTCACCAGTCACACTCTCATTTTAGGAAATGACCAATAAACATCTATTAAACTGGAATTATTAAATGACATTTACTTAAGTTTACAGATAAATACAGAGTCATCCAGAATCTCTTTTTGGTTATTCACAAGCGCTCCATTAAATTTGAAAGGATAACAGCTTTTATAAAGTCTGAACACTGAGGGTCTCCAGCTGATAAATGTTGTTATTATTATTATTTTTTTTTCACTTTACAGGGCATTTGGGATAGCTACGTCTTCTAGTTGTATAGATCAGTTATCGCTTGGAAAATTAATAGAATAGAGTATATCAGGTTGAGAACATGGGAGAGGCTTTTGGGGACTGTTATTAAGGAAAGTGAGTGAGCTATTTATTATGTTTCATGTCTTAGTTTCCTGACATAGTTTTGTAGTCCTGTTGTTTCATTGCTTCCCTTGATTTTATCTCCACGTGTGTCTTGTTCTCTTGTTAACCTGTTATCTTCTCTACAGCTCCTTCCGAGGTGGAGGCGTTCGCTCCTGAACTCCATGTGTGCTCTGATACGGCCACAGAGGCTGTCCCTGAACTCTCTGTCCTCCACAGAGACTGTTCTCAAACTATCTGTCTGTCCTGCAACTGCTACGGAGGACGACTCTGAACCCTCTGAGCTTCCTGTCATGGCCATTGAGGCCATAAACAAGCTTTCTGTGCGTTCTGTTTCAGTTTTGCCCTAGTGGTCTTCAACTCCATCAGCACCGCCATGGTTCCGAGCTCTGCCATGGTGGTCACCAACTCTGCCTGCTCTGCTGTGGTCTTTGTCACTTGTTGTCTTTGCAAGGTTTTTCATATTGTCACGTGGGTTTTTTTTTTTTTTTTTGGTGGTTTTTTTGTTTTAGGCACTGCTGGTGTGTGTCAAGGACAATGCCAGTTGCACAAACTGCTCAGGCTAATCTTAAGAATTTAGTAATCTTTTTTTTTTTTGTCTTCATGACTGATCATAACTTTTTAAAGTCATTTACAATCAATCAACAATTGCCCTTGCACACCTGTAGGTAGCTGATAGATGTGTAGGAAAAACAACCAAAAACAGGTCCAACTTCAAAACAAAACAAACAAACAAAAAAAAAACAATAAATCCTGGACACTATCCGAACTTGCAAATGTATCAGAACATAAATTTCAACTTTTAAATATTTGCAAGTGCAAATAGTGTGCAGAATTTATTTATTTATTTATTTATTTTTTTGTTTTGTTTTAAAGTCTGTTACAAAAAAGTAGATTGGTCTCATTTGAATCTGAAAAGTAAGACTGAGCCCTTGGCTAACTGATAGTTGGTCAAACTAGTTCTTAAGACTAGTTATAGCTACTGGGGTCCCTCAGGGCTCAGTTCTTGGACCACTTCTCTTCTCTGTCTACATGGCATTAGTAGGTTCTGTCATTCAGAAACATGGCTTTTCATATCACTGCAATGCTGATTTCCATCCTAATGATCTGACGACAGCTGCCCACATCTCAGCACGACTAACAGACATTTCTTGCTCGATGAAGAACCATCACCTTCAACTCAACCTTGCCAAGACAGAATATTCTTTCGACTTTTCTTTTTATTTAAAAAAAATAAATCTTTGCTATGAGTACTGCATTAGACTAACCAAGACTTGTCATTAACTTACATATTATTGCTCTTTGTTGGTTTAGATTGCTTCTGTTGTACTCAATTGTACAGTAAGCCACTTTGCATAAAAGCATCTGCTAAATGACTAAATGTACATGTAATACAGTCTTAACATAGTGGCTATGTTGATGCAACTGGCCTCAGAGCTGCTGGTTTTTGATATTTTTTTTCATTTCTTCCTATTGTTAGCAAATTCATGAACATTTTTTTTTTTATGGTGACATTTGTTAATTGTCTTTGTTGCTCTTATACTTGTTACAGGTGAGTATTTACTTTTAGAAGAATTTTGGAGATGTTTTTCTACAATATTTCTTTATAATTTAGAGAAGTTAAAAAAATAATAAAAAATAATTAAAACAATGGAAATTTCCTCTTTTTTTTGCAGTTCTTTATTTTATTCCATGGATATATTTAATATTTAAAAAATCCATCTTTTTGTACATGTGTATTACATAAAGACTAGAAAACAATTAAGTACAACACACTTTTTAAAAATAAAACATCATTATTTAAGATTGTTCAGCAGAGGGTTGTACTCTGTGCTCAGTGATTTCAGGATTGTTGAGTGTCGTCTGTGTGGCGCTGGCGTCGTGTTGTGTCTCGGCTGTCTCTGGTTCCGTTGTCTTCATAGTTTGACAGTCAATGGGCAGCATCCTCTCAGCTGCTTCAGATGGCTGATTTACTGGTGCCTGTATGTAGAGCTTTCCATCAGCCATGGAGCAGGTCACCGCCTCGGGATTCACTCCTTGAGGCAGATCAAACACCCGTCTGAACTCTTGGGTTCTGTAAGAGTATGAGCCCTTCCCATCCTCCTGCTTCTTCTCGCTCTTTCCGCTGACATGCAGCTTCCTGCCCACCTGTCTGACTGACAGTTCTTCTGGGGAAAAGTCTTTAGTGTCCAGTGTCAAAGCAAAGCCGCTTCCCTCTTTCTCCATTGTGCAGGCGACTGGGTAGATCTCCTGCGAGGGTGGCATCTGGTGGATCTCCTCAAAGATCTTGTGCTGAAGTTTCTCCAGCTGCTCCAGGCTGCTCTTCAGCTCCTGCAGTTCCTCTCCGTGTCTGTAAAGAGATGTGATCTCTGGCCAGAGACTGCGCACTGGCCAGTCCATTCCCATGAATGAGCTGAGGGAAGGCTGGAATCCATGCAGGCTCAACATTTTCAGTGGCTTTTGTGGTCTACTTTTGCTCCTCAGTCGAGTTGCCTCTCTGGTGGCGTCGTAGGGCTTTTCAGATTTGACTCCAGTTCTGTGAGTCTCTTAGCTTTATACTGTGTGTTCATCAGCACCAGCAAGTTCATGAACTTTCCAGGTAGTTCTGGATCCGTCCATTGGGGGGCAGCATAGAGAGAACTGATGATGCCTCACCAGTCACACTCTCATTTTAGAAGATGACCAATAAACATCTATTAAACTGGAATTATTAAATGACATTTACTTAAGTTTACAGATAAATACAGAGTCATCCAGAATCTCTTTTTGGTTATTCACAAGCGCTCCATTAAATTTGAAAGGATAACAGCTTTTATAAAGTCTGAACATTGATGGTCTCCAGCTGATAAATGTTTTTTTTTTTTTTTTGTTTTTTTTTTTTACTTTACAGGGCATTTGTACGACGGCGTTTCAGTGCCACGTTAAAAAAAATTAAAAAATCTAAGATTACGACATTAAAGTCGTAATATTTCGAGAATAAAGTCGAAATTACGAGAATAAAGTCGAAAATCTTCGAGAATAAAGTCGAAATATTTCGAAAATAAAGTCTAAATATTACGAGAATAAAGTCGTAATACTACGAGAATAAAGTCGAAATATTTCGAGAATAAAGTCAGAATCAGAATCAGAATCAGAATGAGCTTTATTGGCCAGGTATGCTTACACATACGAGGAATTTGTTTTTGTGACAGAAGCTCTACAGTGCAACAGAAAGACAGCAACAGGACAGGATACAGATAATAAAAGAACAATATACAAATAGGCAATGTACAAATAGCAAAAACACAATATATAATATAGACAATTATGGTGTACAGGTCTAATATGTGCAAGTCTGAAATGAAAAAATAAGTATGTGTGTTGAATAAATAATTTATAATAGTGTTGTGTGTTCCACTTTTAATGTCAAGTGTTCATGAGATGGATTGCCTGAGGGAAGAAACTGTTCCAGTGTCTGGTCGTTCTGGTGCGAGTCGAAATATTTCGAGAATAAAGTCGAAATATTACGAGAATAAAGTTGAAATGTTTCGAGAATGAAGATTAAAGTTATAAAATTTTAAGAGTATTCTAACCTTTTGCGCATGCAAATTGCCTGGATTGAGAGCACCGGTCACCCGCAGAAGTTGCCAGGCCACCGGAATTTAGGCCTATTTGATTACTTATTTATTTATTTGATTATTTACTAATTGTTGCACCCGAGCGGCCGCATCATCTTACTGGGATGAGGAAGAGTCCATTTTAAGAACTCGCGGAAACAGCTTAATATCAAGAATATGATATTTATTAACAGACTGAACAGGAACAACTTAACATCTTAACATCAGCTCACACACTCAATCGACATTCCTTTGGGGGGCGCTGTAGCGCTCTTATTTAACCCTTTTTTAATACACTACAAATGTATATGTGGGATTATGAGCAGAAATCATACTATGTGTCATACTCGCGGGGACAGCAGGCTATGCTTGGAAATAATATTTCATGTCTTCCATTGCATTCGTTATTTGTAGTGCACCAGCCACCCAAAAGCAATAAGATTTGTGCTTTTGGTACTTTTAATATAAAACAAAGTACCAGCTTTCAAAATCAGTTAGCGAAACACAAATTATGTGTCTTACAATAATGTGTTTTTCAAGCTCTTTAATGGCCAGATCGCTGTATTTATGTGAATCAATTCAAGTATAGGCAATTGTTTTCTTTGTGAAAATTCCAAAATTCCAAATTTGTGAAAATTCCACCAGCTACTCCGCAGAAACGTCTGTGGCGTCCAAACTTTCATTCTTCACATGTAGCCTGTTTAATTAATAAAACGTTCTAAAGGTTGAAGTGGACTCCAACTCCTTAACATAAGTTATATTGTTTTCTTTTCTGAGGTATAGGCTGTAGGTTATAACATTAAGTGACTATTCACAAGCTGTTTTATTCATGGTATAATAAAATAAATGATTGGACATAATATTTAACGTCTTCCATTCATTAATCGCAATACCACCCAGTAATCGCAATAATTTTGTGCTTTGTTGCTTTTGATATAACAAAGCTCAGCTTTCAAATTCTGTCAGTTTTATCACGAAATACTACAAATTATAAATGTGTTTTTCCTCTTCATTTCAAGTTTATAGCAAGATATAAAAGTGACGGAACATCAGAAGGCATGAAAAAAACAGTATAGACTAATTTATAATGAAAATGTCTCATTATTGTAATCGGAAAGATGATTGACTCACATGCCGCTTAAACTGAAGCGAATGCAGCGATCTGTCACGCCACATTAAAGAGCGTGAAAAAAACCACATTATTTTAATATAGATATTGTTTGTATTTCGCTATAAAACTGACCTATTTTGAAAGCTGAGACTTTGAAATATCTCCTAGTGCTCCTAATCCTGGCCATTTGCATGCGCAAAGGGCTAGAATATACTCTCAAAATATTATAACTTTAATCTTCATTCTCGAAACATTTCGACTTTATTCTCGTAATATTTCGACTTTATTCTCGTAGTATTTCGACTTTATTCTCGAAACATTTCGACTTTATTCTCGTAGTACTTCGACTTTATTCTCGAAACATTTCGACTTTATTCTCGAAATATTACGACTTTAATCTCGTAATCTTAGATATTTTTTTTTTTTTTTTAACGTGGCACTAAAACGCCGTCGTACAGTTGAGATAGCTACGTCTTCTAGTTGTATAGATCAGTTATCGCTTGGAAAATTAATACAATAGAGTATATCAGGTTGAGAACATGGGAGAGGCTTTTGGGGACTGTTATTAAGGAAAGCGAGTAAGCTATTTATTATGTTTCATGTCTTAGTTTCCTGACATAGTTTTGTAGTCCCTTTGTAGTCCTGTTGTTTCATTGGTTCCCTTGATTTTATCTCCACGTGTGTCTTGTTCCCTAGTTAACCTGTTATCTTCTCTACAGCTCCTTCCGAGGTGGAGGCGTTCGCTCCTGAACTCCATGTGTGCTCTGATACGGCCACAGAGGCCGTCCCTGAACTCTCTGTCCTCCACAGAGACTGTTCTCAAACTCTCTGTCTGTCCTGCAACTGCTACAGAGGATGACTCTGAACCCTCTGAGCTTCCTGTCATGGCTATTGAGGCCATAAACAAGCTTTCTGTGCGTTCTGTTTCAGTTTTGCCCTGGTGGTCTTCAACTCCATCAGCACCGCCATGGTTCCGAGCTCTGCCATGGTGGTCTCCAACTCTGCCTGCTCTGCTGTGGTCTTTGTCACTTGTTGTCTTTGCAAGGTTTTTCACATTGTCACGTGGGTTTTTTTTTTTTTTTTTTGGTGTTTTTTTTGTTTTAGGCACTGCTGGTGTGTGTCAAGGACAATGCCAGTTGCACAAACTGCTCAGGCTAATCTTAAGAATTTAGTAATCTTTTTTTTTTTTTTTGTCTTCATGACTGATCATAACTTTTTAAAGTCATTTACAATCAATCAACAATTGCCCTTGCACACCTGTAGGTAGCTGATAGATGTGTAGGAAAAACAACCAAAAACAGGTCCAACTTCAAAACAAAACAAACAAACAAAAAAAAACAAAACAATAAATCCTGGACACTATCCGAACTTGCAAATGTATCAGAACATAAATTTCAACTTTTAAATATTTGCAAGTGCAAATAGTGTGCAGAATTTATTTATTTATTTATTTTTTTGTTTTGTTTTAAAGTCTGTTACAAAAAAATAGATTGGTCTCATTTGAATCTGAAAAGTAAGACTGAGCCCTTGGCTAACTGATAGTTGGTCAAACTAGTTCTTAAGACTAGTTATAGCTACTGGGGTCCCTCAGGGCTCAGTTCTTGGACCACTTCTCTTCTCTGTCTACATGGCATTAGTAGGTTCTGTCATTCAGAAACATGGCTTTTCATATCACTGCAATGCTGATTTCCATCCTAATGATCTGACGACAGCTGCCCACATCTCAGCACGACTAACAGACATTTCTTGCTCGATGAAGAACCATCACCTTCAACTCAACCTTGCCAAGACAGAATATTCTTTCGACTTTTCTTTTTATTTAAAAAAAATAAATCTTTGCTATGAGTACTGCATTAGACTAACCAAGACTTGTCATTAACTTACATATTATTGCTCTTTGTTGGTTTAGATTGCTTCTGTTGTACTCAATTGTACAGTAAGCCACTTTGCATAAAAGCATCTGCTAAATGACTAAATGTACATGTAATACAGTCTTAACATAGTGGCTATGTTGATGCAACTGGCCTCAGAGCTGCTGGTTTTTGATATTTTTTTTCATTTCTTCCTATTGTTAGCAAATTCATGAACATTTTTTTTTTATGGTGACATTTGTTAATTGTCTTTGTTGCTCTTATACTTGTTACAGGTGAGTATTTACTTTTAGAAGAATTTTGGAGATGTTTTTCTACAATATTTCTTTATAATTTAGAGAAGTTAAAAAAATAATAAAAAATAATTAAAACAATGGAAATTTCCTCTTTTTTTTGCAGTTCTTACTTTATTTTATTCCATGGATATATTTAATATTTAAAAAATCCATCTTTTTGTACATGTGTATTACATAAAGACTAGAAAACAATTAAGTACAACACACTTTTTAAAAATAAAACATCATTATTTAAGATTGTTCAGCAGAGGGTTGTACTCTGTGCTCAGTGATTTCAGGATTGTTGAGTGTCGTCTGTGTGGCGCTGGCGTCGTGTTGTGTCTCGGCTGTCTCTGGTTCCGTTGTCTTCATAGTTTGACAGTCAATGGGCAGCATCCTCTCAGCTGCTTCAGATGGCTGATTTACTGGTGCCTGTATGTAGAGCTTTCCATCAGCCATGGAGCAGGTCACCGCCTCGGGATTCACTCCTTGAGGCAGATCAAACACCCGTCTGAACTCTTGGGTTCTGTAAGAGTATGAGCCCTTCCCATCCTCCTGCTTCTTCTCGCTCTTTCCGCTGACATGCAGCTTCCTGCCCACCTGTCTGACTGACAGTTCTTCTGGGGAAAAGTCTTTAGTGTCCAGTGTCAAAGCAAAGCCACTTCCCTCTTTCTCCATTGTGCAGGCGACTGGGTAGATCTCCTGCGAGGGTGGCATCTGGTGGATCTCCTCAAAGATCTTGTGCTGAAGTTTCTCCAGCTGCTCCAGGCTGCTCTTCAGCTCCTGCAGTTCCTCTCCGTGTCTGTAAAGAGATGTGATCTCTGGCCAGAGACTGCGCACTGGCCAGTCCATTCCCATGAATGAGCTGAGGGAAGGCTGGAATCCATGCAGGCTCAACATTTTCAGTGGCTTTTGTGGTCTACTTTTGCTCCTCAGTCGAGTTGCCTCTCTGGTGGCGTCGTAGGGCTTTTCAGATTTGACTCCAGTTCTGTGAGTCTCTTAGCTTTATACTGTGTGTTCATCAGCACCAGCAAGTTCATGAACTTTCCAGGTAGTTCTGGATCCGTCCATTGAGGGGCAGCATAGAGAGAACTGATGATGCCTCACCAGTCACACTCTCATTTTAGAAGATGACCAATAAACATCTATTAAACTGGAATTATTAAATGACATTTACTTAAGTTTACAGATAAATACAGAGTCATCCAGAATCTCTTTTTGGTTATTCACAAGCGCTCCATTAAATTTGAAAGGATAACAGCTTTTATAAAGTCTGAACATTGATGGTCTCCAGCTGATAAATGTTTTTTTTTTTTTTTTTTTTTTTTTTTACTTTACAGGGCATTTGTACGACGGCGTTTCAGTGCCACGTTAAAAAAATGAAAAAATCTAAGATTACGACATTAAAGTCGTAATATTTCGAGAATAAAGTCGAAATTACGAGAATAAAGTCGAAAATCTTCGAGAATAAAGTCGAAATATTTCGAAAATAAAGTCTAAATATTACGAGAATAAAGTCGTAATACTACGAGAATAAAGTCGAAATATTTCGAGAATAAAGTCAGAATCAGAATCAGAATCAGAATGAGCTTTATTGGCCAGGTATGCTTACACATACGAGGAATTTGTTTTTGTGACAGAAGCTCTACAGTGCAACAGAAAGACAGCAACAGGACAGGATACAGATAATAAAAGAACAATATACAAATAGGCAATGTACAAATAGCAAAAACACAATATATAATATAGACAATTATGGTGTACAGGTCTAATATGTGCAAGTCTGAAATGAAAAAATAAGTATGTGTGTTGAATAAATAATTTATAATAGTGTTGTGTGTTCCACTTTTAATGTCAAGTGTTCATGAGATGGATTGCCTGAGGGAAGAAACTGTTCCAGTGTCTGGTCGTTCTGGTGCGAGTCGAAATATTTCGAGAATAAAGTCGAAATATTACGAGAATAAAGTTGAAATGTTTCGAGAATGAAGATTAAAGTTATAAAATTTTAAGAGTATTCTAACCTTTTGCGCATGCAAATTGCCTGGATTGAGAGCACCGGTCACCCGCAGAAGTTGCCAGGCCACCGGAATTTAGGCCTATTTGATTACTTATTTATTTATTTGATTATTTACTAATTGTTGCACCCGAGCGGCCGCATCATCTTACTGGGATGAGGAAGAGTCCATTTTAAGAACTCGCGGAAACAGCTTAATATCAAGAATATGATATTTATTAACAGACTGAACAGGAACAACTTAACATCTTAACATCAGCTCACACACCCAATCGACATTCCTTTGGGGGGCGCTGTAGCGCTCTTATTTAACCCTTTTTTAATACACTACAAATGTATATGTGGGATTATGAGCAGAAATCATACTATGTGTCATACTCGCGGGGACAGCAGGCTATGCTTGGAAATAATATTTCATGTCTTCCATTGCATTCGTTATTTGTAGTGCACCAGCCACCCAAAAGCAATAAGATTTGTGCTTTTGGTACTTTTAATATAAAACAAAGTACCAGCTTTCAAAATCAGTTAGCGAAACACAAATTATGTGTCTTACAATAATGTGTTTTTCAAGCTCTTTAATGGCCAGATCGCTGTATTTATGTGAATCAATTCAAGTATAGGCAATTGTTTTCTTTGTGAAAATTCCAAAATTCCAAATTTGTGAAAATTCCACCAGCTACTCCGCAGAAACGTCTGTGGCGTCCAAACTTTCATTCTTCACATGTAGCCTATTTAATTAATAAAACGTTCTAAAGGTTGAAGTGGACTCCAACTCCTTAACATAATTTATATTGTTTTCTTTTCTGAGGTATAGGCTGTAGGTTATAACATTAAGTGACTATTCACAAGCTGTTTTATTCATGGTATAATAAAATAAATGATTGGACATAATATTTAACGTCTTCCATTCATTAATCGCAATACCGCCCAGTAATCGCAATAATTTTGTGCTTTGTTGCTTTTGATATAACAAAGCTCAGCTTTCAAATTCTGTCAGTTTTATCACGAAATACTACAAATTATAAATGTGTTTTTCCTCTTCATTTCAAGTTTATAGCAAGATATAAAAGTGACGGAACATCAGAAGGCATGAAAAAAACAGTATAGACTAATTTATAATGAAAATGTCTCATTATTGTAATCGGAAAGATGATTGACTCACATGCCGCTTAAACTGAAGCGAATGCAGCGATCTGTCACGCCACATTAAAGAGCGTGAAAAAAAACACATTATTTTAATATAGATATTGTTTGTATTTCGCTATAAAACTGACCTATTTTGAAAGCTGAGACTTTGAAATATCTCCTAGTGCTCCTAATCCTGGCCATTTGCATGCGCAAAGGGCTAGAATATACTCTCAAAATATTATAACTTTAATCTTCATTCTCGAAACATTTCGACTTTATTCTCGTAATATTTCGACTTTATTCTCGTAGTATTTCGACTTTATTCTCGAAACATTTCGACTTTATTCTCGTAGTACTTCGACTTTATTCTCGAAACATTTCGACTTTATTCTCGAAATATTACGACTTTAATCTCGTAATCTTAGATATATATATTTTTTTTTAACGTGGCACTAAAACGCCGTCGTACAGTTGAGATAGCTACGTCTTCTAGTTGTATAGATCAGTTATCGCTTGGAAAATTAATACAATAGAGTATATCAGGTTGAGAACATGGGAGAGGCTTTTGGGGACTGTTATTAAGGAAAGCGAGTAAGCTATTTATTATGTTTCATGTCTTAGTTTCCTGACATAGTTTTGTAGTCCTGTTGTTTCATTGGTTCCCTTGATTTTATCTCCACGTGTGTCTTGTTCTCTTGTTAACCTGTTATCTTCTCTACAGCTCCTTCCGAGGTGGAGGCGTTCGCTCCTGAACTCCATGTGTGCTCTGATACGGCCACAGAGGCCGTCCCTGAACTCTCTGTCCTCCACAGAGACTGTTCTCAAACTCTCTGTCTGTCCTGCAACTGCTACAGAGGATGACTCTGAACCCTCTGAGCTTCCTGTCATGGCCATTGAGGCCATAAACAAGCTTTCTGTGCGTTCTGTTTCAGTTTTGCCCTAGTGGTCTTCAACTCCATCAGCACCGCCATGGTTCCGAGCTCTGCCATGGTGGTCACCAACTCTGCCTGCTCTGCTGTGGTCTTTGTCACTTGTTGTCTTTGCAAGGTTTTTCACATTGTCACGTGGGTTTTTTTTTTTTTTTTTTTTTGGTGGTTTTTTTGTTTTAGGCACTGCTGGTGTGTGTCAAGGACAATGCCAGTTAAACAAACTGCTCAGGCTAATCTTAAGAATTTAGTAATCTTTTTTTTTTTTTTGTCTTCATGACTGATCATAACTTTTTAAAGTCATTTACAATCAATCAACAATTGCCCTTGCACACCGGTAGGTAGCTGATAGATGTGTAGGAAAAACAACCAAAAACAGGTCCAACTTCAAAACAAAACAAACAAACAAAAAAAAAAAAACAATAAATCCTGGACACTATCCGAACTTGCAAATGTATCAGAACATAAATTTCAACTTTTAAATATTTGCAAGTGCAAATAGTGTGCAGAATTTATTTATTTATTTATTTATTGTTTTGTTTTGTTTTAAAGTCTGTTACAAAAAAGTAGATTGGTCTCATTTGAATCTGAAAAGTAAGACTGAGCCCTTGGCTAACTGATAGTTGGTCAAACTAGTTCTTAAGACTAGTTATAGCTACTGGGGTCCCTCAGGGCTCAGTTCTTGGACCACTTCTCTTCTCTGTCTACATGGCATTAGTAGGTTCTGTCATTCAGAAACATGGCTTTTCATATCACTGCAATGCTGATTTCCATCCTAATGATCTGACGACAGCTGCCCACATCTCAGCACGACTAACAGACATTTCTTGCTCGATGAAGAACCATCACCTTCAACTCAACCTTGCCAAGACAGAATATTCTTTCGACTTTTCTTTTTATTTAAAAAAAATAAATCTTTGCTATGAGTACTGCATTAGACTAACCAAGACTTGTCATTAACTTACATATTATTGCTCTTTGTTGGTTTAGATTGCTTCTGTTGTACTCAATTGTACAGTAAGCCACTTTGCATAAAAGCATCTGCTAAATGACTAAATGTACATGTAATACAGTCTTAACATAGTGGCTATGTTGATGCAACTGGCCTCAGAGCTGCTGGTTTTTGATATTTTTTTTCATTTCTTCCTATTGTTAGCAAATTCATGAACATTTTTTTTTTATGGTGACATTTGTTAATTGTCTTTGTTGCTCTTATACTTGTTACAGGTGAGTATTTACTTTTAGAAGAATTTTGGAGATGTTTTTCTACAATATTTCTTCATAATTTAGAGAAGTTAAAAAAATAATAAAAAATAATTAAAACAATGGAAATTTCCTCTTTTTTTGCAGTTCTTACTTTATTTTATTCCATGGATATATTTAATATTTAAAAAATCCATCTTTTTGTACATGTGTATTACATAAAGACTAGAAAACAATTAAGTACAACACACTTTTTAAAAATAAAACATCATTATTTAAGATTGTTCAGCAGAGGGTTGTACTCTGTGCTCAGTGATTTCAGGATTGTTGAGTGTCGTCTGTGTGGCGCTGGCGTCGTGTTGTGTCTCGGCTGTCTCTGGTTCCGTTGTCTTCATAGTTTGACAGTCAATGGGCAGCATCCTCTCAGCTGCTTCAGATGGCTGATTTACTGGTGCCTGTATGTAGAGCTTTCCATCAGCCATGGAGCAGGTCACCGCCTCGGGATTCACTCCTTGAGGCAGATCAAACACCCGTCTGAACTCTTGGGTTCTGTAAGAGTATGAGCCCTTCCCATCCTCCTGCTTCTTCTCGCTCTTTCCGCTGACATGCAGCTTCCTGCCCACCTGTCTGACTGACAGTTCTTCTGGGGAAAAGTCTTTAGTGTCCAGTGTCAAAGCAAAGCCGCTTCCCTCTTTCTCCATTGTGCAGGCGACTGGGTAGATCTCCTGCGAGGGTGGCATCTGGTGGATCTCCTCAAAGATCTTGTGCTGAAGTTTCTCCAGCTGCTCCAGGCTGCTCTTCAGCTCCTGCAGTTCCTCTCCGTGTCTGTAAAGAGATGTGATCTCTGGCCAGAGACTGCGCACTGGCCAGTCCATTCCCATGAATGAGCTGAGGGAAGACTGGAATCCATGCAGGCTCAACATTTTCAGTGGCTTTTGTGGTCTACTTTTGGTCCTCAGTCGAGTTGCCTCTCTGGTGGCGTCGTAGGGCTTTTCAGATTTGACTCCAGTTCTGTGAGTCTCTTAGCTTTATACTGTGTGTTCATCAGCACCAGCAAGTTCATGAACTTTCCAGGTAGTTCTGGATCCGTCCATTGAGGGGCAGCATAGAGAGAACTAATGATGCCTCACCAGTCACACTCTCATTTTAGAAGATGACCAATAAACATCTATTAAACTGGAATTATTAAATGACATTTACTTAAGTTTACAGATAAATACAGAGTCATCCAGAATCTCTTTTTGGTTATTCACAAGCGCTCCATTAAATTTGAAAGGATAACAGCTTTTATAAAGTCTGAACATTGATGGTCTCCAGCTGATAAATGTTTTTTTTTTTTTTTTTTTTTTTTACTTTACAGGGCATTTGTACGACGGCGTTTCAGTGCCACGTTAAAAAAATTAAAAAATCTAAGATTACGACATTAAAGTCGTAATATTTCGAGAATAAAGTCGAAATTACGAGAATAAAGTCGAAAATCTTCGAGAATAAAGTCGAAATATTTCGAAAATAAAGTCTAAATATTACGAGAATAAAGTCGTAATACTACGAGAATAAAGTCGAAATATTTCGAGAATAAAGTCAGAATCAGAATCAGAATCAGAATGAGCTTTATTGGCCAGGTATGCTTACACATACGAGGAATTTGTTTTTGTGACAGAAGCTCTACAGTGCAACAGAAAGACAGCAACAGGACAGGATACAGATAATAAAAGAACAATATACAAATAGGCAATGTACAAATAGCAAAAACACAATATATAATATAGACAATTATGGTGTACAGGTCTAATATGTGCAAGTCTGAAATGAAAAAATAAGTATGTGTGTTGAATAAATAATTTATAATAGTGTTGTGTGTTCCACTTTTAATGTCAAGTGTTCATGAGATGGATTGCCTGAGGGAAGAAACTGTTCCAGTGTCTGGTCGTTCTGGTGCGAGTCGAAATATTTCGAGAATAAGGTCGAAATATTACGAGAATAAAGTTGAAATGTTTCGAGAATGAAGATTAAAGTTATAAAATTTTAAGAGTATTCTAACCTTTTGCGCATGCAAATTGCCTGGATTGAGAGCACCGGTCACCCGCAGAAGTTGCCAGGCCACCGGAATTTAGGCCTATTTGATTACTTATTTATTTATTTGATTATTTACTAATTGTTGCACCCGAGCGGCCGCATCATCTTACTGGGATGAGGAAGAGTCCATTTTAAGAACTCGCGGAAACAGCTTAATATCAAGAATATGATATTTATTAACAGACTGAACAGGAACAACTTAACATCTTAACATCAGCTCACACACCCAATCGACATTCCTTTGGGGGGCGCTGTAGCGCTCTTATTTAACCCTTTTTTAATACACTACAAATGTATATGTGGGATTATGAGCAGAAATCATACTATGTGTCATACTCGCGGGGACAGCAGGCTATGCTTGGAAATAATATTTCATGTCTTCCATTGCATTCGTTATTTGTAGTGCACCAGCCACCCAAAAGCAATAAGATTTGTGCTTTTGGTACTTTTAATATAAAACAAAGTACCAGCTTTCAAAATCAGTTAGCGAAACACAAATTATGTGTCTTACAATAATGTGTTTTTCAAGCTCTTTAATGGCCAGATCGCTGTATTTATGTGAATCAATTCAAGTATAGGCAATTGTTTTCTTTGTGAAAATTCCAAAATTCCAAATTTGTGAAAATTCCACCAGCTACTCCGCAGAAACGTCTGTGGCGTCCAAACTTTCATTCTTCACATGTAGCCTATTTAATTAATAAAACGTTCTAAAGGTTGAAGTGGACTCCAACTCCTTAACATAATTTATATTGTTTTCTTTTCTGAGGTATAGGCTGTAGGTTATAACATTAAGTGACTATTCACAAGCTGTTTTATTCATGGTATAATAAAATAAATGATTGGACATAATATTTAACGTCTTCCATTCATTAATCGCAATACCGCCCAGTAATCGCAATAATTTTGTGCTTTGTTGCTTTTGATATAACAAAGCTCAGCTTTCAAATTCTGTCAGTTTTATCACGAAATACTACAAATTATAAATGTGTTTTTCCTCTTCATTTCAAGTTTATAGCAAGATATAAAAGTGACGGAACATCAGAAGGCATGAAAAAAACAGTATAGACTAATTTATAATGAAAATGTCTCATTATTGTAATCGGAAAGATGATTGACTCACATGCCGCTTAAACTGAAGCGAATGCAGCGATCTGTCACGCCACATTAAAGAGCGTGAAAAAAAACACATTATTTTAATATAGATATTGTTTGTATTTCGCTATAAAACTGACCTATTTTGAAAGCTGAGACTTTGAAATATCTCCTAGTGCTCCTAATCCTGGCCATTTGCATGCGCAAAGGGCTAGAATATACTCTCAAAATATTATAACTTTAATCTTCATTCTCGAAACATTTCGACTTTATTCTCGTAATATTTCGACTTTATTCTCGTAGTATTTCGACTTTATTCTCGAAACATTTCGACTTTATTCTCGTAGTACTTCGACTTTATTCTCGAAACATTTCGACTTTATTCTCGAAATATTACGACTTTAATCTCGTAATCTTAGATTTTTTTTTTTTTTTTTTTTTTTTTTTTTTTTTTTTAACGTGGCACTAAAACGCCGTCGTACAGTTGAGATAGCTACGTCTTCTAGTTGTATAGATCAGTTATCGCTTGGAAAATTAATACAATAGAGTATATCAGGTTGAGAACATGGGAGAGGCTTTTGGGGACTGTTATTAAGGAAAGCGAGTAAGCTATTTATTATGTTTCATGTCTTAGTTTCCTGACATAGTTTTGTAGTCCTGTTGTTTCATTGGTTCCCTTGATTTTATCTCCACGTGTGTCTTGTTCTCTTGTTAACCTGTTATCTTCTCTACAGCTCCTTCCGAGGTGGAGGCGTTCGCTCCTGAACTCCATGTGTGCTCTGATACGGCCACAGAGGCCGTCCCTGAACTCTCTGTCCTCCACAGAGACTGTTCTCAAACTCTCTGTCTGTCCTGCAACTACTACGGAGGATGACTCTGAACCCTCTGAGCTTCCTGTCATGGCTATTGAGGCCATAAACAAGCTTTCTGTGCGTTCTGTTTCAGTTTTGCCCTGGTGGTCTTCAACTCCATCAGCACCGCCATGGTTCCGAGCTCTGCCATGGTGGTCACCAACTCTGCCTGCTCTGCTGTGGTCTTTGTCACTTGTTGTCTTTGCAAGGTTTTTCACATTGTCACGTGGGTTTTTTTTTTTTTTTTTTTTTTTTTTGGTGGTTTTTTTGTTTTAGGCACTGCTGGTGTGTGTCAAGGACAATGCCAGTTGCACAAACTGCTCAGGCTAATCTTAAGAATTTAGTAATCTTTTTTTTTTTTTTGTCTTCATGACTGATCATAACTTTTTAAAGTCATTTACAATCAATCAACAATTGCCCTTGCACACCTGTAGGTAGCTGATAGATGTGTAGGAAAAACAACCAAAAACAGGTCCAACTTCAAAACAAAACAAACAAACAAAAAAAAACAAAACAATAAATCCTGGACACTATCCGAACTTGCAAATGTATCAGAACATAAATTTCAACTTTTAAATATTTGCAAGTGCAAATAGTGTGCAGAATTTATTTATTTATTTATTTTTTTGTTTTGTTTTAAAGTCTGTTACAAAAAAATAGATTGGTCTCATTTGAATCTGAAAAGTAAGACTGAGCCCTTGGCTAACTGATAGTTGGTCAAACTAGTTCTTAAGACTAGTTATAGCTACTGGGGTCCCTCAGGGCTCAGTTCTTGGACCACTTCTCTTCTCTGTCTACATGGCATTAGTAGGTTCTGTCATTCAGAAACATGGCTTTTCATATCACTGCAATGCTGATTTCCATCCTAATGATCTGTCGACAGCTGCCCACATCTCAGCACGACTAACAGACATTTCTTGCTCGATGAAGAACCATCACCTTCAACTCAACCTTGCCAAGACAGAATATTCTTTCGACTTTTCTTTTTATTTAAAAAAAATAAATCTTTGCTATGAGTACTGCATTAGACTAACCAAGACTTGTCATTAACTTACATATTATTGCTCTTTGTTGGTTTAGATTGCTTCTGTTGTACTCAATTGTACAGTAAGCCACTTTGCATAAAAGCATCTGCTAAATGACTAAATGTACATGTAATACAGTCTTAACATAGTGGCTATGTTGATGCAACTGGCCTCAGAGCTGCTGGTTTTTGATATTTTTTTTCATTTCTTCCTATTGTTAGCAAATTCATGAACATTTTTTTTTTTATGGTGACATTTGTTAATTGTCTTTGTTGCTCTTATACTTGTTACAGGTGAGTATTTACTTTTAGAAGAATTTTGGAGATGTTTTTCTACAATATTTCTTTATAATTTAGAGAAGTTAAAAAAATAATAAAAAATAATTAAAACAATGGAAATTTCCTCTTTTTTTTGCAGTTCTTACTTTATTTTATTCCATGGATATATTTAATATTTAAAAAATCCATCTTTTTGTACATGTGTATTACATAAAGACTAGAAAACAATTAAGTACAACACACTTTTTAAAAATAAAACATCATTATTTAAGATTGTTCAGCAGAGGGTTGTACTCTGTGCTCAGTGATTTCAGGATTGTTGAGTGTCGTCTGTGTGGCGCTGGCGTCGTGTTGTGTCTCGGCTGTCTCTGGTTCCGTTGTCTTCATAGTTTGACAGTCAATGGGCAGCATCCTCTCAGCTGCTTCAGATGGCTGATTTACTGGTGCCTGTATGTAGAGCTTTCCATCAGCCATGGAGCAGGTCACCGCCTCGGGATTCACTCCTTGAGGCAGATCAAACACCCGTCTGAACTCTTGGGTTCTGTAAGAGTATGAGCCCTTCCCATCCTCCTGCTTCTTCTCGCTCTTTCCGCTGACATGCAGCTTCCTGCCCACCTGTCTGACTGACAGTTCTTCTGGGGAAAAGTCTTTAGTGTCCAGTGTCAAAGCAAAGCCGCTTCCTTCTTTCTCCATTGTGCAGGCGACTGGGTAGATCTCCTGCGAGGGTGGCATCTGGTGGATCTCCTCAAAGATCTTGTGCTGAAGTTTCTCCAGCTGCTCCAGGCTGCTCTTCAGCTCCTGCAGTTCCTCTCCGTGTCTGTAAAGAGATGTGATCTCTGGCCAGAGACTGCGCACTGGCCAGTCCATTCCCATGAATGAGCTGAGGGAAGGCTGGAATCCATGCAGGCTCAACATTTTCAGTGGCTTTTGTGGTCTACTTTTGCTCCTCAGTCGAGTTGCCTCTCTGGTGGCGTCGTAGGGCTTTTCAGATTTGACTCCAGTTCTGTGAGTCTCTTAGCTTTATACTGTGTGTTCATCAGCACCAGCAAGTTCATGAACTTTCCAGGTAGTTCTGGATCCGTCCATTGGGGGGCAGCATAGAGAGAACTGATGATGCCTCACCAGTCACACTCTCATTTTAGAAGATGACCAATAAACATCTATTAAACTGGAATTATTAAATGACATTTACTTAAGTTTACAGATAAATACAGAGTCATCCAGAATCTCTTTTTGGTTATTCACAAGCGCTCCATTAAATTTGAAAGGATAACAGCTTTTATAAAGTCTGAACATTGATGGTCTCCAGCTGATAAATGTTTTTTTTTTTTTTTTTTTTTTTTTTTACTTTACAGGGCATTTGTACGACGGCGTTTCAGTGCCACGTTAAAAAAATGAAAAAATCTAAGATTACGACATTAAAGTCGTAATATTTCGAGAATAAAGTCGAAATTACGAGAATAAAGTCGAAAATCTTCGAGAATAAAGTCGAAATATTTCGAAAATAAAGTCTAAATATTACGAGAATAAAGTCGTAATACTACGAGAATAAAGTCGAAATATTTCGAGAATAAAGTCAGAATCAGAATCAGAATCAGAATGAGCTTTATTGGCCAGGTATGCTTACACATACGAGGAATTTGTTTTTGTGACAGAAGCTCTACAGTGCAACAGAAAGACAGCAACAGGACAGGATACAGATAATAAAAGAACAATATACAAATAGGCAATGTACAAATAGCAAAAACACAATATATAATATAGACAATTATGGTGTACAGGTCTAATATGTGCAAGTCTGAAATGAAAAAATAAGTATGTGTGTTGAATAAATAATTTATAATAGTGTTGTGTGTTCCACTTTTAATGTCAAGTGTTCATGAGATGGATTGCCTGAGGGAAGAAACTGTTCCAGTGTCTGGTCGTTCTGGTGCGAGTCGAAATATTACGAGAATAAAGTCGAAATATTACGAGAATAAAGTTGAAATGTTTCGAGAATGAAGATTAAAGTTATAAAATTTTAAGAGTATTCTAACCTTTTGCGCATGCAAATTGCCTGGATTGAGAGCACCGGTCACCCGCAGAAGTTGCCAGGCCACCGGAATTTAGGCCTATTTGATTACTTATTTATTTATTTGATTATTTACTAATTGTTGCACCCGAGCGGCCGCATCATCTTACTGGGATGAGGAAGAGTCCATTTTAAGAACTCGCGGAAACAGCTTAATATCAAGAATATGATATTTATTAACAGACTGAACAGGAACAACTTAACATCTTAACATCAGCTCACACACCCAATCGACATTCCTTTGGGGGGCGCTGTAGCGCTCTTATTTAACCCTTTTTTAATACACTACAAATGTATATGTGGGATTATGAGCAGAAATCATACTATGTGTCATACTCGCGGGGACAGCAGGCTATGCTTGGAAATAATATTTCATGTCTTCCATTGCATTCGTTATTTGTAGTGCACCAGCCACCCAAAAGCAATAAGATTTGTGCTTTTGGTACTTTTAATATAAAACAAAGTACCAGCTTTCAAAATCAGTTAGCGAAACACAAATTATGTGTCTTACAATAATGTGTTTTTCAAGCTCTTTAATGGCCAGATCGCTGTATTTATGTGAATCAATTCAAGTATAGGCAATTGTTTTCTTTGTGAAAATTCCAAAATTCCAAATTTGTGAAAATTCCACCAGCTACTCCGCAGAAACGTCTGTGGCGTCCAAACTTTCATTCTTCACATGTAGCCTATTTAATTAATAAAACGTTCTAAAGGTTGAAGTGGACTCCAACTCCTTAACATAATTTATATTGTTTTCTTTTCTGAGGTATAGGCTGTAGGTTATAACATTAAGTGACTATTCACAAGCTGTTTTATTCATGGTATAATAAAATAAATGATTGGACATAATATTTAACGTCTTCCATTCATTAATCGCAATACCGCCCAGTAATCGCAATAATTTTGTGCTTTGTTGCTTTTGATATAACAAAGCTCAGCTTTCAAATTCTGTCAGTTTTATCACGAAATACTACAAATTATAAATGTGTTTTTCCTCTTCATTTCAAGTTTATAGCAAGATATAAAAGTGACGGAACATCAGAAGGCATGAAAAAAACAGTATAGACTAATTTATAATGAAAATGTCTCATTATTGTAATCGGAAAGATGATTGACTCACATGCCGCTTAAACTGAAGCGAATGCAGCGATCTGTCACGCCACATTAAAGAGCGTGAAAAAAAACACATTATTTTAATATAGATATTGTTTGTATTTCGCTATAAAACTGACCTATTTTGAAAGCTGAGACTTTGAAATATCTCCTAGTGCTCCTAATCCTGGCCATTTGCATGCGCAAAGGGCTAGAATATACTCTCAAAATATTATAACTTTAATCTTCATTCTCGAAACATTTCGACTTTATTCTCGTAATATTTCGACTTTATTCTCGTAGTATTTCGACTTTATTCTCGAAACATTTCGACTTTATTCTCGTAGTACTTCGACTTTATTCTCGAAACATTTCGACTTTATTCTCGAAATATTACGACTTTAATCTCGTAATCTTAGATATTTTTTTTTTTTTTAACGTGGCACTAAAACGCCGTCGTACAGTTGAGATAGCTACGTCTTCTAGTTGTATAGATCAGTTATCGCTTGGAAAATTAATACAATAGAGTATATCAGGTTGAGAACATGGGAGAGGCTTTTGGGGACTGTTATTAAGGAAAGCGAGTAAGCTATTTATTATGTTTCATGTCTTAGTTTCCTGACATAGTTTTGTAGTCCTGTTGTTTCATTGGTTCCCTTGATTTTATCTCCACGTGTGTCTTGTTCTCTTGTTAACCTGTTATCTTCTCTACAGCTCCTTCCGAGGTGGAGGCGTTCGCTCCTCAACTCCATGTGTGCTCTGATACGGCCACAGAGGCCGTCCCTGAACTCTCTGTCCTCCACAGAGACTGTTCTCAAACTCTCTGTCTGTCCTGCAACTGCTACGGAGGACGACTCTGAACCCTCTGAGCTTCCTGTCATGGCTATTGAGGCCATAAACAAGCTTTCTGTGCGTTCTGTTTCAGTTTTGCCCTAGTGGTCTTCAACTCCATCAGCACCGCCATGGTTCCGAGCTCTGCCATGGTGGTCACCAACTCTGCCTGCTCTGCTGTGGTCTTTGTCACTTGTTGTCTTTGCAAGGTTTTTCACATTGTCACGTGGGTTTTTTTTTTTTTTTTTTTTTGGTGGTTTTTTTGTTTTAGGCACTGCTGGTGTGTGTCAAGGACAATGCCAGTTGCACAAACTGCTCAGACTAATCTTAAGAATTTAGTAATCTTTTTTTTTTTTGTCTTCATGACTGATCATAACTTTTTAAAGTCATTTACAATCAATCAACAATTGCCCTTGCACACCTGTAGGTAGCTGATAGATGTGTAGGAAAAACAACCAAAAACAGGTCCAACTTCAAAACAAAACAAACAAACAAAAAAAAAAAAACAATAAATCCTGGACACTATCCGAACTTGCAAATGTATCAGAACATAAATTTCAACTTTTAAATATTTGCAAGTGCAAATAGTGTGCAGAATTTATTTATTTATTTATTTTTTTTTTTTGTTTTGTTTTAAAGTCTGTTACAAAAAAGTAGATTGGTCTCATTTGAATCTGAAAAGTAAGACTGAGCCCTTGGCTAACTGATAGTTGGTCAAACTAGTTCTTAAGACTAGTTATAGCTACTGGGGTCCCTCAGGGCTCAGTTCTTGGACCACTTCTCTTCTCTGTCTACATGGCATTAGTAGGTTCTGTCATTCAGAAACATGGCTTTTCATATCACTGCAATGCTGATTTCCATCCTAATGATCTGACGACAGCTGCCCACATCTCAGCACGACTAACAGACATTTCTTGCTCGATGAAGAACCATCACCTTCAACTCAACCTTGCCAAGACAGAATATTCTTTCGACTTTTCTTTTTATTTAAAAAAAAATAAATCTTTGCTATGAGTACTGCATTAGACTAACCAAGACTTGTCATTAACTTACATATTATTGCTCTTTGTTGGTTTAGATTGCTTCTGTTGTACTCAATTGTACAGTAAGCCACTTTGCATAAAAGCATCTGCTAAATGACTAAATGTACATGTAATACAGTCTTAACATAGTGGCTATGTTGATGCAACTGGCCTCAGAGCTGCTGGTTTTTGATATTTTTTTTCATTTCTTCCTATTGTTAGCAAATTCATGAACATTTTTTTTTTTTATGGTGACATTTGTTAATTGTCTTTGTTGCTCTTATACTTGTTACAGGTGAGTATTTACTTTTAGAAGAATTTTGGAGATGTTTTTCTACAATATTTCTTTATAATTTAGAGAAGTTAAAAAAATAATAAAAAATAATTAAAACAATGGAAATTTCCTCTTTTTTTGCAGTTCTTACTTTATTTTATTCCATGGATATATTTAATATTTAAAAAATCCATCTTTTTGTACATGTGTATTACATAAAGACTAGAAAACAATTAAGTACAACACACTTTTTAAAAATAAAACATCATTATTTAAGATTGTTCAGCAGAGGGTTGTACTCTGTGCTCAGTGATTTCAGGTTTGTTGAGTGTCGTCTGTGTGGCGCTGCCATCGTGTTGTGTCTCGGCTGTCTCTGGTTCCGTTGTCTTCACAGTTTGACAGTCAATGGGCAGCATCCTCTCAGCTGCTTCAGATGGCTGATTTACTGGTGCCTGTATGTAGAGCTTTCCATCAGCCATGGAGCAGGTCACCGCCTCGGGATTCACTCCTTGAGGCAGATCAAACACCCGTCTGAACTCTTGGGTTCTGTAAGAGTATGAGCCCTTCCCATCCTCCTGCTTCTTCTCGCTCTTTCCGCTGACATGCAGCTTCCTGCCCACCTGTCTGACTGACAGTTCTTCTGGGGAAAAGTCTTTAGTGTCCAGTGTCAAAGCAAAGCCGCTTCCCTCTTTCTCCATTGTGCAGGCGACTGGGTAGATCTCCTGCGAGGGTGGCATCTGGTGGATCTCCTCAAAGATCTTGTGCTGAAGTTTCTCCAGCTGCTCCAGGCTGCTCTTCAGCTCCTGCAGTTCCTCTCCGTGTCTGTAAAGAGATGTGATCTCTGGCCAGAGACTGCGCACTGGCCAGTCCATTCCCATGAATGAGCTGAGGGAAGGCTGGAATCCATGCAGGCTCAACATTTTCAGTGGCTTTTGTGGTCTACTTTTGCTCCTCAGTCGAGTTGCCTCTCTGGTGGCGTCGTAGGGCTTTTCAGATTTGACTCCAGTTCTGTGAGTCTCTTAGCTTTATACTGTGTGTTCATCAGCACCAGCAAGTTCATGAACTTTCCAGGTAGTTCTGGATCCGTCCATTGGGGGGCAGCATAGAGAGAACTAATGATGCCTCACCAGTCACACTCTCATTTTAGAAGATGACCAATAAACATCTATTAAACTGGAATTATTAAATGACATTTACTTAAGTTTACAGATAAATACAGAGTCATCCAGAATCTCTTTTTGGTTATTCACAAGCGCTCCATTAAATTTGAAAGGATAACAGCTTTTATAAAGTCTGAACATTGATGGTCTCCAGCTGATAAATGTTTTTTTTTTTTTTTTTTTTTTTACTTTACAGGGCATTTGTACGACGGCGTTTCAGTGCCACGTTAAAAAAATTAAAAAATCTAAGATTACGACATTAAAGTCGTAATATTTCGAGAATAAAGTCGAAATTACGAGAATAAAGTCGAAAATCTTCGAGAATAAAGTCTAAATATTTCGAAAATAAAGTCTAAATATTACGAGAATAAAGTCGTAATACTACGAGAATAAAGTCTAAATATTACGAGAATAAAGTCGTAATACTACGAGAATAAAGTCTAAATATTACGAGAATAAAGTCGTAATACTACGAGAATAAAGTCGAAATATTTCGAGAATAAAGTCGAAATATTACGAAAATAAAGTCGTAATACTACGAGAATAAAGTCGAAATATTTCGAGAATAAAGTCGAAATATTTCGAAAATAAAGTCTAAATATTACGAGAATAAAGTCGTAATACTACGAGAATAAAGTCGAAATATTTCGAGAATAAAGTCGAAATATTACGAAAATAAAGTCGTAATACTACGAGAATAAAGTCGAAATATTTCGAGAATAAAGTCAGAATCAGAATCAGAATCAGAATGAGCTTTATTGGCCAGGTATGCTTACACATACGAGGAATTTGTTTTTGTGACAGAAGCTCTACAGTGCAACAGAAAGACAGCAACAGGACAGGGCACAGATAATAAAAGAACAATATACAAATAGGCAATGTACAAATAGCAAAAACACAATATATAATATAGACAATTATGGTGTACAGGTCTAATATGTGCAAGTCTGAAATGAAAAAATAAGTATGTGTGTTGAATAAATAATTTATAATAGTGTTGTGTGTTCCACTTTTAATGTCAAGTGTTCATGAGATGGATTGCCTGAGGGAAGAAACTGTTCCAGTGTCTGGTCGTTCTGGTGCGAGTCGAAATATTTCGAGAATAAAGTCGAAATATTACGAGAATAAAGTTGAAATGTTTCGAGAATGAAGATTAAAGTTATAAAATTTTGAGAGTATTCTAACCTTTTGCGCATGCAAATTGCCTGGATTGAGAGCACCGGTCACCCGCAGAAGTTGCCAGGCCACCGGAATTTAGGCCTATTTGATTACTTATTTATTTATTTGATTATTTACTAATTGTTGCACCCGAGCGGCCGCATCATCTTACTGGGATGAGGAAGAGTCCATTTTAAGAACTCGCGGAAACAGCTTAATATCAAGAATATGATATTTATTAACAGACTGAACAGGAACAACTTAACATCTTAACATCAGCTCACACACTCAATCGACATTCCTTTGGGGGGCGCTGTAGCGCTCTTATTTAACCCTTTTTTAATACACTACAAATGTATATGTGGGATTATGAGCAGAAATCATACTATGTGTCATACTCGCGGGGACAGCAGGCTATGCTTGGAAATAATATTTCATGTCTTCCATTGCATTCGTTATTTGTAGTGCACCAGCCACCCAAAAGCAATAAGATTTGTGCTTTTGGTACTTTTAATATAAAACAAAGTACCAGCTTTCAAAATCAGTTAGCGAAACACAAATTATGTGTCTTACAATAATGTGTTTTTCAAGCTCTTTAATGGCCAGATCGCTGTATTTATGTGAATCAATTCAAGTATAGGCAATTGTTTTCTTTGTGAAAATTCCAAAATTCCAAATTTGTGAAAATTCCACCAGCTACTCCGCAGAAACGTCTGTGGCGTCCAAACTTTCATTCTTCACATGTAGCCTATTTAATTAATAAAACGTTCTAAAGGTTGAAGTGGACTCCAACTCCTTAACATAATTTATATTGTTTTCTTTTCTGAGGTATAGGCTGTAGGTTATAACATTAAGTGACTATTCACAAGCTGTTTTATTCATGGTATAATAAAATAAATGATTGGACATAATATTTAACGTCTTCCATTCATTAATCGCAATACCACCCAGTAATCGCAATAATTTTGTGCTTTGTTGCTTTTGATATAACAAAGCTCAGCTTTCAAATTCTGTCAGTTTTATCACGAAATACTACAAATTATAAATGTGTTTTTCCTCTTCATTTCAAGTTTATAGCAAGATATAAAAGTGACGGAACATCAGAAGGCATGAAAAAAACAGTATAGACTAATTTATAATGAAAATGTCTCATTATTGTAATCGGAAAGATGATTGACTCACATGCCGCTTAAACTGAAGCGAATGCAGCGATCTGTCACGCCACATTAAAGAGCGTGAAAAAAAACACATTATTTTAACTTCCCAGATTTCCTGAATCTCATTCCCATCACAACAGTCAGAACACCGGCGGCGACTAGAGTGAAGAAAAGTCATGAAAAAGTACGTTCGAAGCCGATATATGCTGTATTTCTAAAGGGTTGGACATTAGTGATTTTATTTTTATACTTAGAGAGGTCCAGTAATCGTGAGGATCACATGTTATTTTATATGCTCCATACGCAGACACACTTCCAAAGAAGAGTCCGGCAATTAATGACACCACACTTCCTGTAGAAGTCAGGAATTACATTAAATATCTCCACCAGTCCCTTACAATAAAGTACAGTGATGTTATGGGATGAATATACATTGCAGCACCAAAGCATGTAAAACAATATTATGGTTTTGCAATTATATTACCATGGTAGCATGTTTGAAAATATAATAATAGTAATAGCATAGTGCTTATTTGTTAGCAATACAATACAAATGTGAAAGGTGCATAATGCTGAAAACTCTATTAGAACCATGAAAAGTGGACCAAAAAAAATAAACTTACATTTTAGATTTATAAACCTATTAGAATAGATTTAAAAAAAAAAAAAAAAACTGTTATCAATAAATATAATTTTCTATCATCTGCACACATTCCCTTCACACCACAGTGAAGAAATACCTTTTCTTTTATAGCCCATATAGCCGCCCAGAGCCAGAGCTGCAGCATAGGCGAAGCCCCACCAGTCCACTGCCATTCTGTGCTAGAAACCTGAGCATTCACACAGAGAGGGAATAATAACATAACTATTGCAAACATAAGAGCACATTATTACACATTATAACCAACCGAACATGCACATTCAGCAATACCATTACCAAATATCGCGAGTGAACCGCGGGTATTTATAGTGAAATAGCTGGAAAAGAGTGGACAGAAGTGCATGAGCTGGACCGATAAGCATCAGTCTGACTCTGATCTGATCTGTGCTGAAGTTCATAACAAGGAAGTGACGACATCATGATGCCAGAACGAGTAAGTGAATCATTACATTACATTTGGTCATTTAGCAGACGCTTTTATCCAAAGCATCTTCCAAATGAGGACAATAGAAGCAATCAAAACCAACAAAAGAGCAACAACACAACATGCAAGCGCTATGACAAGTCTCGGTTAGCCTAACGCAGTATACGTAGCAAGGTTGTTTTTTTTTTGGTTTGTTTTTGGGTATTTTTTTTTCTTTTTTTTTTAAAACAAGTAGATAGACCATAGAAAAGAAAGCTAGTGCTTTTCAAGAAAAACTAGCTATTACAGAATAAATATGCAATTGATAGAGGGTCAAGTGTGTGTTTTTTTTTTTTTTTTTGTTTTTTTTAAATAAAAAAGGCAGATAGATAAAATAAAATTAGAAATGAGAATGCTAGAGTTAGAGGGTCAACTAAAGATGGAAGAGATGGGTTTTTAGCCGTTTCTTGAAGATGGCTAAGGATTCAGCTGCTCGAATTGAGTTGGGCATAACAGATATAAATTAAGGTCAGTAGGATTTTGTGATTTGCGCCATATCCTCTCTGCAGCCCTGAGCTTAGAACGATGTTCACGGAGAACGTCAGATAGCCAAGGGGCAGAAGGGGTGGTACGGGCTGGCCTGAAAGATAAAGGGCAGAAAGTATCTAAACAAGATGTCAGAGTGGAACAGAAAGTATCAGTAGCACTGTTAGCATCAAGAGATGATAACTGTATAGAGGGAGGAAGTGAAGATGAAACCATAACAGATAACCGGGAGGGTGAGAGTGAGCGTAAGTTAAGTCGAAAAGTGACATGTGGAGGGGTATGTGTTGTATCAGGAACCATGTTGAGGTTAAGAGTGAGGAGGAAGTGATCTGAGATGTGCAGTGGAGTAACCAGCACATGATCAGTGGAGCAGTGTCGTGTGTAAATAAGGTCCAGTTGGTTGCCTGATTTGTGAGTAGCCGTAGTTAACACTCTCTTGAGATCAAAAGAGGCAAGCAGAGTGTGGAAGTCTGCAGCCTGAGGTTTATCTAGGTGGATATTAAAGTCTCCAAGTATAACTAAGGGAGTACCATCCTCAGGAAAGCTTGAGAGCAACACATCTAATTCTTCCAAGAAGTTACCCAGTGATCCTGGAGGTCGATAAACAACTACAAAATGAATTTTTAGAGGGTAGGTAATAGTAACCGAATGTGATTCAAAGGAGCTGTTGATACACAGAGATGGTAAAGGAGTAAATTTCCAATTATTAGAAATGAGCAGACCAGTACCTCCACCTCTTCCAGTTAAACAGGGGGTGTGGGAAAAGGAGAAATTATTGGAGAGTGCTGCAGGTGTAGCATTGTCCTCTGGTTTGATCCAAGTCTCTGTCAGGGCCGTGAGGTTTAGCCTTGAATGACTAGTAATGGAAGTAATGAAATCAGGTTTGCTGACAGCAGACTGACAATTCCAGAGACCAATAGAAAAAGAAAGTAGTGTATTAGCAGACATATGCAAAGTGCGCAGGTTGTTAGGATTGCGCTGCCTACAGTGTGTGATGTGAATCAAGTGCTTATGGCGCCAAATCAGAAAGCGTACCACACCGAGACATATTGAAATTAGGGCTGTCAGTTTAACACGTTAACTTAATTAATTAGTTATGAAAAATAACGCGATTAAAATATTAGGCTTGTTTGAGATGCACCTCGCCTCGCCTGAAATGTAGGCGAGAGTAGGTGGCTGCAGTGAGGGGAGGAGTGAAATAAGCGCAGTCAAGACGGATAGTTCTGACCTCTCGAAGTGGAACAGATACCAACGAGATCGAAGGCGGATATCGCGTTATTCACACTCATGTGCTATGCTGCTGATAAATGTGATATAATTTCAGTTCTGTTGCTTTTATATGACTATAAATATGATGAACAAGACACTCAAAGTGCTTGCTATTTAATTCCATATGAAAGGCATATTTATCATCCATTTTTACTTTAATACAAACATGTATTTTAGATTTTTATAGAAATATAACAACAATCACATATCTCACACAGAGATTGCACTGATATAGTGTTTGGGAATATTCATCCTGAATTTAAATACATAATCACATGAAACCAGATAAAAAATAAAACATTTTAGAAGAGGACGCAGCATCACGGTTGTCTGAACCAAGCATTAAGCTGTGTCGTCAGTCAGTCGTTTCCCATCATGCTTTTGGTCAGCGCAGTCGGTGGAGAGCAACTGCGCGCGACTGCTCAATCCGACACAGCCGCCTCGCCATCGCGAGAGTTTTTTGGCATACGTCAGCATGACATCAAAGCAAGGCGGACATAACTCAGACACTTTTTTAACCGGCATGCATCTCGCAGTGATCACCGGTGATCGGTTCCACGCAGATTTTGCTCATCTCAAACAAGCCTATTTTAACGCAGTTAACGCACTGGCCCCGCCCCCAGACAAGTAAGTTAACCTATGGGATATCGTCATTTATAAATTACGCTAAGAAAATTGCATGTAAAATACAATATTAATGTTCAAGTTACGATTTAATTCACTTCCAGCACCATTAGAGCGACTGAAGAAGAGATGAAGATGGATGATGCTGATGTTCATGAGGTGTAATTTGCTGATCTGGGGTCTCATTTATAAAACTCTCCGTAGATTTCATCCTAAAACCGTACGTAGGCGCGAAAGTTAGATTTTGCGTATGCACAAAAGTTTTCAGATTTATAAAATCGTGCGTATGCCTGAACCTGTGCAAAAATCATTTTAATCCCACGGTGTGTTCCAAACAGGATATATCGCCCTCCGAAGCAAGGCTCGCTGCAGCCTGCGGTGGACATCCAACCCCACCCACATCCAAGCGTGATGTCACATGCCACGCCCATACCCAATATAGTCACGCCCACGTCAAAGCGTTACGTCAGAAACCACACCCCTATCCTATACGTCACCTTGTGATTCCCCCATCCCCGTACCGTAACGTTATGTCTAAGCACTTTACGGCCGTTTCGGGGATGTAAATAAAATAATGTCTTTCGTTTTACTAATACATGTTTTCTTATTTCTTTAAAGTATGTCTAGGCAAAAATGGCACAACTTAAATCTAATATATTTAATATTTCTAATGTACGCAGCTGATTTCGTCATCATAACAGCCTGTAAAACGATTGCATTGGTTGATTCAATTTGGCCAATCCTATTGGCCAAATAGCGCTTGGCACCGCCTTACGCATGCGTAAGCATAGGATATCTGCGTGCCACGCGCTATTTCGCTCAGATTTCATGGACTAAGGAAACGCTATCAATGGTACGGAGCGGTCTGAACCGCAGCATCTTGTTCCCTATTCAGGGAACCGTGGTTACATACGTAACCGAGATGTTCCCTTTCATAGGTTACTTCAATGCTGCGGTGACGTGAGCATGAGGATCATTCAGCTTCAGCTCTGTGAGTTTCAGCTCTTGCGATTGCTTCAGTCTGTTCCTGTCTGTTGTGCTGCTGAGAGGTTTGCGATTGTAGCTCCGCTTTTTTATTGAATCTTTACCTTACTTTCACTCTCTGCTGTTTAAAGTGATAATATATAACTATAACTTAATTAACTAATTAATTCCCACCATATTTCTGGTATTATCTATCAAACTAATCTAACTAATTTGATCGTTCGCTTTTAAAACCGCGAGTGCAGCACGTTAGCATTCGTTAGCCGGTTAGCTTGTTACTCGCGGATCCATTCGCGGATCCATTCGCGTTTCTATTCGCGTTCTATTATGGCTTTCTTTTTTCTCGCTCCGTTTTCTTTTCTCTTTCGCTCCGTTTTTCACAAGTTCATCAAACAACAGTGGTAAGTTAAATTGGTATCATTCATCTATCACGGTGAGTAATGGCTTCTCCTTCTCTTGTTGTTTGCACTGCTTGCCACATGTAGAGTTTATCTCTCTCTGTCGGCGATGAGGGATTCACGTGATAAATGCAGGGAAATAGTTAGGCTGACAGAGAAGATTTTAGAACTAGAGACACGTATCCAAACTTTAGTTGAGGACAGTAAGAATGTGAGGGCTGTAGATACTGCTTTGGATGCGACTAGCTCAGGGACTCCTGTACATTGTTTGGTTCTGGCAAACTGGGTGACTGTGAGGCAGCATAGTCATGGGTCAAAACACCACTCTTCCGTTCGTGGGGAGAACCTGTTTGATCAAAACATCAAACATGCTCTCCCCACTCAGTGACGCACCCACTGAGAAACCTGATGAAAGTGCTCTAGTAATTGACGATTCTATTGTACGGAACGTGAAAATAGAGACACCAGCCAGCATAGTCCAATGTTTACCGGGAGCCAGAGCGCTTGACATCTTGGCAAATTTAAAAGTGCTGGCTAATGCTAAACGTAAATTCAGTAAGATTGTTATCCACGTCGGCGCTAATGATGTTTGACTTCACCAGTCGGAGATCAGTAAAAATAATGTTAAAGAGGTGTGTGAACTTGCAGGTACCATGTCAGACACTGTAATATGCTCTGGTCCCCTCCCTGCTTACCGGGGTGATAAGATTCTTAGCAGACTGTTGTCACTCAATGGCTGGATGTTAAGTGGTGTCCGCAGAATAACATGGACTTTATAGACAATTGGACGAGTTTTTGGGGCAGACCTGACCTGTTGAAAAGAGATGGTCTTCATCCCTCCTGGGGTGGTGCCGCTCTTCTCTCTATAAATATGGCACATAGTCTTAGAGTTCGTACTTGACTAACTAGGGCCCAGGTCAGGAAGCAGACAGACTGGCTAAACCATACCAACAACCATACCAACAACGACTCACGCCTCACGTCACAGAAGTCAGTTAATTCTCAGAACATAGAGACTCCTTCACCTAGATATCACACTATAGAGACTGTGTCTGTTCCCTGTACTAGAAAATACAGAAAACGTCCAAACCAAAGTAATAGTAACAATTTAATTGATGTTCAACAAATAAAAAATGTTTACAATACAGAGAAACAATTCATAAAACTTGGCTTACTGAATATCAGGTCCCTTTCTACAAAAGCACTATTTGTAAATGATTTAATCAATGATCATAAACTAGATTTGCTCTATTTGACAGAAACATGGCTAAAACCAGATGAATACATTATTTTAAATGAGTCTACACCCCAAGGCAGTCGTGCCTTGGGGTCGTGCCAGGCAGTCGTGGCCTAATGGATAGAGAGTCGGGCTTGTAACCCGAAGGTCGTGGGTTCGAGTCTCGGGTCCGGCGGGGAATACCACGACTGAGGTGAGACCCTTGAGCAAGGCACCAAACCCCCAACTGCTCCCCGGGCGCCGCAGCATTGGCTGCCCACTGCTCCAGGTGTATGTTCACTACTGTGTGTGTGCACTTGGATGGGTTAAATGCAGAGCACAAATTCCGAGTATGGGTCACCATACTTGGCCACACACCACTTCCCTTTCCCTTTCCCTTAAAAAGATTACTGCTATAAAATTGAGCCACGTCCAAAAGGTAAAGGGGGTGGTGTTGCTACAATTTATAGCAATATTCTCAGTATTTCTCAGATGGCAGGCTTTAAGTATAACTCGTTTGAAGTTATGGTGCTGTGTATAACATTATCTAGAGAAACACGTGTTAGTGATAAATCCCCTGTGATGTTTGTATTGGCTACTGTGTACAGGCCACCAGGGCACCACACAGACTTTATTAAAGAATTTTCTGATTTTCTATCTGAGTTAGTGCTGGCTGCAGATAAAGTCTTAATTGTTGGTGATTTTAATATCCATGTCGATAATGAAAAAGATGCATTAGGATCAGCATTCATAGACATTCTGAACTCTATTGGGGTTAGACATGTTTCAGGACCTACTCATTGTCGAAATCATACTCTAGATTTAATACTGTCACATGGAATTGATGTTAGTGGTGTTGAAATTCTGCAGCAAAGTGATGATATCTCAGATCATTATCTAGTCTTGTGTAAACTCCATATAGCTAAAACTGTAAATTCTACTCCTTGTTACAAGTATGGTAGAACCATCACTTCTACCACAAAAGACTGCTTTGTAAGTAATCTTCCTGATTTATCTCAATTCCTCAGCATATCCAACAGCGCAGAAAAACTTGATGATGTAACAGAAACTATGGACTCTCTCTTTTCTAGTACGTTAGATACAGTTGCTCCTTTACACTTAAGGAAATCAAAGAAAACAATCTGACTAGTATATATAATATACTATAATGACTTGTGTGTGTATATATGTATATATATATATATATATATATATATATATATATATATATATATATATATATATATATGCACACACCGTATACAGACATTGGCAGATCTAAATATGTTCCAATTGTAGACATTGTAAACAGACTTTTATGGTCACAATAATGAATATGGGACTACTGATATAAACTTCTTGTATTTTATATGTACAATAAGCAGAATAATTGCAACATAGAGTTAAGGTTAGAAAGCATGAAGCTCGCGGTGTCGGAACGCCAGTCTGTCAGTCAAGTCCGAAAGCAAGATGCAGCCCATAGCAATGTGTTATGGCAAGGACATCTCAGATAATCTGATGGCAGATAAAAGTAAATGATGAATGAGAGATTGTTACAAAAGTGCGCATCAAATACATTGAACACTGAAGCTCAAACATGCGTGACGCGCTAGAACAGACCTCATCTCCACACATTTCTTCTTCTTTTGGTTTTAATGGTGGTAGGGATGGGCGGATCGATCCTTAAGTATCGATACTGATGTTGTATCGAAAGGATCGATCCTCACATAAAAATATAGATTTTAAAGTGCATTTTTTAACCATTAATTGTATTTATTTATCAAGAAATCTGGTGCATAAAAAATGATATTAGAATTATTTCTGAAGGATCATGTGACATTTAAGACTGGAGTAATGATGCTGAAAATTCAGCTTTGGTCACAGATGCATTTTAAATTACATTTTAAAATATATTAAAATAGAAAATAGTTATTTTTAATTATTATATTTCACAATATTGCAGTTTTTACTGTATTTTTATTCAAATAAATGCATCCTTAGTGAGCATGAGACTTATTTTTAAAAAAAATATTACAAAATCTTACTGACCCCAAACTTTTGTGTACATGTAATATTTATTTTAAGTTTGTGCAAGTAAATTTATTTAAACTGGTTGTTAAAAGTTCAGATGGATTATGTTATGTTCTGTAATTGCTGTTAGTAAATCTGTCAGAAAAAAAAAAAATATATATATATATATATGTTGAAGTTTCACCTTTACGGGTACAACAGCCTGACAGCCTTTTACAAAAATTAACCATGTTTTTTTTTTTTTTTTACAGTAACCACAGTATTTGTAGTAAAACAGCAGTAACCACAAATTTACCATGGTAATAATAATACATTTTAGTACCATGTTTATTTTTCATGAGGTACCCTCAAAGGTGGACCTTTGTAACTTATCTACCCTTAAAGCATGCATACTTGTATGGTACTAATATGCTCCCTTTTAGGGGTGTAGTTGCACCTTTGAGGTTACTGCCCCTGTAAAGGGCTAAAATACAATTATAGTATATTTTATTTCTGACAGTTTAAACAAAAAAAGGCCTATGAAATGTTAAAAAAAAAACTGCTTTAAAATCTAATATTAAGTGAGTATAATTACTTATTATATTCTTTTAATAATTTAAAAGATCAGTTTAGTTTAGAGTAGGGCTGTCAATCGATTAAAATATTTAATCGTGATTAATCGCATGACTGTCATGAGTTAACTTGCGATTAATCACAATTTAATCACACTTTTTTTTATCTGTTCTAAATGTACCTTAAATTAATACTTTAAGTTTTTAATACTCTAATTGACATGGACATGGACAAATATGGATGCTTTATGCAATATATGTTTATTATTAGTGAAACCATAGTTAATCTAGAGCATGAAGACTGGACATGTTTCAAAGATCATAGATGTTTTTCAAAGAACTTGTTCATGTCTATTACACACATGAAAAAAGAACATAGAAATACCAGGTTCCCACTACTTCTCTTTATTTGCACTGAGCAATTGACTTAGACAAGCCTGTTTACATTTTCACACTACAGGGCAGCTCACTTCTTCTGAACATGCTAAATGTACATTTATTATTTATTATTATATTTGTTTGCCTCTCTGGGCCCACATACTGTATTTTGATGCAGCTAAATTCTCAATAAAACAGTTTTCATTGATATATTTTTTTCATAGATATATTTTCAGTTGTAAGATAACGGAATGAATATGAAATAGTGACTAAAACGCGAACCATTAAGACTACATAACCAGCTCTACCTTCCAAGATGTTAATCTGCACAATAATCCTGATTTATAATGGAGCCGTCCTCTGATAAAATCAAATAGCCTAAATATAAGATAAAGACAATAGCTGTTCTATGATTTCGGCTATACTTGCATGTAAAATTAGAGAAGCAACATAATATCGGTTTTAAAGCAGCACTATGTAACTTTTGGCGCTCTAGCAGTTAATAAACAGAACTAACTGCACGCATCCCACGGAAGAACATTCTAACCTGAGCTACTTCTCTAAGTTTATGTCTATGGCGATTCACGCAGGCATGTGTTACTCCGCAGCGGTGAAGACCCGACCAGGCTACAATAGCCCAAAAATAAGCACTTATTATAAGTGTACCGTAGTGATTCGTGATAAGACAAAAACGCGGTTTGGAAGATGAATTCATGATGTACTCGCTCATTATATGCATTTTGCAAACATTTTGCAAATACTGAACACAGAAAAAGTTACATGCTGAATAGAGCAGAGAGAGAGAGAGAGAGGTGCACAGCGGGAGAGAGAGACCTCGCGCTTGTGCGATGTACAGTACTGGCTAGTCTCAGAAACTAAATAAAGTTTGAGCAAAAACTAAAGATTGGTCGTTAGGCTCTTTTTGGAGGAAAAAAAAAAGTTGCTAAAGGGGTCTGAAAAGTCGCTAAGATGGCAACACTGACAGCATCTCCATCCATTTCTCCAACTACTGGCTAGGCCACGGCTCAAACAGAAAATGCGCGCTTTAATAAAATTAGTGCCATTAAAATGAATTTGCGTTAACGCGTTAACTTTGACAGCACTAGTTTAGAGGTATCGATATCGACGATACTGGGCTTGAAAATATCAGTATCGGATCGAAAATAAAATAAGAGGTGTAGCCCATCCCTAAATGGCGGTTGGCAAACCCACTTAAAGGTACATACCGCCACCTACAGCACGACACCGGCATGACAGCTGACGTAAAATAAGGATCGGGCTCAGGAGAGCGGATACCGATCTGTTAAAAAAATGCTTGATCGGCCCCGATCCTGATACTTGAGATCAGCTTGAGACATCCCTAGTTTCTGTTTACGTACTTTTCAGGGTCAGGGAAATATGTAATTAATCAAACCACAGTAAAAAAAATAAATAAATAAATAAATAAATAAGGCTTGGAAAAAGATAATGGTGATCCACAGAAGTTCTTACAGGAAACTCCACTGAATTTAGCAATCATTAACGCCTGGATTTTAAAACTAGGCATCATGTACTTGTCGAGTCTGTAAACAGTTGTCATATACTAATCGATTGGATCACACCGAACACAACAAACTTGCACAGAAAGAGACACACAACTGAAAACAATGTTATAAAATTGCCTCAAAATATCAAATATTTTCTGATTTTCTCTGACTGCATGGAATCATATTCTAAAGCAACACACACACACACACAAACAAAATCATACACTGTGGATCACTGTGTGATTTTCTCTGCAGACTGGCTCTGACATTCACAAACTAGTATCTGCTCATCCATCTGCAAATCGGGGAAAAAATCTGAGCAAAAGTTATACAGTGTATTTCAGCCCTAAAGAATTTGGAATCACAGACGTTTCAATCGGACTACACTGATCTGTTTGTGGATATCTAGCTTATTTGCTATTAATGTCTCAAACAAAACTGAATATCTTTAACTAATGCCACAAACCTGTTAAAAAGTGTACATTTTGATCCCTGGAAGTTAAAGGGTTAGTTCATCCAAAAATGAAAATTAGCCTGTGTTTTACTCGCCCTCAAGCCATCCTCAGTGTATATGACTTTCTACTTTCAGACGACTCCAATTGGAGTTATATTAAAAATTGTCCTGGCTCTTCTAAGCTCTATCATTGCAGTCGGTGGGTGTTTCTGTTACACAGTCCACAAGACGTCAAATAAAGTGCGGGGCGCACATGGCTCCGGGGCATGAATAAAGGCCTACTGTGGCGAATCCATGCATTTCTGTAAGAAAAATATCCATATTTCAAACGTAATAAACACTTTTCTCTCACTTCTGGTATCTGTCATATGCGGAAGTCGTTCCGGTGGATGACGTAGGACGTATGCGTTGCGTGCGCCAGTGAGATATGCTAGTCTCGCGAGTTTGTTTACAGGAGCAAAGGAAGCAAAGTTTCCTTACTTTACCAGAGGAAAACCAGTCTCCTCTTGACTTATATCAAAATCCTCCAACATTTTTCTTTACAAATCCTCGGTTTGTACATCTAATTCATGACTTGCATTTTGTTTTGTTCTCTCTCCGCATTCATCACTAATCACGCGACGCCGACGTCTTACATCATCCGCCAGAACCCCTTCCGCGTACGACAGCAGAAGTGAGAAAAAAAGTGCTTGTTACATTTGAAATATGGATATTTTTCTTTTACAAAAACGCATGGATTCGCTAGAAAAGGCCTTTATTCACCCCCCGGAGTCGTGTGAGGCACATTTTATTATGGATGCATGTGCTTTATTTGACTTGTTTTGGACTGTTGAACAGAAACACCCACCCACTGCAATGATAACGCTTAGAAGAGCCAGGACAATTTTTAATATAACTCCGACTGGATTCGTCTGAAAGAAGAAAGTCAAATACACCTAGGATGGCTTGAGGGTGAGTAAATAACAGGCTAATTTTCATTTTTGGGTGAACTAACATTTTAATCTTCACTGGTTCCTTTTAAGTTGTTTTTTTGTTGTTGTTTGTTTGTGCCCAGTGTGTTTCAGACAGTCAGTAGGTGTGTACCATCTGAGCTTGAGATTAAAGTATGTAAACATGCAATACTGACCAGATCAGAGTTTACAACTGAAAACATGTGACCTGGTTGCTTGCTCTTTGGATGTTTTTTGTTCCCTTTGCTACGCTTCATTTCTCCATGTAAGAGGCGTACTCTCTCTCTTCTCTCAGCGGGGACGACGCGAGAGCACTTGGGTCTGGCCATGGCGCTGAAGGTGCCCATCTTCATTGTGGTGAGTAAGGTGGACCTGTGCGCCAAAGGCACCGTGGAGCGCACCGTCCGACAGCTCGAGCGCATCCTCAAGCAGCCAGGCTGCAATAAAGTGCCCATGCTGGTGTCCTCCACAGACGACGCCGTCACTGCCGCCCAGAAGTTTGCACAGTCACCCAGGTACACCCACCCAGATACAGAGTGAAACAGAAGACATAGCCGTGATGTTTCTTAGGCTGCACGATAAATCACAATATCACAATCACAATTAGGCAAAAGCTGTAATATTCATGTGCGCATCTTGTAAGTGAAGCACGGTTCTGTGATCAGCAGTAAATCTCCATCCAAAGGCCAGAGAAACTCCAAATACACCCTGCAGAAGAAACCCAGGCAATCCCTATAGCGCTAGCTGAATAAACAGATTTAACTGCTTTCATTGATTCAACGTGACTAATAAACACAGGACTGAGACAATATATGGTTTATATGAGTTCTCATAATTTTACTTATAATAAAGTATATAGTAATGCAATGTCTTTATCACTGCTTAGAATACTATGAAATATGTTGCATGCCTTATTCTGTGTAAGAGAAGCCGCATCATCTCACAGAAGGATTTATTTCAAACACTCGACTGACGTTATGAAGTGAGTTTGGAATAAAAACGTTATTAAATGTGTTTTTTTCACGTGCTTTCAGATGGAGCAGCATTTACTGCACAGAGCCATAGTTCACTGAAAAGCTACGCAAACAGCTTTCATTATCGGAGCACGGTTTCATAATATTGATGTATAATAATCATATCGTCTGTAATTTTTAATGTGGTTTTGCATAGCTTGTCAGAGAACAACGGCTCTGTGTAGTAAATGCTGCTCCATCTGAAAACGTGCTGGAGATTTACTACTGATCACTGAACCGGCTTTACTGACTAGATGCGCATGAATATTGCATGCGATTTTATGTGCAGCCCTAAAGTGCTTCAGAATCTGTTGTCTTCCTTGTTCTCCTGCAGCATCACCCCCATCTTCACCCTGTCCAGTGTGTCGGGGGAGAGTCTGGATTTGCTGAAGGTCTTCTTTAATATTCTACCTCCCCTCAGCAACAGCAAGGAGCAGGAGGAGCTCATGCAGCAGCTCACCGAGTTTCAGGTACAGCTGTGCACTTCATACAAGGCCCTCATTAACGATCTTGAGTTGTCCTGAAAGGGTTGGCATGTATGTGAATGACAAAAGGTGTGGAGAAAAATAGCAATTCTACAGTTCAACGAAGTTGCTCTTTGAAGTTTTGGTTACTGCATGATGATTGGAATCACGCAAATGGCCTTGAGTTATTACCTAAATAAACTGGGAAAAGATTGTTTTCTAAAACATCATGGACGGAATGATCCTGACAGCGCTGCACGAGCTCGCGGCGCATCTGCAGGACAGTTAAAAGTGTTTAAATGATTCAAAGCGCCAAACGCGAGTAGAATCAGAGCTGAAACGTGTTACTCGACCCGGTAACTTTCTATGAATGGCGGTGATGATTTGAGATTGCTAGTGCTGTCATAAAACTCCCAACGGTTGTGACGTAATTTTATAATAGGCTGTAGTCTGACGCGCTACATGTCTGCTGTTACAGAACTGTTTTTAGTTTTGATTTACTGTTAGTGCTCGCTGCGCTGCGATTGGTTTGAATTTAATTTGCATTTAGGAACACAACATTTGTCAGAAACATTTATAAATCTGTTGTTGTTTACAAAGAGAAGTTAAAGTGTCACATGATCCTTCAGAAATCATTCTAATATGCTGATTTGCTGCTCAAGAAACACTTCTCATTATTATCAATGCTAAAAACAGTTTTGCTGCTTAATATTTTTGTGGAAACAATGAGTCCACTCAAACATTTGTATAAGATTTTAAAAAAAAAGAGAGGGAATTATTCTATTTAATAAATGCATTAACAAATTTAATTAATATATTTGATAAATGCAAATAAATGCTGTTCATTAAACTTTATATTTATCGAAAAATCCTGAAAAATAAAGTGAATCACCATTTCCACACAAAATGAAGCAGCAAAATTGTTTTCAACATTGATAATAATCAGAAATGTTTCTTGAGAGTCAAATAAATTCTAATTATTTAAAAATTTAATAATTTTTATTTAAATTAATTAAAAATGCACATTTTAGAGTGGCCTTTTATTGTGGCCAGCCTAAAGCACACCTGTGCAATAATCATGCTGTCTAATCAGCATCTTGATATGCCACACCTGTGAGGTCGATGGAGTATCTCGGCAAAGGAGAAGTGCTCACTAACACAGATTTAGACATATTTGTGAATAATATTTGAGAGAAATAGGCCTTTTGTGTACATAGAATAAGTCTTAGATCTTTGAGTTCAGCTCATGAAAAATGGGGGCAAAAATAAAAGTGCTGCATTTATAATTTTGTTCAGTGTAATTAACTACATGTACTTACTATATGGTTAGGGTTAGGATTATGGTTTGGCTTAGGGCATGTAATTACGCATAATTAATTGTTATTATAATAGTAAGTACATGTTGTAGGAGACCCTTGAACGGACACACACATACAGCGAGCAGACTCATTCCAGAGGAATGAGTCAATCCCTTGTTTCACCTCTGAGAGTCGTATAAGTAACTAAGGATCCAAGACGATGCCTAAGTGTCTGGACCAAGATCCTGTCTTGTTAATCCTTATCCCTCCAGAGATCAGAACAAGCTAGAGAATCAACTTCACCAACGCAGAACAAAGGAAACTTCTGGTGGGAAAGATACCAGATCCAGATGGTAAATGAACCCTTGACCAGCCAACGTATAAATTTACAAACTTATCAACAAACGCACGATGGATTTACAGTCGTAGGCCTGACTTAAACATATGCCAGAACTCCTCTTCCCGCACACCTTCTGACCTCAGGAGTACTCGCGCCCCTGAGTACTCGCGCCCCTCCTCGGGTGCATTCCTGAAAATGTGCCTTTTTCAGACAGACAAAGGAAACACGCAAAAGTGCGCCAAAACTCCAAAAAGACAACAAGTAATGAAAATGCATTCTCAAATTATGTGTGTTATGCCTTAGATATGCTTGATATGTTAGTAAAACATACACTATGTTAATCTATCTATTATAAAGTCAGTACCATTCTAACCTATGTATTATGAGGGTATGAATATGTGTGTGTGTCATGTTTGGTGTTAAACGAAAGTATATTTTATTTGCAACAACTCTGTGTGGATGAAATGTAGAAATTAGGTAAATCCCGTAACGTTATAACGTTTATCAAGATTATTAACAAAACCCTGCAAGGATCTTCGGTCACGTGATTACACGGGCAGCTCGTTAATTTATGCAGCGAAATGGAGCCAAGGAAGCTGAGCTCCTCCCTGCAACAAGCGGATTGGTACCCCAGCTCCGGGGCGGGCCTAAAGTGGCCTGCTTAAATTCTAATGTTCAACTAAACTCAACGCTCTTTGCCATGGTTTGAAAACTGCTTCAACTCATAAGTCGCATCAAACCATCACCTCATTCCAAACTTCAAGCTCTTCAAGAAAACTTCTGCAACCGAGAAAGGAAAGAAGAACTTCTAGCGCGTCTCATCCAGCAGGCAACCCACCAATCACGCCCGGGGTTCCCTAAAGAGACGTCAGACAAACAACGGTTCGCCAGCCAATCAGCTAAACCCGGGGATTCCCTCAAAGAGATGCGGACGAGACTCGGCAGCAAACCTTCTAAACAAGTAAAACAAATCTCTTATCTATTGGCTGAAAACGGCGCAAAGTTGTTATTAATGGGAAAGATAGAACTAAGCTCTGCTTTGTTGACTTTCTGATAACCACCGAAGTTGAGACTTCCTTCATAACTCATAATTCTGCATAACTCCGTGATTTGTGTGTGTGGTTGTATGTGTGTGTTTAGATGATTTAGTCTCATGTAATCTTAGAAGTTGTTCAATAAACTTGTCTCATGGTATAGAGCATTGTCTGTGTTTTGTATTTGATCAGCTATTGCCTTGCGCTGTCGACCCTTTGCTACCTTGCTCAAAAAATTTATAAATTACTATTTTGTTTGTTTTATTGTTGGCCACAAAGCAAGATAAACAAAATTGTTAACATATACTGACTTTAATGTCTCGCTGGACGAGCCGTTAAAAGGTATAAATTATACGTTTTGAATAATATCAATTAATCAAATCAATATCTATCTTTACGATTCAATTTCGTAAAGCCAAAATTCAAAATAAAGCTTAAATCAGAGCTAAGTCCTTACAATGTAATATGTGTAACAAGGACACCTTAAAATAAAGTGTTACCGAACATTTGCCTGAGTTGTTCATTTTAACCTTTAATATTATATTAATGTACCAAAGGACAGAAATCCCTGTGTAGATTATAACTTTAGACAGAAGAGATTTTTTCTGAAAATAAAAATGGACATTTTGTACCTGACATATATCCACGAACCGATATAGAATCTGAGATCTGAATCAAAGCAAAGGTTCGTGAATCAGAACTGAATAGTGAAGTCTGTGTCCTAGTTACTGATGTTTATCTGAATGAAACGTGAACACCAGGAGTACACAGTGTAAATGTAAAATGCAGCAGACCTTGTTGTGCGAGACGCCGGCGGAGCAGCTGAATCCGGTGTGTTCCTCCATGGCGGCCCTCATCTCCTCCACGATCAGAGTGCCGACGGTCAGACGCAGCTCCGCACTCGAGGACTGATCGCTGGAGGACAGATGCTCCAGCCACTGCTGCAGGCCTCGGAGCCGCTGCTCCTCTGCAGACACCAACACACCGCTCTAGTGGTGCACCGATACTAGTTTTTTACAGCCGATATTTTAGAGAGCAGGGTGGCCGATATAAATCATTTATATTTATTCTAATTAATATTTAAGAAATTTGAAAATTTGAAAACGCTAAATGTGTAAAATAAACATACTTATACTTTGGATGACAACTAATTGATTCTGTAATCCTATTAGGGCTGGGCGATAAATCGCATGTGATAGTCGTGCGTATCTTGTCAGTAAAGCCGGTTCTGTGATCAGTAGTAAATCTCCAGCACGTGCTTTCAGATGGAGCAGCATTTCCTACACAGAGCCGTAGTTCACCGAGAAGCTACGCAAAAAATAAAAATATATAAAAAAATATCGCAGACGATATCATCGATATTATTCATTGATATTATGAAATCGCGCTGCGATAATAAACTTGTTTGCATAGCTTCTCAGTGAACTACGGCTCTGTGTAGTAAATACTGCTCCTTCCAACATATTTCATATTATTCTAAGCAGTGATAAAGGCATTGCATTATTATATACTTTATTATAAAGAAAATTATAATAAGAAGAACTCAGACAAATCATATTATTGTCGTAGTCGTATGTTTATTAGTCACGTTGAATCAATGAAAGCAGTTAAATCTTCTGTTTATTCAGCTACCGCTATAGGGATTCCTGGATTTCTTCTGCAGGGCGTATTTCGAGTTTCCGCGCGAGAGCACCCTCTGGCCTTCGGATGGACATTTACTACTGATCACAGAACCGGGCTTCACTGAAAGATACGCATTGGACTTATCGCAGCTTTTGCCTCATTGCGAGTTCAATATTATCGAGATTTATCGCCCAGCCCTAATCCTATTACAGTATTTTTCACAAATAAAGAAATATTTAAAATTAAAGCTGCAAGCAGCATTGAAAGGGCCCTCGCACCCGGGCTCACCGCCACCCGGTCGCTTTAGGAAAACAGCAAACGGTGAGCAATATGCAGTTAAAATGGTAAATATAGAAGGAATATGTCAGTCATTTATATGTGGCAAACTTCCTGCTGCCAGCTGGTGGCGCTATGTCTATAACTGAACATTGGCATGTAGATCTCTTCAGGCCAGCACAAACTTATGAAGTTTGGAGCAGATTGAACATGTATGTTTGAGTAAAGGGGGAAAGGGAAGTGGTGTGTGGCCAAGTATGGTGACCCATACTCGGAATTTGTGCTCTGCATGTAACCCATCCAAGTTTTTATCAGCTGTTTGGACTCTCATTCTGACGGCACCCATTCACTGCAGAGCATCCACTACTGAAACACTGATGCACTGACACATTTCTCCAAACCTGATGAAGAAACAAACTCATCCTAAACAAGGGCCTTCAGGAGACTCATTTTAATAAAATTACTATTTTTCTTGACATTTAAGCACACAATGAGAGTGCTAGCAACCAAACATGAAAAAGTCACATTATTCTTTCTGTGGAAACAAATGGGTTATGAATAGCTGCAATCAAAATTCACCTTCAAGTTTTTTACTGTAATTACTTTTGTGGCATTTTAGTAAGAGTATTTTGGGGTAACGTTACTGTTAAATGAATAATGGCATTTCAAGAGAAAACACTGGGTAAATAAATAAATAAATAAATAACTATTTATTTATTTATTTATGAGAGAACACACTTCTGTTCATGCAAAAATATTTACTGAATATATATATATATATATATATTATTGTTGCATGAACAGAAGTGTGTTCTCTCACCCTCCTCCTTTCCAGGTCTTGTACTGCGCCACCACGCAGGGTTTGTTTCTGAGCTCGGGGTTGATCCTCTGCTCCACTTGCACATAGAAGCAATCCATGTCCACCAGCGCGACCACTCTCTCCTTCCCAAAATCCATCAGCACAAACCATACAAGTCTACAAACACTTCAATAACTCACGAAAGACGCGAAACACCCGCGAGCTGCTGCACGCGCTCTTCTTCTGCTCTTTGAGTGTCGCGCGCTGATTCTGTTCACTGCTCTCTAGCGGACTTCAGCACAATAAACAAGACTCTGGTTCCTATTTGACATAAATCGTTTTTGTTTCATTTTTACTAGTTTACTTATAATATTATTACATTATATACATATGCATATATAATATTTAGAACTTGTACAGGACAAAATAATAAAAAACAGCAAAAAATAAATACAAAATCCATGTTTATTACTGCATTTATTTATTATTATTATTAAGCATGTATGGCTGCTGGATAGTCAGATCAACATCAAATTATTTTTGAGTGTAATGTAACTTAGGAAATTAACTACTGATCCTACTGGTACAAAATACTGCATACTGGTTGAGCAACAAATCATGCAAAAATAAATTACAAAAATAAGTTTTGATGACACAATGACACTAAAGTTTCTACGGAAAGCAAACCTGTGCCTTTCGTTTTCTATTTCTCAGTTATTACCATGAATTGATTACAATGTATTACCTCTGTTACTGTTTTGAAACTGTTAATTTAATTATCTTTAACACAAAATTGGCTTTTCTCAATGTATATAAGATAAACACTGTTGTCCCCATATTTACTGTTCTATTATATTGTGAATAATTTCCCTCTAACTCTACCACTCTCTATTCTAATTCTTTTTTTTTTAACTAGTCCCTTTTAGACTTGCACTCTATTCATTTACTAACTGCTTGTTTTCTTTAAAAAAAAAGAAAAGAAAAGAAAAAGAAAAAACTAACACTCGCTTCTCTAATCGTTTTGTATTTTAACTATTTGTTTTCATTTTCTATATAATAAAAATAAAAATAAAAAAATTAAAAACTGGCTACACATACTGCGTTAAGATAACTGAGACTTGTTATTGCACATTGCTCTTATGTTGGTTTTGATTGCTTCTATTGTCCTCATTTGTAAGTCGCTTTGGATAAAAGTGTCTGCTAAATGATTAACTGTAACTTACCGGTACCAATATCTGATTTTTTGAAGCGCAGTGAATGTCAAAAGAAAGGCAGACTGCCACATGCAGTGCCTCATTTGGATGTGTCTGAAGTCTTGGAGCTCGACTTCCCTACGTTTCTCCTACAAATGGGCCTTGAGCTTGTTTGGAGGTTCTAGCAGGGGAGCGCAGCTACTTCTATACCAACGGCGGTCCGCGGGGATCGTCCTCTTCCACCGAGCGCGGAGCTTCGGGAGGGACACACATGGAGCGGTGAGGGAGGGAGGGGACACCCGCCTAGCCAGCCAGATCAGCCGAATCAACCCTAGCGATCAATGGGGTGACAGATGTCGCAGCCAGATCGCCCTCACATCCACCAAACACTGTGTCTTCACGGGGTTTATATACCTCGGGCTCCAGCGTTGCTTCTCTTCGACAGTAACCTCACATCAACTTTTCGCTTTCACGCATTCGCTATACTTACGCGATCGAGTATAGATGTATGAAACACGAAACGAATACGAATTGTGTAGTAATTCGTTTATTGTACTCTTTTAAAACTAAAACAGTTAGCATTTCCCACAATGCTTTGCTGCCATGCGCAGCGCTGCCATTGGCGTACGTAATAGTGACGTAAACTGAATGCCCACTGTCACACGCGTTAATGAAAGCGGACCGGTTTAACTTGCGCGATCAAATATAGATGTATGAAACACGAACACGAACACGAATTGTAATCGTTTATTATACTCTTTTAAAACTTAAACAGTTTGTATTTCCGACAATGCGTTTCTGCGTTGCAACTCTGTGACTACCAACAGTGGCCTAATGGCCTAATGGATAGAGAGTCGGACTTGTAACCCGAAGGTCGTGGGTTCGAGTCTCAGGTCCGGCAGGTCCGGATTGTAGGTGAGGGGAGTGAATAACCAGCACTCTCTCCACCCTCAAAATCACGATTGAGGTGCCCTTGTGCAAGGCACTGAACCCCCAACTGCTCCCCGGGCACCGCAGCATTGCACTTGAATGGGTTAAATGCAGAGCACAAATTCCAAGTATGGGTCACCGTACTTGACCACACACACCACTTTCCTTTCAAAGCGTGGACAGTTTAACTGTGATATTGGTGAATATTTTGATTTCATTTGTTTCCTTATTCAACCAGTTTTTGATCAGATTTCTGCTCGTTTGTCAGACATCATAATATCATGCCCAGCTTTCAACTTTGTTTTGAAAATATTTTATTTGTTTTTTCACGACATGTCATTCCATAAGGAATATTATCTGATTTGCTACTTTTGCTGCCAAAGTTTAGTAGGCCTATGCATAAATGCAAGTACACTCTTAAAAATAAAGATGCTTCACGATGCCATAGAAGAACCTTTTTTTGTCTAAATGGTTCCATAAAGAATCTTTAACATCTGAAGAACCTTTCTGTTTCACAAAAAGTTCTTTGTGGTGAAAGAAGGTTCTTCTGATTATAAATGGGTAAGCAAGAAATGGTTCTTTAAAGAACCTTTGACTGAATGGTTCTTAGTGGAACCAAATATGGTTCTTCTATGGCATCGTGTCAAGAACCTTTTGAAGCACCTTTATTTTTAAGAGTGTATCAGAAACCATTATTTCTCATGTTAAGGTAAGCAATACCTCAAATCTATTCATAATCTGATAAACAAGAAAGCTGTCAAATGTATTAATGTATGTAAACATTTACGTATTTTTATTTATTTATTTTTTTTCTCATTGTAATTTTATGTCTTTTTTCCCTGGCTACTGTAAAAGTCAGCTAAAAACCCTCTAACTCTAGCACTCTCTATTCTAATTCTTTAAAAAATAAAAAAATAAAAATATCTAATATTGTTGTATTCTATCTATTTGTTTTCTTTTTATTTATTATACAATTATTATATGATTTCCTTTTATTTATTAAAAGCAAAAAAAAGGCGTCTAACACTAGCTTGCTCTATTCTTTTTCTATTCTATCTGTTTTCTTTTTATTTATTATAGCCTAATTAAAAAAAAAAAAAACTTGCTAGCTGAGACTTGTTATAGCACTTGCATATCTTTGCTCATTTGTTAGTTTTGATTGCTTCCATTGTCCTCAATTTACATTTAGTCATCTGTTAAATGACTAAATGTAAATTGTAAAATGCTGAATGTGAGTGATTTTTTAAAAAAAAAGTTAATGAAAGTGGACTAAGATTATTTAGTTTTTGTTAAATTAAAGACTTTGTGCTTTGTGGATTGACAATCCAAATTATATTTACAATTATATTTTGATGAGTCACAATTACTTAGTCGGATCGAGTAATAAAACGGCTTCTGATACACTTATTTTATATCAGGCTATCATCATGATTTGTTAATGTTTAATCTAAATCAGTCTGCACAACTAAAGTTTTGTTTTTCATCTGAAAAGCTTGAGCTGTTTAAAACTGATCCATGAAACTCTGAAATTATGTGTTATTTAATACCTCGAGTGAGGATTATTGATATCACCATTGTTTCTTGCTTTCGTTTTTCGGAGTAACTTAGGTGTAGAATTGTGTGTCATTTATTTCGAAGTAGTCTGCATTTGGACTTTAGCACCACCCATGAGTTACGCAACACCTGAAAACATAAATAAAACCCCCCTGCTGCACACTTTGTCTTTTACTGCAAGAAAACGCTTTGAAGTTAGTATCTGAGAAATGTCTGGGAAAGTTGTGTTGCATTACTTCAATGGCAGAGGAATGATGGAGTCGATCCGATGGCTGTTGGCTGCAGCTGGAGTCGAGGTTTGTGGCGTAAAGTCTGGAAAAGTTTCACACGTCGATGCAATTAAATGGGATTTACATACATATATATAAAACGTCTTTATAAAGATGTTTAATAAAAATAGTTGCAAATAGTATGCATGACAACTTACCATAGATAATTTAGTAAATGAATTTGTACATCATAATGTAATCTCGAGAGAAATGGGTTTGTATTTATTGTGGTATTTCAGTGATTCTTGAGACATGGGACAAAACATGTCCAGCAATTGTAACTGCTATTAGGTTTAAAAATAAAAATATATTTTCAATTGGGGATTAATAATAGAAGGTATTTAACACAATTATCCCCTTCAATTTAATTTTATCATTATTATGTGAAATCTACATTGTAAAAAAATTGCTGTAAAATTTACAGTAACTTACTGGCAATTTTGGTTGCCAATAAGACTGTAAATTTACAAGAGTGCTGTAAACCAGTAATTACAATTGTACTGTAAAAATACAGCAAACTCTTGCATGCTGTAAAATTGTTGTGATGATGTAAACATTTGGTTAACTTATTTCATTTGAGTCTACTAAGAAGGAATATTTCTTAATATAAAACTGCAAACACTTAATTTGTAATAGTTAAGTTACTAAAAACATGACTTTAACTCAAATCGTTGCAGTTTATCATCAGCTCTAGCACACATGTATGTGTCAAAACACTTAACAAAGAGATCATCCCTGTATCAGCAACTCTACAGTTACTGTCTTTAAATAAAGCAGCAGAACATCAGTGTTTGTGGCTCATCATTGACTGAAGCACAGGCTCTACTCTCCAGCACAATGGTGACCCACAAAACTAAATTAGATCTCTCTTGTGCAAAATAACACAATTCAGTTAAATATTTACTCTCCTTATAGATAACACCTCCTGTTAACAAGCAGAATCACTGAATGAAACAAGAACTACAACTGACTTCAGCCACAGCCTTAGATGAACTCAACTGAAATACAAGACATCATTAAATCTCTCAAGATCTGATTAAACAACTCCACAAACAGCATTACCAGCTTCACACATTACAAGTTGACTTTATTTCTTTCATATGTCTATAAAAATTATTTGAGAATTAACAGAAGTTTAGTTGTTTTATTGAAAACGTTTAGTTTGACCTCACCATTGTGGCAATCAGGGTTTGCTTTAGTTGGGATCTTGACCCTTGATTTTTAATCTTAGCTTTTTTTTTTTTTGGCTGCTGTAACTGTGATTGTAATAGCAAACATTTGTTATAGCAAGAAAAGCCAGACAAATTTGTGGTTGTGTGCTTTTGATTGATTATTGATAATTATATAATCATTATCTAGAGGCCTGATTCACTGATTTCATTCAGAGGCCTATCTTTAAAGACATTAATGTGACTTTTAAGTTACTGTAAATTTTACAGCAATTTTTTTTTAATGTATGACACTTATTGTCTTCTTGCTACATCTAAACCAGTGTGTCCACAGAGAAGGGTTCAATCATTCATATGCTATAAAATGGATACAAATGTATTTTTAATGATGAAAAAGACCTTGTTTTATGAAAAGCAACACTGAATAATATCTCATATCAAAGCAAGGTTATTTTTCAGTGACACATGCATGTATCATAAGGTTTCAAAGTTGTGTCCCCACTTTTTGTCAACGCCGTCAGGCATTCATTAAAATGTAATAAAATCAGGGAATATCAGGGGCAGCTGTCACTCTAAAGGACCCCTTCGCCACAGTCCTCCTCTGCAGAGTACATCACTGTCAGACACACTCTGGTCAGTTTTATAGTTTTAGAATATTTTAAATCCTAATATTAATATTTCCTGGTCACAATCATGATATGTCAACACCATCTTCCAATTTCTGAGGAAATTATTTGAAATATTTAGATAATTTTATTTTCCTGAAGCAGGTTCCATTAGAGCGTCAACAGAAAAAAACAAAATGACTACTACATCAACTCTATTTGTTTTGTGAAAGAAATGCCAGATTTGTCAACACCGTCAGATTTTGTGTTCTAATAATATATGAAAATACTTAAATGTGACTCTTGAATAAAAGCTTTATAAACAATAACATACTGTTTGTTGTGTTTGTTTTAATACAGTAATTGATTGATTCAATGTATTTGATAGTTAAAATGACTACAAATTCAGGTTTTAATCACCTCCGTAAGACGTGTCAACTCCATCATTTACATATTTTGATAATATTTCATTATGATATTTTATATTTGTTGAGGAATTGTTGGTCACATGTGAAAGTGTAATCTAACATGAGAATGTGTTTTTAACATTTCAAAACACATCTTGAATGCTGTTAAATATAAAGTTGAAATTATATTACACAGTCCAAGGTAAAAAGCACATTTGTTAAAAAAAGAGAAAAGTTGGGAGGTTGTATCAAAGCATAGTTCAGTAGCTTAGTACATATAAGATACATAAATGTAGTTTCATTTGTCTGAGTACAAGGTTTTATTTTTATATTTTGGACCTTGTTTTGTCTCAAGAATGACTGATTTATTGTGCTCGTCTTTACAGTTTGAGGAAGTGTTTTTGACCAAAAGGGAGGAGTATGAAAAACTGGTGAATGGTAATGTTAAATATTCAGTAAATTCCTAATCTCTTATTGCTTTATAGTCCTATATAATAATAGTATTTGTACTTTTTTAATGCAGATGGAGTCCTGATGTTTCAGCAGGTGCCTTTGGTTGAAATAGACGGGATGCAGCTTGTGCAGTCAAAGGCTATCATGAATTACATCGCTGGAAAATACAATCTATATGGAAAAGACCTTAAAGAACGGGTTATGTAAATATCAACTTTTTTATGAAAAGTGTTATGATTCCAAGTGGCCTTGCTTTTCCACCAAACCTAAACAATTCTAACTGAAAGCATGTGTTTTTGTCTTGAAGGATCGACATGTATTCAGAGGGGGTCAGTGATCTCATGAATATGCTTATAATGTATTTTTTCTCACAACCTGAAAACAAAGAGCTCAGTAATATAGAGCAAAAGGCCAAAGATCGCTTTCTTCCTGTGTTTGAAAAGGTGATGCTTTAAAAGAAACACTATTCATTCTCCCATTTTGAAGCATGGCTATCCACATTGGACACATGAAACTATGCAAATATGGATTGTTTCTGGTTTTTAGGTTCTTGCAAACTCTCAGTTCCTCGTGGGAAACCGGTTGAGCCGTGCTGACGTTCACCTTCTTGAAGTCACTCTGATGCTGCAGGAGTTACTCCCTACGATACTTTCAACCTTTCCCAAAATCCAGGTGCTTCCCACACACACACACACACACCCGACCCCAAAACTGCTTAATGAAACTATTTTTTCAACATATGATGTTGTAGAGTTACAGTTTATTACAATAACATCCTTAAACATTGGCATAAGAAAAAAACAGCAATATTGAGTCATGTCAAGTTTCACTGACCATACAAATGAGTGTATTTGACGATTAAAATAAATAAATAAAAGTGTACCGGTTGTTAGATACACAGTAATATAGAATAGTGTGGTCTGGTTTAGTGAAGGAGCCCATGATTCAAAGCAATAATTTCTGTGATCCAAAAAAGCGGTACACTTTGCTTTGCTGATGTATCTGTAATTTATCTAATAAAAAAGAATGCTCTTTTTCAAGCATCGTGATTTTGAATCTTGTATAACCTTTCGTGTTTTGCAGGTGTTTCAGGAGAAAATGAAGGCCTTGCCTACAATCAGCAAGTTTCTCCAGCCGGGCAGCGCAAGAAAACCTCCACCTGATGAAGCTTACGTGAAAACCGTGAAGGAGGTGTTCAGCCACATTTTCAAGTAGAAGACCCGTGGTTTTATGTTAATTTTAATTAACAATGAATTCAAAACCATTAGATGATGTTAATCACTAATTAATTTACTGATAAAAATAATGTATAGCCTGAATGCACTGTAAGTCGCTTTGGATAAAAGCGTCTGCTAAATGCATAAATGTAAATGTAAATGTAAATTTACAAACCAAACTTCCTTCTTGTTACAAGATTAAAGCTGAGACTCTAAAATGGACAGATTTATTTGGAATGTATAAGATACAGTTTGGTGATTAAAAGTGATAACGCTGTGAAATGAACATTGTCCAGTAGATGTTGTGAGAAAGGTCCCAGTGTGGTCTGTCCACGAACTCTTAGAAGATCAAAAGTCGCAAAACCATGAGGAGGCTGAAAACAGCAGAATAATCAGCTTTCAGTGCTTTGCCACATCTGCACCTGTCAATGTGAATTACCATGTATTTGCTCTAGTAATAATACTGCAGCTTACAAAAGCAAATACATAAACATTGAATATCATCAAGGCTGAACGCTTTAGCTCTGTTAGTCTGAACATATCTTTATCAATCTTGATCTTGAGCTGCAGTTTTACCTCAGTCCTGCCATGATTCCTGCAGGCATTAACTTCCCAGATTTCCTGAATCTCATTCCCATCACAACAGTCAGAACACCGGCGGCGACTAGAGTGAAGAAAAGTCATGAAAAAGTACGTTCGAAGCCGATATATGCTGTATTTCTAAAGGGTTGGACATTAGTGATTTTATTTTTATACTTAGAGAGGTCCAGTAATCGTGTGGATCACGTGTTATTTTATATGCTCCATACGCAGACACACTTCCAAAGAAGAGTCCGGCAATTAATGACACCACACTTCCTGTAGAAGTCAGGAATTACATTAAATATCTCCACCAGTCCCTTACAATAAAGTACAGTGATGTTATGGGATGAATATACATTGCAGCACCAAAGCATGTAAAACAATATTATGGTTTTGCAATTATATTACCATGGTAGCATGTTTGAAAATATAATAATAGTAATAGCATAGTGCTTATTTGTTAGCAATACACTACAAATGTGAAAGGTGCATAATGCTTATTAGAACCATGAAAAGTGGACAAATTAAAAAAAAAAACTTACATTTTAGATTTATAAACCTATTAGAAATTCGATTAAAAAAAAACCTGTTATCAAGAAATATCATTTTCTATCATCTGCACACATTCCCTTCACACCACAGTGAAGAAATACCTTTTCTTTTATAGCCCATATAGCCGCCCAGAGCCAGAGCTGCAGCATAGGCGAAGCCCCACCAGTCCACTGCCATTCTGTGCTAGAAACCTGAGCATTCACACAGAGAGGGAATAATAACATAACTATTGCAAACATAAGAGCACATTATTACACATTATAACCAACCGAACATGCACATTCAGCAATACCATTACCAAATATCGCGAGTGAACCGCGGGTGTTTATAATGAACTGAGCAGACAGAAGTGCATGAGCTGGACTGATAAGCAGCAGTCTGACTCTGATCTTCTTCTTCTTGAAATTTACTGGCGGTTGATAAACAACAAAATGGTGTATTTCCGCCACCAACTGGTATGGAGTGTGGATAAAAATGACTTACCTTTTATTACTTATTACTTTTGCTTCTTTATCTGCAGTTTCATTTCCTTGGATACCAATATGTGCAGGCACCCATAAAAACACCACTGTAATACCCATCATTTGAATTCTGTAGAACGTCTGCATTATTTCCATTAAAATGTCTGGTCTGCTTTCTGAGTGACTGTATAGTAAACTAGCCAATGATGCACATGAATCTGAACAAATAACTGATTTCAAAGGTCTTATCTCTTCTATCCACTGTATTACTAATAATAGTGCAATCATTTCTCCTGTATAAACAGATAACTCATCACGGGTCCTTTTCCTTACTGATAAGTGAAACTCTGGAACAGTAAACGCTATCTTATTGTCTAAACTCTTTGATGCATCTGTGTAGATCTGAACATAGCTGCAGTACTCATTAATATATTTCTGCACATTATATAAATTACACTCCTTACTCTTATTTTTCTGTTCTAACAATGTAAAATCTACTGTAGTATCTGAAAGTAACGAAGGTTTTATTACTGGTAGCAGTACAGTTGGACTAACATTTAACTGATTAACTTTAAGTTCTGTTGCTTTCTGTATCACTGTCCATCCAAAACTTTTCATTTTCCTCCTCTCTTTTTCCCAACAGGACTTTAAAGTATCTAGTGTTGGATGCTCTTGACTATGGCCTTGTAAATTAACCCTATAATTCACTGACAACTGTACCCTTCTCATTTCTAATGACTTTTCCCCCATTTCAACCTGTAGTGCTATAATTGGTGTAGTTTTTATAGCTCCTGTACATAATCTCAACACCTGATGCTGTATATTATGTAACTTCCTAAGAGATGTTTCTGATGCTGATCCATACACCACGCAACTGACTCTGATCTTCTTCTTCTTCTTCTTCTTCTTCTTCTTCTTCTTCTTAAGTGTTTTTGACGGTTGGCAAACCAGCTAATAGGTGCTTTACCACCTGCTGGACTGGAGTGTGGAACAAAAGTCTGACTGAGAAAGATAACAGAAGGAATAAATAAATAAATAAATAAAAAATTGAGTCCTGTATGCCTTATTCTGAGATGAGTAATGACTGTCTCCTCCCTCCGATTTTTACCCATTTCTCTTCCTACACCGACTTTGCTTTGAATATTATAAAACTGTCTTCCTGTATCATTAATATCCCAGTTTTCCTGCCGTAGATTTTGAGCATGTACCTTTATGATAGTCTTTACTTAATTTAATCTGTAAATCTGTTGTTTAGGATTTGAGAGATTGTTTTGCTAAAAGATCTACCTCTTAGTTTCCTTTCACACCCACATGCGCAGGAACCCAGACAAATGATACATTCATACCATTATTTGGATTATTTGATATATTTCATTTAAAATGTCAAGTCTGCATGATTTCCCAGATCCAATACTTATGAGAGCAGATAAACTATCAGATGCAACTACTACATTGTTTTTATTTCTTCGTTCTATCCACTGTAAACCTAATATTATTGCTACCAATTCTACTGTATACACTGATAAGTCTGTTGTTCTCTTTTTAATATTTTCCTTGCATTGTGGGATGTATATTGCAGCACCTGTGCGACCATTTTCAGGGTTCTTTGAACCATCTGTAAATACAATTATTTTATTGGTGAAATGCAACTCCATATAATTTTTAACCAGACAGGAATAAGCTTTGATTTTCTTTTTATTTCTTCCTGTAATTTCAAGTCAATTAGTGGCATTATAAACTTCCAAGGGGGAATTTCAGAATATGGAACTGTTGGACAATATTGTATTGTATGTAAACATGCCTTCCTTGCTTTTGCATCTCCTATCCATCCAAAACTCCTAAAAATTGATTTATTATGTTCCCAACACTCTTGTACTATTGCCTTTGTAGGATGTAACTCAGTTACACCCTACAACTCAAGCCTTTGTATGTTAACACAATATGCAAGCATAAGTTTAAGTCTTCTAATACTTAGTGGCATCTCCCCAATTTCTACCTGTACAGCCGCTACTGGAGATGATTTAAATGCTCCACTACATATTCTGAGTTCTTGAGCTTTCTCTATGTCTAATTTCTTTAAGTTTGTTTCTGATGCTGACATTTAGGCTATACACCCATAGTCAAATGTTGACCTCATAAGAGCCCAGTATATCTTTCTCAATGAAGACATAGTCGCTCCCCAATCCAATCCAGACAAGCAACGCAAGACATTATTAATTTTCTTACATTTTAATTTAATTTTATCAATTTGCTGTTTCCATGTCAGCTTTTCATCTAAAAGAACCCCAAGAAATCTAATTACCCTAACTTGTTACTAATGGAGTTGAAGACCACCAGGGCAAAACTGAAACAGAACGCACAGAAAGCTTGTTTATGGCCTCAATGGCCATGACAGGAAGCTCAGAGGGTTCAGAGTCGTCCTCTGTAGCAGTTGCAGGACAGACAGAGAGTTTGAGAACAGTCTCTGTGGAGGACAGAGAGTTCAGGGACGGCCTCTGTGGCCGTATCAGAGCACACATGGAGTTCAGGAGCGTACGCCTCCACCTCGGAAGGAGCTGTAGAGAAGATAACAGGTTAACAAGAGAACAAGACACACGTGGAGATAAAATCAAGGGAACCAATGAAACAACAGGACTACAAAGGGACTACAAAACTATGTCAGGAAACTAAGACATGAAACATCATAAACAGCTCACTCACTTTCCTTAATAACAGTCCCCAAAAGCCTCTCCCATGTTCTCAACCTGATATACTCTATTCTATTAATTTTCCAAACGATAACTGATCTATTCAACTAGAAGACGTAGCTATCTCAAATGCCCTGTAAAGTGAAAAAAAAAATAACAACATTTATCAGCTGGAGACCCTCAGTGTTCAGACTTTATAAAAGCTGTTATCCTTTCAAATTTAATGGAGCGCTTGTGAATAACCAAAAAGAGATTCTGGATGACTCTGTATTTATCTGTAAACTTAAGTAAATGTCATTTAATAATTCCAGTTTAATAGATGTTTATTGGTCATCTTCTAAAATGAGAGTGCGACTGGTGAGGCATCATCAGTTCACTCTATGCTGCCCCCCAATGGACGGATCCAGAACTACCTGGAAAGTTCATGAACTTGCTGGTGCTGATGAACACACAGTATAAAGCTAAGAGACTCACAGAACTGGAGTCAAATCTGAAAAGCCGTACGACGCCACCAGAGAGGCAACTCGACTGAGGAGCAAAAGTAGACCACAAAAGCCACTGAAAATGTTGAGCCTGCATGGATTCCAGCCTTCCCTCAGCTCATTCATGGGAATGGACTGGCCAGTGCGCAGTCTCTGGCCAGAGATCACATCTCTTTACAGACACGGAGAGGAACTGCAGGAGCTGAAGAGCAGCCTGGAGCAGCTGGAGCAACAAAGACAATTTACAAATGTCACCATAAAAAAAAAAAATTCATGAGTTTGCTAACAATAGGAAGAAATAAAAAAAAATATCAAAAACCAGCAGCTCTGAGGCCAGTTGCATCAACATAGCCACTATGTTAAAACTGTATTACATTTACATTTAGTCATTTAACAGATGCTTTTATGCAAAGTGGCTTACTGTACAATTGAGTACAACAGAAGCAATCTAAACCAACAAAGAGCAATAATATGTAAGTTAATGACAAGTCTTCGTAAGTCTAATGCAGTACTCATGGCAAATATTTATTTTTTTTAAATAAACAGAAAAGTCGAAAGAATATTCTGTCTTGGCAAGGTTGAGTTGAAGGTGATGGTTCTTCATCCAGCAAGAAATGTCTGTTAGACGTGCTGAGATGTGGGCAGCTGTCGTCAGATCATTAGGATGGAAATCAGAATTGCAGTGATATGAAAAGCCATGTTTCTGAATGACAGAACCTAGTCATGCCATGTAAACAGAGAACACAAGTGGTCCAAGAACTGAGCCCTGAGGGACCCCAGTAGCTATAACAAGTCTTAAGAACTAGTTTGACCAAGTATCAGTGAGCCAAGGGCTCAGTCTTACTTTTCAGATTCAAATGAAACCAATCTACTTTTTTGTAACTGACCTTAAAACAAAACAAAACAAAACAAAATCCTGCACACTATTTGCACTTGCAAATATTTAAAAGTTGAAATTTATGTTCTGATACATTTGCAAGTTCGGATAGTGTGCAGGATTTATTGTTTGTTTTTTTTTGTTTGTTTTGTTTTGAAGTTGGACCTGTTTTTGGTTGTTTTTCCTACACATCTATCAGCTACCTACAGGTGTGCAAGGGCAATTGTTGATTGATTGTAAATGACTTTAAAAAGTTATGACCCAGTCATGAAGACAAAAAAAAAAAAAAAGATTACTAAATTCTTAAGATTAGTCTGAGCAGTTTATGCAACTGGCATGGTCCTTGACACACACCAGCAGTGCCTAAAACAAAAAAACCACCAAAAAAAAAAAAACCCACGTGACAATGTGAAAAACCTTGCAAAGACAACAAGTGACAAAGACCACAGCAGAGCAGGCAGAGTTGGAGACCACCATGGCAGAGCTAGGAACAATGGCGGTGCTGATGGAGTTGAAGACTACCAGGGCAAAACTGAAACAGAACGCACAGAAAGCTTGTTTATGGCCTCAATAGCCATGACAGGAAGCTCAGAGGGTTCAGAGTCATCCTCTGTAGCAGTTGCAGGACAGACAGAGAGTTTGAGAACAGTCTCTGTGGAGGACAGAGAGTTCAGGGACGGCCTCTGTGGCCGTATCAGAGCACACATGGAGTTGAGGAGCGAACGCCTCCACCTCGGAAGGAGCTGTAGAGAAGATAACAGGTTAACAAGAGAACAAGACACACGTGGAGATAAAATCAAGGGAACCAATGAAACAACAGGACTACAAAGGGACTACAAAACTATGTCAGGAAACTAAGACATGAAACATAATAAATAGCTCACTCACTTTCCTTAATAACAGTCCCCAAAAGCCTCTCCCATGTTCTCAACCTGATATACTCTATTCTATTAATTTTCCAAGCGATAACTGATCTATACAACTAGAAGACGTAGCTATCTCAAATGCCCTGTAAAGTGAAAAAAAAAAAAAAAAAAAAAAAAAAAAAAAGAAATTTATCAGCTGGAGACCATCAATGTTCAGACTTTATAAAAGCTGTTATCCTTTCAAATTTAATGGAGCGCTTGTGAATAACCAAAAAGAGATTCTGGATGACTCTGTATTTATCTGTAAACTTAAGTAAATGTCATTTAATAATTCCAGTTTAATAGATGTTTATTGGTCATTTTCTAAAATGAGAGTGTGACTGGTGAGGCATCATTAGTTCTCTCTATGCTGCCCCCCAATGGACGGATCCAGAACTACCTGGAAAGTTCATGAACTTGCTGGTGCTGATGAACACACAGTATAAAGCTAAGAGACTCACAGAACTGGAGTCAAATCTGAAAAGCCGTACGACGCCACCAGAGAGGCAACTCGAGTGAGGAGCAAAAGTAGACCACAAAAGCCACTGAAAATGTTGAGCCTGCATGGATTCCAGCCTTCCCTCAGCTCATTCATGGGAATGGACTGGCCAGTGCGCAGTCTCTGGCCAGAGATCACATCTCTTTACAGACACGGAGAGGAACTGCAGGAGCTGAAGAGCAGCCTGGAGCAGCTGGAGAAACTTCAGCACAAGATCTTTGAGGAGATCCACCAGATGCCACCCTCGCAGGAGATCTACCCAGTCGCCTGCACAATGGAGAAAGAGGGAAGCGGCTTTGCTTTGACACTGGACACTAAAGACTTTTCCCCAGAAGAACTGTCAGTCAGACAGGTGGGCAGGAAGCTGCATGTCAGTGGAAAGAGCGAGAAGAAGCAGGAGGATGGGAAGGGCTCATACTCTTACAGAACCCAAGAGTTCAGACGGGTGTTTGATCTGCCTCAAGGAGTGAATCCCGAGGCGGTGACCTGCTCCATGGCTGATGGAAAGCTCTACATACAGGCACCAGTAAATCAGCCATCTGAAGTAGCTGAGAGGATGCTGCCCATTGACTGTCAAACTGTGAAGACAACGGAACCAGAGACAGCCGAGACACAACACGACGCCAGAGCCACACAGACGAGACTCAACAATCCTGAAATCACTGAGCACAGAGTACAACCCTCTGCTGAACAATCTTAATGATGTTTTGTTTTGTTTTATTTTTAAAAAGTGTGTTGTACTTAATTGTTTTCTAGTCTTTATGTAATACACATGAACAAAAAGATGGATTTTTTTTAATATTAAATATATCCATGGAATAAAATAAAGTAAGAACTGCAAAAAAAGGACATTTTCCTTTTTTTAATTATTTTTTTATTATTTTTTTAACTTCTCTAAATTATAAAGAAATATTGTAGAAAAACATCTCCAAAATTCTTCGGAAAGTAAATACTCACCTGTAACAAGTATAAGAGCAACAAAGACAATTTACAAATGTCACCATAAAAAAAAAAGTTCATGAATTTGCTGACAATAGGAAGAAATGAAAAAAAAAATATCAAAAACCAGCAGCTCTGAGGCCAGTTGCATCAACATAGCCACTATGTTAAGACTGTATTACATTTACATTTAGTCATTTAGCAGATGCTTTTATGCAAAGTGGCTTACTGTACAATTGAGTACAACAGAAGCAATCTAAACCAACAAAGAGCAATAATATGTAACGTTATGACAAGTCTTGGTTAGTCTAATGCAGTACTCATAGCAGAGATTTTTTTTTTTTTAATAAAAAGAAAAGTCGAAAGAATATTCTGTCTTGGCAAGGTTGAGTTGAAGGTGATGGTTCTTCATCGAGCAAGAAATGTCTGTTAGACGTGCTGAGATGTGGGCAGCTGTCGTCAGATCATTAGGATGGAAATCAGCATTGCAGTGATATGAAAAGCCATGTTTCTGAATGACAGAACCTAGTGATGCCATGTAGACAGAGAAGAGAAGTGGTCCAAGAACTGAGCCCTGAGGGACCCCAGTAGCTATAACTAGTCTTAAGAACTAGTTTGACCAACTATCAGTTAGCCAATGGCTCAGTCTTACTTTTCAGATTCAAATGAGACCAATCTACTTTTTTATAACTGACTTTAAAAAAAAAATAAATAAATAAAAAAAAGAATAAATCCTGCACACAATCTGCACTTGCAAATATTTAAAAGTTGAAATTTATGTTCTGATACATTTGCAAGTTCGAATAGTGTGCAGGATTTATTGTTTATTTATTTATTTTTTTGTTTTGAAGTTGGACCTGTTTTTGGTTGTTTTTCCTACACATCTATCAGCTACCTACAAGTATGCAAGGGCAATTGTTGATTGATTGTAACTGACTTTAAAAAGTTATGACCAGTCATGAAGACAAAAAAAAAAAAAGGATTACTGAATTCTTAAGATTAGTCTGAGCAGTTTATGCAACTGACATTGTCCTTGAAACACACCAGCAGTCCCAAAAAAAAAAAGAAAAAACCCACGTGACAACTTGAAAAACCTTGCAAAGACAACAAGTGACAAAGACCACAGCAGAGCAGGCAGAGTTGGAGACCACCATGGCAGAGCTAGGAACCATGGCAAAACTGAAACAGAACGCACAGAAAGCTTGTTTATGGCCTCAATGGCCATGACAGGAAGCTCAGAGGGTTCAGAGTCGTCCTCCGTAGCAGTTGCAGGACAGACAGAGAGTTTGAGAACAGTCTCTGTGGAGGACAGAGAGTTCAGGGACAGCCTCTGTGGCCGTATCAGAGCACACATGGAGTTCAGGAGCGAACGCCTCCACCTCGGAAGGAGCTGTAGAGAAGATAACAGGTTAACTAGAGAACAAGACACACGTGGAGATAAAATCAAGGGAACCAATGAAACAACAGGACTACAAAAGGACTACAAAACTATGTCAGGAAACTAAGACATGAAACATAATAAATAGCTCACTCGCTTTCCTTAATAACAGTCCCCAAAAGCCTCTCCCATGTTCTCAAGCTGATATACTCTATTCTATTAATTTTCCAAGCGATAACTGATCTATACAACTAGAAGACGTAGCTATCTCAAATGCCCTGTAAAGTGAAAAAAAAAAAAAAAAACATTTATCAGCTGGAGACCATCAATGTTCAGACTTTATAAAAGCTGTTATCCTTTCAAATTTAATGGAACGCTTGTGAATAACCAAAAAGAGATTCTGGATGACTCTGTATTTATCTGTAAACTTAAGTAAATGTCATTTACTAATTCCAGTTTAATAGATGTTTATTGGTCATCTTCTAAAATGAGAGTGTGAATGGTGAGGCATCATTAGTTCTCTCTATGCTGCCCCCCAATGGACAGATCCAGAACTACCTGGAAAGTTCATGAACTTGCTGGTGCTGATGAACACACAGTATAAAGCTAAGAGACTCACAGAACTGGAGTCAAATCTGAAAAGCCCTACGACGCCACCAGAGAGGCAACTTGACTGAGGAGCAAAAGTAGACCACAAAAGCCACTGAAAATGTTGAGCCTGCATGGATTCCAGCCTTCCCTCAGCTCATTCATGGGAATGGACTGGCCAGTGCGCAGTCTCTGGCCAGAGATCACATCTCTTTACAGACACGGAGAGGAACTACAGGAGCTGAAGAGCAGCCTGGAGCAGCTGGAGAAACTTCAGCACAAGATCTTTGAGGAGATCCACCAGATGCCACCCTCGCAGGAGATCTACCCAGTCGCCTGCACAATGGAGAAAGAGGGAAGCGGCTTTGCTTTGACACTGGACACTAAAGACTTTTCCCCAGAAGAACTGTCAGTCAGACAGGTGGGCAGGAAGCTGCATGTCAGTGGAAAGAGCGAGAAGAAGCAGGAGGATGGGAAGGGCTCATACTCTTACAGAACCCAAGAGTTCAGACGGGTGTTTGATCTGCCTCAAGGAGTGAATCCCGAGGCGGTGACCTGCTCCATGGCTGATGGAAAGCTCTACATACAGGCACCAGTAAATCAGCCATCTGAAGCAGCTGAGAGGATGCTGCCCATTGACTGTCAAACTGTGAAGACAACGGAACCAGAGACAGCCGAGACACAACACGATGGCAGCGCCACACAGACGACACTCAACAATCCTGAAATCACTGAGCACAGAGTACAACCCTCTGCTGAACAATCTTAAATAATGATGTTTTGTTTTATTTTTAAAAAGTGTGTTGTACTTAATTGTTTTCTAGTCTTAATGAAATGCACATGAACAAAAAGATGGATTTTTTTATATTAAATATATCCATGGAATAAAATAAAGTAAGAACTGCAAAAAAAGGAAATTTCCATTTTTTTAATTATTTTTTATTATTTTTTTAACTTCTCTAAATTATAAAGAAATATTGTAGAAAAACATCTCCAAAATTCTTCGAAAAGTAAATACTCACCTATAACAAGTATAAGAGCAACAAAGACAATTTACAAATGTCACCATAAAAAAAAAATGTTCATGAGTTTGCTAACAATAGGAAGAAATAAAAAAAAAATATCAAAAACCAGCAGCTCTGAGGCCAGTTGCATCAACATAGCCACTATGTTAAAACTGTATTACATTTACATTTAGTCATTTAACAGATGCTTTTATGCAAAGTGGCTTACTGTACAATTGAGTACAACAGAAGCAATCTAAACCAACAAAGAGCAATAATATGTAAGTTAATGACAAGTCTTGGTAAGTCTAATGCAGTACTCATAGCAAATATTTATTTTTTTTAAATAAAAAGAAAAGTCGAAAGAATATTCTGTCTTGGCAAGGTTGAGTTGAAGGTGATGGTTCTTCATCCAGCAAGAAATGTCTGTTAGTCGTGCTGAGATGTGGGCAGCTGTCGTCAGATCATTAGGATGGAAATCAGAAGTGCAGTGATATGAAAAGCCATGTTTCTGAATGACAGAACCTAGTCATGCCATGTAAACAGAGAAGACAAGTGGTCCAAGAACTGAGCCCTGAGGGACCCCAGTAGCTATAACAAGTCTTAAGAACTAGTTTGACCAAGTATCAGTTAGCCAAGGGCTCAGTCTTACTTTTCAGATTCAAATGAAACCAATCTACTTTTTTGTAGCTGACCTTAAAACAAAACAAAACAAAACAAAATCCTGCACACTATTTGCACTTGCAAATATTTAAAAGTTGAAATTTATGTTCTGATACATTTGCAAGTTCGGATAGTGTGCAGGATTTATTGTTTGTTTTTTTTTGTTTGTTTTGTTTTGAAGTTGGACCTGTTTTTGGTTGTTTTTCCTACACATCTATCAGCTACCTACAGGTGTGCAAGGGCAATTGTTGATTGATTGTAAATGACTTTAAAAAGTTATGACCCAGTCATGAAGACAAAAAAAAAAAAAAAGATTACTAAATTCTTAAGATTAGTCTGAGCAGTTTATGCAACTGGCATGGTCCTTGACACACACCAGCAGTGCCTAAAACAATAAAACCACCAAAAAAAAAAAAACCCACGTGACAATGTGAAAAACCTTGCAAAGACAACAAGTGACAAAGACCACAGCAGAGCAGGCAGAGTTGGAGACCACCATGGCAGAGCTAGGAACAATGGCGGTGCTGATGGAGTTGAAGACTACCAGGGCAAAACTGAAACAGAACGCACAGAAAGCTTGTTTATGGCCTCAATAGCCATGACAGGAAGCTCAGAGGGTTCAGAGTCATCCTCTGTAGCAGTTGCAGGACAGACAGAGAGTTTGAGAACAGTCTCTGTGGAGGACAGAGAGTTCAGGGACGGCCTCTGTGGCCGTATCAGAGCACACATGGAGTTGAGGAGCGAACGCCTCCACCTCGGAAGGAGCTGTAGAGAAGATAACAGGTTAACAAGAGAACAAGACACACGTGGAGATAAAATCAAGGGAACCAATGAAACAACAGGACTACAAAGGGACTACAAAACTATGTCAGGAAACTAAGACATGAAACATAATAAATAGCTCACTCACTTTCCTTAATAACAGTCCCCAAAAGCCTCTCCCATGTTCTCAACCTGATATACTCTATTCTATTAATTTTCCAAGCGATAACTGATCTATACAACTAGAAGACGTAGCTATCTCAAATGCCATGTAAAGTGAAAAAAAAAAAAAAAAAAAAAAAAAAAAATTTATCAGCTGGAGACCATCAATGTTCAGACTTTATAAAAGCTGTTATCCTTTCAAATTTAATGGAGCGCTTGTGAATAACCAAAAAGAGATTCTGGATGACTCTGTATTTATCTGTAAACTTAAGTAAATGTCATTTAATAATTCCAGTTTAATAGATGTTTATTGGTCATCTTCTAAAATGAGAGTGTGACTGGTGAGGCATCATTAGTTCTCTCTATGCTGCCCCCCAATGGACGGATCCAGAACTACCTGGAAAGTTCATGAACTTGCTGGTGCTGATGAACACACAGTATAAAGCTAAGAGACTCACAGAACTGGAGTCAAATCTGAAAAGCCCTACGACGCCACCAGAGAGGCAACTCGACTGAGGAGCAAAAGTAGACCACAAAAGCCACTGAAAATGTTGAGCCTGCATGGATTCCAGCCTTCCCTCAGCTCATTCATGGGAATGGACTGGCCAGTGCGCAGTCTCTGGCCAGAGATCACATCTCTTTACAGACACGGAGAGGAACTGCAGGAGCTGAAGAGCAGCTTGGAGCAGCTGGAGAAACTTCAGCACAAGATCTTTGAGGAGATCCACCAGATGCCACCCTCGCAGGAGATCTACCCAGTCGCCTGCACAATGGAGAAATAGGGAAGCGGCTTTGCATTGACACTGGACACTAAAGACTTTTCCCCAGAAGAACTGTCAGTCAGACAGGTGGGCAGGAAGCTGCATGTCAGCGGAAAGAGCGAGAAGAAGCAGGAGGATGGGAAGGGCTCATACTCTTACAGAACCCAAGAGTTCAGACGGGTGTTTGATCTGCCTCAAGGAGTGAATCCCGAGGCGGTGACCTGCTCCATGGCTGATGGAAAGCTCTACATACAGGCACCAGTAAATCAGCCATCTGAAGTAGCTGAGAGGATGCTGCCCATTGACTGTCAAACTGTGAAGACAACGGAACCAGAGACAGCCGAGACACAACACGACGCCAGCGCCACACAGACGACACTCAACAATCCTGAAATCACTGAGCACAGAGTACAACCCTCTGCTGAACAATCTTAAATAATGATGTTTTATTTTTAAAAAGTGTGTTGTACTTAATTGTTTTCTAGTCTTTATGTAATACACATGAACAAAAAGATGGATTTTTTAAATATTAAATATATCCATGGAATAAAATAAAGTAAGAACTGCAAAAAAAAAGAGGAAATTTCCATTGTTTTAATTATTTTTTATTATTTTTTTAACTTCTCTAAATTATAAAGAAATATTGTAGAAAAAGATCTCCAAAATTCTTCTAAAAGTAAATACTCACCTGTAACAAGTATAAGAGCAACAAAGACAATTAACAAATGTCACCATAAAAAAAAAATGTTCATGAATTTGCTAACAATAGGAAGAAATGAAAAAAAATATCAAAAACCAGCAGCTCTGAGGCCAGTTGCATCAACATAGCCACTATGTTAAAACTGTATTACATGTACATTTAGTCATTTAGCAGATGCTTTTATGCAAAGTGGCTTACTGTACAATTGAGTACAACAGAAGCAATCTAAACCAACAAAGAGCAATAATATGTAAGTTTATGACAAGTCTTGGTTAGTCTAATGCAGTACTCATAGCAAAGATTTATTTTTTTGAAATAAAAAGAAAAGTCGAAAGAATATTCTGTCTTGGCAAGGTTGAGTTGAAGGTGATGGTTCTTCATCGAGCAAGAAATGTCTGTTAGTCGTGCTGAGATGTGGGCAGCTGTCGTCAGATCATTAGTATGGAAATCAGCATTGCAGTGATATGAAAAGCCATGTTTCTGAATGACAGAACCTACTAATGCCATGTAGACAGAGAAGAGAAGTGGTCCAAGAACTGAGCCCTGAGGGACCCCAGTAGCTATAACTAGTCTTAAGAACTAGTTTGACCAACTATCAGTTAGCCAAGGGCTCAGTCTTACTTTTCAGATTCAAATGAGACCAATCTACTTTTTTGTAACAGACTTTAAAACAAAACAAAAAAATAAATAAATAAATAAATTCTGCACACTATTTGCACTTGCAAATATTTAAAAGTTGAAATTTATGTTCTGATACATTTGCAAGTTCGGATAGTGTCCAGGATTTATTGTTTTTTTTTTGTTTGTTTGTTTTGTTTTGAAGTTGGACCTGTTTTTGGTTGTTTTTCCTACACATCTATCAGCTACCTACAGGTGTGCAAGGGCAATTGTTGATTGATTGTAAATGACTTTAAAAAGTTATGATCAGTCATGAAGACAAAAAAAAAAAAAGATTACTAAATTCTTAAGATTAGCCTGAGCAGTTTGTGCAACTGGCATTGTCCTTGACACACACCAGCAGTGCCTAAAACAAAAAAACCACCAAAAAAAAAAAAAAAAAAACCCACGTGACAATGTGAAAAACCTTGCAAAGACAACAAGTGACAAAGACCACAGCAGAGCAGGCAGAGTTGGTGACCACCATGGCAGAGCTCGGAACCATGGCGGTGCTGATGGAGTTGAAGACCACTAGGGCAAAACTGAAACAGAACGCACAGAAAGCTTGTTTATGGCCTCAATAGCCATGACAGGAAGCTCAGAGGGTTCAGAGTCGTCCTCCGTAGCAGTTGCAGGACAGACAGAGAGTTTGAGAACAGTCTCTGTGGAGGACAGAGAGTTCAGGGACGGCCTCTGTGGCCGTATCAGAGCACACATGGAGTTCAGGAGCGTACGCCTCCACCTCGGAAGGAGCTGTAGAGAAGATAACAGGTTAACAAGAGAACAAGACACACGTGGAGATAAAATCAAGGGAACCAATGAAAACAACAGGACTACAAAACTATGTCAGGAAACTAAGACATGAAACATAATAAATAGCTCACTCGCTTTCCTTAATAACAGTCCCCAAAAGCCTCTCCCATGTTCTCAACCTGATATACTCTATTGTATTAATTTTCCAAGCGATAACTGATCTATACAACTAGAAGACGTAGCTATCTCAACTGTACGACGGCGTTTTAGTGCCACGTTAAAAAAAAAAAAAAAAAAAAATCTAACATTACGAGATTAAAGTCGTAATATTTCGAGAATAAAGTCGAAATGTTTCGAGAATAAAGTCGAAGTACTACGAGAATAAAGTCGAAATATTACGAGAATAAAGTCGAAATGTTTCGAGAATGAAGATTAAAGTTATAATATTTTGAGAGTATATTCTAGCCCTTTGCGCATGCAAATGGCCAGGATTAGGAGCACTAGGAGATATTTCAAAGTCTCAGCTTTCAAAATAGGTCAGTTTTATAGCGAAATACAAACAATATCTATATTAATGCCTGCAGGAATCATGGCAGGACTGAGGTAAAACTGCAGCTCAAGATCAAGATTGATAAAGATATGTTCAGACTAACAGAGCTAAAGCGTTCAGCCTTGATGATATTCAATGTTTATGTATTTGCTCTGGGACCGTTTAATGGGGGCGATTTCTTTATCAAAATCAGACGAACGTCATTTCACCCAAATAGCCAAGCAGAGCCACGTCTGATGCAAGACGTAATCATGTTTTCACACATTGCTTTTCACTACATGAACACAAGGAGGGTTATGTTAAATCATTTTTATTGATCTGCTCCAATAAAGCAATTCATAGAAGTAAGCTGCAGTATTATTACTAGAGCAAATACATGGTAATTCACATTGACAGGTGCAGATGTGGCAAAGCACTGAAAGCTGATTATTCTGCTGGTTTGTCTTCTGTTTTCAGCCTCCTCATGGTTTTGCGACTTTTGATCTTCTAAGAGTTCATGGACAGACCACACTGGGACCTTTCTCACAACATCTACTGGACAATGTTCATTTCACAGCGTTTATCACTTTTAATCACCAAACTGTATCTTATACATTCCAAATAAATCTGTCCAGTCTCAGCTTTAACCCGTTTAATCCCAAATTTTTCCCAGACATGAAAATATCCAAATGATGTGTCATTAGTAACCCTTTGAAATAATCGAGAGTTATTTTTTAAAAAAATTTTTGGAAAAGTGTGTGAAAAATGTTTAGGTGTTTTATGGTCAGTCACAATTGTGACCGGTGGGATAATGTGTGTACTGAATTAACATATTTCTGCAATCATAAAAATTATATATCTTAGCCCAGCTATTTTAAACTGTTTGGGTTTACATTCTAGGGTTACTATTATGCATAAAAAACTTTATGCAACATTGATAGGAACTAAAAAATTCAACCATCAACATATTTCAAAATTGTTACTTTTTTGTAAAATATAACATCAAATTTTTATATTTAGTGCTACCAGCATTACAACATCAATATTGTAAATTTTTTGTAACATTTGAATTTTTAATTTAGTGCAACATTTTAGTGTAATTTTCACTAGCAACTGCAACTGGATTTATATTGTAAACCTAAGTTCACTGTTATCCCAGCGGTCACTATTGTGACCATCATGTTTACTCATTCTGTGACCACACTCAACAAAACTGAATACATGTGAATTCATATATTAATACTAGACACCTTAAAGATAACGTACCAAAAATCTTTGTCATATCTTTGTTAACATACTTTACTAGCCTTTTGTTTTGGAGCTTTGATGCAGTCATCATCTTCTCAAGGTGCAAACAGGAAATAAACTGCTTTGGTCATGTGACAATTTGCACCAATCATGTGAAACTGCACATATTTAATTGAGACCTTTTATTTTTTCCATATTTGCAGGAAGTGCACTAAAACATCAGTCAGTAAGGTTTTTAGAGCTTTATAAATGAAAACCTTTTTTACGGTCACTATTGTGTTGGGATTAAATGGGTTAATCTTGTAACAAGAAGGAAGTTTGGTTTGTAAATTAATTAGTGAATTCATTGTTAATTCAAATTAACGTAAAACCATGGGTCTTCTACTTGAAAATGTGGCTGAACACCTCCTTCACGGTTTTCACGTAAGCTTCATCAGGTGGAGGTTTTCTTGCGCTGCCCGGCTGGAGAAACTTGCTGATTGTTGGCAGGGCCTTCATTTTCTCCTGAAACGCCTGCAAAACACGAAAGGTTATACAAGATTCAAAATCACGATGCTTGAAAAAGAGCATTCTTTTTTATTAGATAAATTACAGATACAGGTAATACATCAGCAAAGCAAAGTGTACCGCTTTTTTGGATCACAGAAATTATTGCTTTGAATCATGGGCTCCTTCACTAAACCAGACCACACTATTCTATATTACTGTGTATCTGACAACCGGTACACTTTTATTTATTTATTTTAATTGTCAAATACACTCATTTGTATGGTCAGTGAAACTTGACATGACTCAATATTGCTGTTTTTTTCTTATGCCAATGTTTAAGAATGTTATTGTAACTAACTACAACATCATATGTTGAAAATATAGCTTTCCTGTAGCTCAAATAGTAGAGCATGGCGCTAGCAACGCCAAGATCATGGGTTCGATTCCCAGGGAAAGCAAGAGCTGATCAAATGTAAAAACTGTAACTTGAATGCTATGTAAGTCGCTTTGGATAAAAGCGTCTGCTAAATGCGTAAATGTAAAATAGTTTCGTTAAGCAGTTTTGGGGTTGGGTGTGTGTGTGTGTGGGAAGCACCTGGATTTTGGGAAAGGTTGAAAGTATCGTAGGGAGTAACTCCTGCAGCATCAGAGTGACTTCAAGAAGGTGAACGTCAGCACGGCTCAACCGGTTTCCCACGAGGAACTGAGAGTTTGCAAGAACCTAAAAACCAGAAACAATCCATATTTGCATAGTTTCATGTGTCCAATGTGGATAGCCATGCTTCAAAATGGGAGAATGAATAGTTTTTCTTTTAAAGCATCACCTTTTCAAACACAGGAAGAAAGCGATCTTTGGCCTTTTGCTCTATATTACTGAGCTCTTTGTTTTCAGGTTGTGAGAAAAAATACATTATAAGCATATTCATGAGATCACTGACCCCCTCTGAATACATGTCGATCCTTCAAGACAAAAACACATGCTTTCAGTTAGAATTGTTTAGGTGTGGTGGAAAAGCAAGGCCACTTGGAATCATAACACTTTTCATAAAAAAGTTGATAATTTTACATAACCCGTTCTTTAAGGTCTTTTCCATATAGATTGTATTTTCCAGCGATGTAATTCATGATAGCCTTTGACTGCACAAGCTGCATCCCGTCTATTTCAACCAAAGGCACCTGCTGAAACATCAGGACTCCATCTGCATTAAAAAAGTACAAATACTATTATTATATAGGACTATAAAGCAATAAGAGATGAGGAATTTACTGAATATTAAACATTACCATTCACCAGTTTTTCAAACTCCTCCCTTTTGGTCAAAAACACTTCCTCAAACTGTAAAGACGAGCACAATAAATCAGTCATTCTTGAGACAAAACAAGGTCCAAAATATAAAAATAAAACCTTGTACTCAGACAAATGAAACTACATTTATGTATCTTATATGTACTAAGCTACTGAACTATGCTTTGATACAACCTCCCAACTTTTCTCTTTTTTTAACAAATGTGCTTTTTACCTTGGACTGTGTAATATAATTTCAACTTTATATTTAACAGCATTCAAGATGTGTTTTGAAATGTTAAAAACACATTCTCATGTTAGATTACACTTTCACATGTGACCAACAATTCCTCAACAAATATAAAATATCATAATGAAATATTATCAAAATATGTAAATGATGGAGTTGACACGTCTTACGGAGGTGATTAAAACCTGAATTTGTAGTCATTTTAACTATCAAATACATTGAATCAATCAATTACTGTATTAAAACAAACACAACAAACAGTATGTTATTGTTTATAAAGCTTTTATTCAAGAGTCACATTTAAGTATTTTCATATATTATTAGAACACAAAATCTGATGGTGTTGACAAATCTGGCATTTCTTTCACAAAACAAATAGAGTTGATGTAGTAGTCATTTTGTTTTTTTCTGTTGAGGCTCTAATGGAACCTGCTTCAGGAGAATAAAATTATCTAAATATTTCAAATAATTTCCTCAGAAATTGGAAGATGGTGTTGACATATCATGGTTGTGACCAGGAAATATTAATATTAGGATTTAAAATATTCTAAAACTATAAAACTGACCAGAGTGTGTCTGACAGTGATGTACTCTGCAGAGGAGGACTGTGGCGAAGGGGTCCTTTAGAGTGACAGCTGCCCCTGATATTCCCTGATTTTATTACATTTTAATGAATGCCTGACGGCGTTGACAAAAAGTGGGGACACAACTTTGAAACCTTATGAAACATGCATGTGTCACTGAAAAACAACCTTGCTTTAATATGAGATATTAAGTGTTGCTTTTCATAAAACAAGGTATTTTTCATCATTAAAAAACATTTTTATCCATTTTATAGCATATGAATGATTGAACCCCCTGCTGAAAAAAACAGCATATGCTGGTTAGATATGTTTTGACGCGGGGATGTTGGTTTATGCTGGTCATGTGTTGGCAAAGGACCAGCATAAACCAACAAAGGACCAGCTTAAACCAGCAAAGGACCAGCATAAACCAACAAAGGACCAGCATAAACCAGCAAAGGACCAGCATAAACCAGCATCCCAGCGTCAAAACATATCTAACCAGCATATGCTGGTTTGTGGACACACTGTTTTAGATGTAGCAAGAAGACAATAAGCATCATAGATTTCACATAATAATGATAAAATTAAATTGAAGGGGATAATTGTGTTAAATACATTCTATTATTAATCTCCATAACATTTACAATTGAAAATATTTTATTTTTATTTTTAAACCTAATAGTAGTTACAATTGCTGGACATGTTTTGTCCCATGACTCAAGAATCACTGAAATACCACAATAAATCCAAACCCATTTCTCTCGAGATTACATTATGATGTACACATTCATTTACTAAAGTATCTATGGTAAGTTGTCATGCATGCTATTTTCAACTATTTTTAGTAAACATCTTTATAAAGAAGTTGCATATAATCCAGAGGTGTAAAGAGTACCTGAAAACCATACTTGAGTAAAAGTACAGACACCTTACAGTGGAAATTACACTCATTCAAAATGTAGTGAAGTAGAGAGTAAAAGTTGCTAATATCTTTGATACTCAGTACAACTACAAAGTATCTGAAAAGATACTTAAGTACAGTAATTAGTTACATTTACTCAAGTACTTTACACGTGTGAAACTTTTCCAGACTTTACGCCACAAACCTCGACTCCAGCTGCAGCCAACAGCCATCGGATCGACTCCATCATCCCTCTGCCATTGAAGTAATGCAACACAACTTTCCCAGACATTTCTCAGATACTAACTTCAAAGCGTTTTCTTGCAGTAAAAGACAAAGTGTGCAGCAGGGGGGTTTTATTTATGTTTTCAGGTGTTGCGTAACTCATGGGTGGTGCTAAAGTCCAAATGCAGACTACTTCGAAATAAATGACACACAATTCTACACCTAAGTTACTCCGAAAAACTAAAGCAAGAAACAATGGTGATATCAATAATCCTCACTCGAGGTATTAAATAACACATAATTTCAGAGTTTCATGGATCAGTTTTAAACAGCTCAAGCTTTTCAGATGAAAAACAAAACTTTAGTTGTGCAGACTGATTTAGATTAAACATTAACAAATCATGATGATAGCCTGATATAAAATAAGTGTATCACAAGCCGTTTTATTACTCTATGATCCGACGAAGTAATCGTGACTCATCAAAATATAATTGTAAATATCATTTGAATTGTCAATCCAAAGCATTACATGAAAATTACGCAACACGTGCACAAAGTCTTTAATTTAATAGAAATTAAATAATCTTGATCCACTTTCATTAACTTTTTTTAATCACTCACATTCATCATTTTACATTTATATTTAGTTATATAGCAGATGCTTTTATCCAAAGAGACTTGGACAATGGAAGCAATCAAAACCAACAAAAGAGCAATGATATGCAAGTGATATAACAAGTCTCAGTTAGCAAGGGTTTTTTATTTTAACTAGGCTATAATAAATAAAAAGAAAACAGATAGAATAGAAAAAGAATAAAGCAAGCTAGTGTTAGAGGCCTTTTTTTTTTTTTTTTGCTTTTGTTAATTGTATAATAAATAAAAAGAAAACAAATTGACAGAATACAAAAATATTAGATATAGATTTTTTTTTTTTTTTTAAGAATTAGAATAGAGAGTGCTAGAGTTAGAGGGTCTAATAAAGATGTAAGAGATGTGTTTTAGCTGATTTTACAGTAGCCAGGAGGTGAAGACAAGGGGGAAAAGATATAAAATTACAATGAAAAAAAATTAAATAAATAAATAAATAAAAGCATGGAAATGTTTACATACATTAATACATTTGAAAGCTTTCTTGATTATCAGATTATGAATAGATTTGAGGTATTGCTTAACTTAAAATTAGAAATAATGGTTTCACCCTACTTGTATTTATGTATAGGCCTACTAAACTTCGGCAGCAAAAGATAATATTCCTTATGGAATGACATGTCATATGTGGAAAAAAACAAATAAAATATTTTCAAAACAAATTTGAAAGCTGGGCATGATATTATGATGTCGAATGAGCAGAAATCTGATCAAAAACAGGTTGAATAAGGACAACTCCAAAACAAATGAAATAAATAAATAAATGTTTCTGTATGTAGACCACAATGTACAAAGTATATCAATATCACAGTTAAACTGTCCACGCATTGCAACTGTGACTTTTAGTTTACATGGCAGCAAAGCATTGTGGGAAATCCCAACTGTTTAAGTTTTAAAAGAGTATAATAAACAAATTAATAGGAGAGAGTGGGGACGGTTGCAACACTTTTTGTATTTCCTTCAGTTTCTCAGAGACAGTTTTTGTGGAAAGCCAAAATTTTTATATATTAAACCCACATCTGTCAGAAACCCACCCACATTGCTGTTACATGCATACATATGATAATATATGTACAATTTAAACTTGAACAGACAAAGTGAAACGTTGCAACTGACCCCTAGCAGGGGACGGTTGCAACAGTCCACAGAGACAGTTGCAACATTCATTCAAATGTAATAAACAAATAAAAAAAAAAAAACATTATATAACATCATGTTGCAATTTCTTTATTTTATTTGTGAACATACAAAATGTATACTGGTTAAATTGTTAAATTTGTTAAATTGGCCATAAAAATACAAAGACTAGTAAAAGAACAAGTAACAACCACGTTTTGGTTAATCATTAGGCCTACAAAAAATTTGAACAACAAAATATTTTTAATGAAAATCTAGACTAAAAATTTACTGAACTACTTCTGTGAACTCCTGAACTGAACTGTGTGTGTGTGTGTGTGTGTGTGTGTGTGTGTGTGTGTGTGTGTGTGCGCGTTTTTGTGACAAATCAGGACATAGATTTGTATAATGACAAGGGTATGACAGGTATTACAAGGAGAAGGTGACTTTTCAGGACATGTCTCCACTTTTCAAAATGCTTATAATTCACACAGAATGGAGTGTATTGAAAATCTGAAATAGCAGAAAGTTTCCTGTAAGGGGTGTGTTTAGGTGTAGGGTTGGTGTAGGGCAATAGCACATACAGTTTGTACAGTATAAAAACCATTATGCCTATGGGATGTCCTCACTTTTCACAAATACGAACGTGTGTGTGTGTGTGTGTGTGTGTGTGTGTGTGTCTCTCTCTGTGTGTGCGTGTGTGTGTCTGTGTGTGTGTCTGTGTGTGTGTGTGTGTGTCTGTGTCTGTGTGTAAGATAGTGTATGCGTGTGTGACAGAGTTGTTTAGAGAGAAAGAAATTAGTTCATCCTTCACTATATTTGCTGCTGACTTCAGAACAGATAGAGGGACACACCTATCTGTTGTGCGTTTCCTCTCTTGTGGCTCGTGGCATACTGTAAACAAAGAAAAATTACAGACTACACTGTGGCCTAGTTTGAGAGTACGTACTTAAAAAAGGAGGGATATCTGGGTATTGAAAGGGTTATTTATTAATCCATGAATTTATAATTGTATTATGTTAATATGACAAGCTTTTACATCAATGTTGTGATAAGGGACAGTTGCAACTCTGTCAGCCATGATGAAGCTTGCTATGCTAGCTAGATACAACAGCTTTAACACTTGATAGCTATGCCTATTAGAAGCTAAAAAAAAACACTGATTTAAATTATATGAATGAATAATGCTTCACAAAAACAGTTTAGACAGTATGAGAAATATTCTGAACATTAAAAAAAATACTTTTTTACCTCAAAATTAGCTTTTCCCTGAAGGAATGGTCACAAATGGTTGATTTCTTTCAGATCAGGGGAGGGGCTAACTGAGCATGTGCAGTATGAGTATCATCACTCTAGCTCAGTGGTTTTCAAACTTTTTTAAGAGCGACCCTATTTTTTTCTTTTTAAATTGACGCGACCCATATATATATACATATATACACACACACACATATATATATATATATATATATATATATATATATATATATACCCAGCAGGCACCAGACGTCTATGTAACGTCAGGTTGACGTTGGACATGACGTCTGACAGACGTTGCATTTTGGTTGAAAATGAAAATCAGGTTGACGTCAATATTTGACGTCAATTTGACGTTAACTTAACGTTGGATTTTGGTTGCACAACCTAAAAACAACAAAATCTCAACGTCAGCTGACGTCGGTATTGGACATCAATTTAACATTGACATTAGACGTTGAATTTACGTTGAATTTTGGTCACCCGACGTCGCAACCGAAATTTAACCAAATATCAACGTTTTATGACATTGTATGCCTGTTTTTTGCCTGCTGGGTATATATATATATATATATATATATATATATATATATATATATAAATATATATATATATAAAATATACACACAGACTGGTCGCGAGTCCCACCGTAGAGCTCAGGAAGGATGTTGTTCCAAAATCAAATCTCTGAAATTAGTGAGGGTGCTTTGCCTTCATGCACATCTATTTTGACATACCATATTTTGTCCAGTCCATAGATGTATTTATTACTATGTCAGTCATTGCGATTTTGAGAGAATATGCCAATGTCACTCCCTTTAAAAACTTTGTTGCAAATACGCCGCATTGGTCCTCTTACAAGCATGAAAAACGAAACTTTTATTCAAATTATGAATGGAGAATACAGCAGAGAAAGCGCGAAAAGAGCGCTTCCGTAATCATTGAAAAGCTGTCTCTCATTTCAGTTTATCGCGATCTCAGAAGATTCAGCTATAATCAATGAATCTGTCTACACGGCACAGTTATTCTCTTATTTACATCACCTCTACACTTTGTTCATTATAATGAGAGGATTCGCGAGCTTCCAGAACTCTGGCTTCTGGACTGAACAAGAACACTCGCGTTCTGAGCGGTGAGTGGATTCTAAACTCCTCTGATTGGCCATTGATATAGAAATCAACAGATATGACTGAGTTGCTACAGTGTTGAATGCTGCGCAAACACATTCACATTTCATTCTGCCGCTTACTTTCGTTTTGTTGGTTATGTTTATTCAGTTGCTTCTTTCCTGAGTCTTGAACATAATTCTTACATATATACGTTTTCCTCAAATCATTCTGGCGACCCATTTTTTAAGAGGGTCGTGACCCAGGGTTTGAAAGCCACTGCTCTAACTCATTCCTGATCGGAGGAATGTCATGTTGCAACCGTCCCAGCTCTCCCTACACAATTCGTATTCGTTTCGTGTTTCATACATCTATACTCGATCGCGTAAGTATAGCGAACGCGTGAAAGTGAAAAGTTGATGTGAGGTTACCGTCGAAGAGAAGCAACGCTGGAGCCCGAGGTATATAAACCCCGTGAAGACACAGTGTTTGCTGGATGTGAGGGCGATCTGGCTGCGACATCTGGGTTTTAATGGCATGTTATGCTATTTATATTAGCTCAGTTATCAAAAACAATGATATTACAATATAATAACAATAAAACACATATTGTAGGAACAATAACAGTAGTTACATATATGCGGAAACCTATTAGCAATATGGGGAAATCATGGAAAACATTCACTGCTGTCACTGTCACTTCCACTGTCCTCTGGGATATTCTCTATTATTCTGTACTGACTCCTTCACCTATGCTTTCCCTGTTTGGAAGGCAAAATGCATATTTGTCTCCATATGTATGTGTAAAGTTGCCATTTAATGCTGTAATATGTAATTTTAAATGGTTATTTATGTTGATATGTTTGTTAAATGTCTGTTTTATTACAATATAAGACAATTCATAACATCTTTGAAAAAACAGAATAGATATACTAGCAGGTTACAGAAATCAGACTTTATGCAATCTGACTTTATGCAATCTGACTCCACTGTTGCATGACGTCCACATATGTAGACAGTTGATTTTTGGTGAATAAAAACTACATTTTACTCTAAATTTTAGTTTATAAAATACTAACATATTCATCATACTTTAATGTACATACTAATATTTTTTTTTACCTCAATTGACCTCGTATAAAAGTTTTTCACAGATATGTAAATGAATAGAGTGCAAGTTTTTTTTTTTTAAAGAATAGAATTAGAATAGAGAGTGGTAGAGTTAGAGGGTAATTATTCACAATGTAATAGCACAGTAAATATGGGCACAACAGTGTTTATCTTATATACATTGAGAAAAGCCAATTTTGTGTTAAAGATAATTAAATTAACAGTTTCAAAACAGTAACAGAGGTAATACATTGTAATCAATTCATGGTAATAACTGAGAAATAGAAAACGAAAGGCACAGGTTTGCTTTCCGTAGAAACTTTAGTGTCATTGTGTCATCAAAACTTATTTTTGTAATTTATTTTTGCATGATTTGTTGCTCAACCAGTATGCAGTATTTTGTACCAGTAGGATCAGTAGTTAATTTCCTAAGTTACATTACACTCAAAAATAATTTGATGTTGATCTGACTATCCAGCAGCCATACATGCTTAATAATAATAATAAATAAATGCAGTAATAAACATGGATTTTGTATTTATTTTTTGCTGTTTTTTATTATTTTGTCCTGTACAAGTTCTAAATATTATATATGCATATGTATATAATGTAATAATATTATAAGTAAACTAGTAAAAATGAAACAAAAACGATTTATGTCAAATAGGAACCAGAGTCTTGTTTATTGTGCTGAAGTCCGCTAGAGAGCAGTGAACAGAATCAGCGCGCGACACTCAAAGAGCAGAAGAAGAGCGCGTGCAGCAGCTCGCGGGTGTTTCGCGTCTTTCGTGAGTTATTGAAGTGTTTGTAGACTTGTATGGTTTGTGCTGATGGATTTTGGGAAGGAGAGAGTGGTCGCGCTAGTGGACATGGATTGCTTCTATGTGCAAGTGGAGCAGAGGATCAACCCCGAGCTCAGAAACAAACCCTGCGTGGTGGCGCAGTACAAGACCTGGAAAGGAGGAGGGTGAGAGAACACACTTCTGTTCATGCAACAATATTTACAGAATAATATATATATATATATATATATATTTTTTTCTCTTGAAATACCATTATTCATTTAACAGTAACGTTACCCCAAAATACTCTTACCAAAATACTCTTACTAAAAAGTAATTACAGTAAACAACTTGAAGGTGAATTTTGATTGCAGCTATTCATAACCCATTTGTTTCCACAGAAAGAATAATGTGACTTTTTCATGTTTGGTTGCTAGCACTCTCATTGTGTGCTTAAATGTCAAGAAAAATAGTAATTTTATTAAAATGAGTCTCCTGAAGGCCCTTGTTAAAGCGCAGAGGTGTGTGTTGTGTTGTCAGCATCATAGCAGTGAGTTATGAGGCCAGAGCTCATGGGGTCAGCAGGAACATGTGGGCAGATGATGCCAGGAAGCTCTGTCCTGATCTACAGGTGGCCCGAGTCAGAGAGGCTCATGGGAAGGCAGATCTCACGCTGTAAGTGCACGCTTCTTCTTTTGATGCTGTTCAGTCCCAATGTAGAGCGTCCAAAATGAGGAAAAGGGACATTTTTAAGATGCATGTGTCAGTCTTTCTATTCTTGTTGGTTTCATACATTTTTGAAAAACCCTGTTATCATTTTTGTCTTTCATAGACAAGGTGTATTCAGATCATTGTCTTTCATTATTGGAAAAGTTCACTCAAAAATGTACATTAGATGAAAAAGAGTTCACCCTCATTTCATCCGAGATTAGGATGAGTTTGTTTCTTCATCAGGTTTGTAGAAATGTGTCAGTGCATCAGTGTTTCAGCAATGTATGCTCTGCAGTGAATGGGTGCCGTCAGAATGAGAGTCCAAACAGCTGATATAAACATCACCGTCCATCAATCCATCAATTATCATCTTGATAAGACAAAAGCTGAAACAAATCCATCAAGACGTTTTTAACTAAAATACAAGTCCATAATAACACTTCCTCCAGTGAAGTAATTGTCTGGTCTGAATCAGGAGAGAAATCTGCATACAAATTAAAAAACGGTCCAAAACGGCTCTAAACACACATATGGGTGGACTTTGGTGTGAGAGTGTTATTATGGCATCTAATTTTAAACAGAAGTGAGATGGATTTGTTTCAGCTTTTGTCTTCTCAAAACATTAACTGATGGACTGGAGTGGTGTGGATTACTTGTGGATTATTGTATCAGCTGTTTAGACTCTCATTCTGACGGCACTCATTCACTGCAGAGCATCCATTGCTGAACAACTGATGGAGTGCTACATTTTTACAAATCTGATGAAGAAACAAACTCATCTTGGATGGTCTGAGGAGGAGCACATTTTCAGCAGATATTCAGCAGATATTCGTTGGATGTGTTTTTGGTTGAGCATGTTTTGGCTGTGCATCAGTTACAGGGAGGCCAGTGTGGAGGTGATCGAGGTGATGTCGCGCTTCGCGGTCATAGAGAGGGCCAGCATCGATGAGGCATACATGGACCTCACGGCCAGCGTGCAGGACAGACTGAAGCACATGAGCGTCCAGGACATCACGCCGCAGAAGCTGAGGAGCACCTACGTTCAGGGCTTTCCACAAACCAGCAGCAGCGGACCGAGTGAGGATGCAGCGACAGATAAAGGTGTGTTTGAAACTGACAGCAGGCCACTTGTTATTTTCATAGAAAAAGGAAGCGAGCATTGGAGCAGTTTAGTGGTCGACCGATATATTGACACCGATATATTTGAAAAATTTCAAATATCGCCATCGGCCGATAGGTTTCTCTGTTTGGCCGATGTGTTCGAGGTGGGACTTTTATTTTGTCAGCACTGATAACAGCAGCACCTGAGCACACAGCACTCACATTCTCCCTCTTCATTGTTTGCTGTCACAGTTCAACCGTTCTGTCTAATAATCAGATAGAATATTAAACAAAAGAATTAAAAAGTATTATAACAATTGCTTTTATATTATTAGTAATAGAAATGCAAACATAATACTTTCTTGCTTACCATCAGCATTCAGCAAATACGCATTTATATCATTTAAACAGATCTTTGAATGTCTAATAAACATTTAATTTCACAGACCTTGCAGACTTAAGGTCACTGCACACTGAATCTGAAATTTTCGCACGTTAAAAAATAAATACGACCTCACGTTGTGTCAATCACGTTTGCACAATGCCTCCGAAACTTTCATCCGTCAAAAAAAAATCGGATCAGGTTCGATTTTCTGCGTTTTCACATCTGTAGCATGCATTTTGATAGGAAAGGATGGGAAATATGAAAAAACGGAAAAACGCACGTGAAAATTTCGGACTCAGTGTGCAATGACCTTTAGTCAGACCCAGTTGTGAGATCTTATAAAGTATGTATTTGTGTGCTTCATGTTCACGTGTTTTCTGTGTGACGGTCGGTCTGTGTGAATTGAATGTGGACAGGAGGAGAGTTCAGCTTCACTGGAGACACATGATTGACAAACTTTAATATCATGATTTCAAACTGCTGCGCTTTATCCATTTGCCCTCTTTCATGTTCATGTCATTTTCACTGTGTGCTGTATGAAAAAAAAAAAAAAGATTGTTACTTTGACATTTAAAAAAAATATATATTATTCCCATTGCACACAAACTTCCCAGATTAATTAATGAGAGCCCTGTTGATTACAGTGTTTACTTCCTTTTTATTTATATATATTTAGGGCCTGAGCGCTACGGTGCGAGGACCGTATTGGAATTGTTTCTTCTTCTCCAAAATGAATCGCATTATTGAGGGCCTAAACGTGCTCGAAAACTCATGAAACTGCATGCGCCAGAACTGGCGCAAATTTACATCTGATATGGATTTCAGAAGTGGGTGTGGCTCAATAGCGCCACCTATAAAATTTCAGTGAAGTGCCCCTTGAGCTATACATGTACGAAATCTGAAGTCTGTTATTTTGAATTTTCTCGGCAAGTTTTGTGCCATTTTAAAGCATTGTATTTTAATGAACTCCTCAGAGATTTAAATTGATCAGCACCAAATTTGGTCAGTGTAATCTAAAGCCCTTTGTGACGTTAAATTGCGAAGATCTAGAGTTTTCGTGGAAGGGTGTGTCTGTGGCGGCCTGACAAATTTCGATGTTTTGCCATGAGACATGAAGTTGTTATTACTCATGCATACAACGTCTGATATTCACCAAACTTCACATGTTTGATAAGAGTCCTGACCTGAAGAGATCTACATGCCCATATTCAGTTATTGTCATAGCACCACCTGCTGGCAACAGGAAGTGACATGTTTTACACTGTAACGAACTACTCCTAGAGATTTAATGACGTTAATGTTATACTTGGTCAGTCTAATCTAAAGGCCTTTGTGATGTTAAATTGCGAAGATCTAGAGTTTTCGTTAAAAGCTGTGTTCTTGGCAGCCTGACAAATTTAAATCTTTCGCCTTGGGAATAAAAGTTTTTGTAACTCAGCCATACAATGTCTAATCTGCCCAAAACTTCACACGTTCTATAAGAGACACATTCTGAACACATCTACAGGCCAGTATTCCATTATAATAATAGCGCCACCTGCTGGAAACAGGATATGCCATGCTTTACTCAAACATACATGTTTCATAAGTTTCTGCTGGCCTGAAGACATCTACATGCCAATGTTCAGTTATAGACATAGCGCCACCAGCTGGCAGCAGGAAGTTTGGCACATATTAATGGCTGACATATTCCTTCAATATTTACCACTTTAGCTGCTTATTGCTCACCGTTTGCTGTTTTCCTAAAGCAACCGGGCGCAAGGGCCCTTTCAATGCTGCTTGCAGCTTTAATTTTAAATATTTCTTTATTTGTGAAAAATACTGTTATAGGATTAGGGCCAGGCGATAAATCTCGATAATATCGATGAGGCAAAAGCTGCGATAAGTCCATGCGTATCTTTCAGTGAAGCCTGGTTCTGTGATCAGTAGTAAATGTCCATCCGAAGGCCAGAGAAACTCCAAATACGCCCTGCAGAAGAAATCCAGGAATCTCTATAGCGGTAGCTGAATAATCAGAAGATTTAAATGCTTTCATTGATTCAACGTGACTAATAAACACACGACTGAGACAATATATGGTTTATCGGAGTTCTTCTTATTATAATTTTCTTTATTATTAAGTATATAATAATGCAATGCCTTTATCACCGCTTAGAATAATATGAAATATGTTGCATGCCTTATTCTGTGTAAGAAGCCACATTCTCACATCATTTCAAACACTCGACTGACATTATGAAGTGAGTTTGGAGTAAAAACATGTTATTAAACGTGGTATTTTCACGTGCTTTCAGAAGGAGCAGTATTTACTGCACAGAGCCGTAGTTCACTGAGAAGCTACGCAAACAAGTTTATTATCACAGCGCGATTTCATAATATCAATGTGTAATATCGATATTGTCTGCGATTATTTATTTAATTTTTTTTTTGTTTTGTTTTTTTTGCGTAGCTTCTCAGTGAACTACGGCTCTGTGTAGTAAATGCTGCTCCATCTGAAAGCATGTGATGGAGATTTACTACTGGTCACAGAACCAGTTTTACTGACAAGATGCGCACGACTATCTTTTTTTTTTTTTTTTTTGATTTCATGCGATTTATCGCTCAGCCCTAATAGGATTACAGAATCAAGTAGTTGTCATCCAAAGTATAAGTATGTTTATTTTACATATTTAGCGTTTTCAAATTATTTCAGATTTCTTAAATATTCATTAGAATCAATAAAAATGATTTACAGGGGGTACGGAAAGTATTCAGACCCCCTTAAATTTTTCACTCTTTGTTATATTGCAGCCATTTGCTAAAATCATTTGTTCATTTTTTTTTCCTCATTAATGTACACACAGCACCCCATATTGACAGAAAAACACAGAATTGTTGACATTTTTGCAGATTTATTAAAAAAGAAAAACTGAAATATCACATGGTCCTAAGTATTCAGACCCTTTGCTGTGACACTCATATATTTAACTCAGGTGCTGTCCATTTCTTCTGATCATCCTTGAGATGGTTCTACACCTTCATTTGAGTCCAGCTGTGTTTGATTATACTGATTGGACTTGATTAGGAAAGCCACACACCTGTCTATATAAGACCTTACAGCTCACAGTGCATGTCAGAGCAAATGAGAATCATGAGGTCAAAGGAACTGCCTGAAGAGCTCAGAGACAGAATTGTGGCAAGGCACAGATCTGGCAAAGGTTACAAAAAAATTTCTGCTGCACTTAAGGTTCCTAAGAGCACAGTGGCCTCCATAATCCTTAAATGGAAGACGTTTGGGACGACCAGAACCCTTCCTAGAGCTGGCCGTCCGGCCAAACTGAGCTATCAGGGGAGAAGAGCCTTGGTGAGAGAGGTAAAGAAGAACGCAAAGATCACTGTGGCTGAGCTCCAGAGATGCAGTCGGGAGATGGGAGAAAGTTGTAGAAAGTCAACCATCACTGCAGCCCTCCACCAGTCGGGGCTTTATGGCAGAGTGGCCCGACGGAAGCCTCTCCTCAGTGCAAGACACATGAAAGCCCGCATGAAGGACTCCAAGATGGTGAGAAATAAGATTCTCTGGTCTGATGAGACCAAGATAGAACTTTTTGGCTCTTAATTCTAAGCGGTATGTGTGGAGAAAACCAGGCACTGCTCATCACCTGTCCAATACAGTCCCAACAGTGAAGCATGGTGGTGGCAGCATCATGCTGTGGGGGTGTTTTTCAGCTGCAGGGACAGGACGACTGGTTGCAATCGAGGGAAAGATGAATGCGGCCAAGTACAGCGATATCCTGGACGAAAACCTTCTCCAGAGTACTCAGGACCTCAGACTGGGCTGAAGGTTTACCTTCCAACAAGACAGTGACCCTAAGCACACAGCTAAAATAATGAAGGAGTGGCTTCACAACAACTCCGTGACTGTTCTTGAATGGCCCAGCCAGAGCCCTGGCTTAAACCCAATTGAGCATCTCTGGAGAGACCTAAAAATGGCTGTCCACCAACGTTTACCATCCAACCTGACAGAACTGGAGAGGATCTGCAAGGAGGAATGGCAGAGGATCCCCAAATCCAGGTGTGAAAAACTTGTTGCATCTTTCCCAAAAAGACTCATGGCTGTATTAGATCAAAAGGGTGCTTCTACTAAATACTGAGCAAAGGGTCTGAATACTTAGGACCATGTGATATTTCAGTTTTTCTTTTTTAATAAATCTGCAAAAATGTCAACAATTCTGTGTTTTTCTGTCAAAATGGGGTGCTGTGTGTACATTAATGAGGAAAAAAAAAAAATGAACTTAAATGATTTTAGCAAATGGCTGCAATATAACAAAGAGTGAAAAATTTAAGGGGGTCTGAATACTTTCCGTACCCACTGTATATCGGCCACCCTGCTCTCTAAGATATCGGCTGTAAAAAACTAGTATCGGTGCACCACTAGAGCGGTGTGTTGGTGTCTGCAGAGGAGCAGCGGCTCCGAGGCCTGCAGCAGTGGCTGGAACATCTGTCCTCCAGCGATCAGTCCTCGAGTGCGGAGCTGCGTCTGACCGTCGGCGCTCTGATCGTGGAGGAGATGAGGTCCGCCGTGGAGGAACACACCGGATTCAGCTGCTCCGCCGGCGTCTCGCACAACAAGGTCTGCTGCATTTTACATTTACACTGTTTACTCCTGGTGTTCACGCTTCGTTCAGATGATCTGGTCAGCGCTAAACAGCATTAACTAGGACACAGACTTCACTATTCAGTTCTGATTCACGAACCTTTGATTTGATTCAGATCTCAGATTCTATATCAGTTCGTGGATATATATCAGGTACAAAATGTCCTTTTTTTTTCAGAAAAAAATCTTTTCTGTCTAAAGTTATAATCTACACAGGGATCTCTGTCCTTTTGGTACATTAATATAATATTAAAGGTTAAAATGAACAACTCATTATAATAACAATTAATTATGCATAATTACATGCCCTAAGCCAAACCATAATCCTAACCCTAACCATATAGTAAGTACATGTAGTTAACTAATATTACTCTGTACTTAAATGTGTAACTACACTGTAACAAGAACCCCTTAAAATAAAGTGTAACCAAATGTTCAAATCCGGTTGCTATTAGATAGAATAATCAACGCTCAAAAACAGTTGTATAACAAACATTTAAATTGTACATAAGGTGGTTCTTATATGAAATGATATAATTATGCTCTACTCCTTGTTGAAATATAAACATTTAAATGGTGACTGTCATAACTTCTTTTCATGAGAGATTTATTCAAAGATGCATAACTGGTTAAAGTTTTAATCAGTATGTAATATACATATATTTATCAAAATGCTTCTCTTTAGAGTGAAATTTTAGAATGTCTAAAATATCTTAGAATGTTCTTTTCTTCATAGAATGTCTTTTTAGAGATAAATGTGACGTCATGTGACATATTGTTTACAAATAATAATCGAAACGGTTTAGTGCCACAGTGACCACAGGTAAACACTAGTGTGTCCCAGAATGCATTAGTGAAGAATTTCTCCAAAACATGGTCTGGGTTCTTGCTTAGTTAACTATCGCTGGAATTTACATGAATCAAATCTTCACATGAATCAGAGGATGGCATCTTCAACACTAGTAAGGTCGATCAGAATTGTATTTATTTATTTTTTTTCCCATAGGTGTTAGCCAAACTAGCATGTGGCTTAAACAAGCCCAATCGCCAAACAGTTTTACCTCTGGGGTCCGTTCCAGAACTCTTCAGCACCCTTCCCATCAGGAAAATGTAAGTACTGTGACTATGATATTACACTTGATTCTCATAGTATCCCATAACAGTGAGAATGGGCCCTAAATGCATGTGTGGTTGCTCTTCAGTCGTAATCTGGGCGGGAAGCTGGGGACGTCCATCACGGAGACTCTGCGAGTGGAAAATATCGGAGATCTCACTCAGTTCAGCAAGATCCAGCTGGAGCAGCACTTCGGAGAGAAGACCGGGTGAGAACTAGAAGAAACTGCCAGTGGAAGACGTGTCTGACAAAGTTTCAGGCCTCAAAGTCAATACAGTCTTAAAAAGTCATGCAAAGTTCTGTAGTAAATGTATCTCAGGTAGAGTTGCTCATTTCGTCTCTGTTCCTCAGGTCGTGGCTGTATGACTTGTGCCGAGGGATCGAGTTTGACCCTGTGAAGCCTCGACAGCTCCCCAAATCCATTGGCTGCAGCAAGAACTTCCCAGGAAAAACCTGTCTGGCTACAAAACAGCAGGTAGATGGCAGATTTGAGACTGGTGTGGACTCTTGATGCTTCGTGCTCTGGTGTAACCCGCTCTCTTGTGCAGGTGCAGCACTGGCTTCATCAGCTGGCCCTCGAGTTACAGGAACGACTGAACAAAGACAGAGATATGGTGAGTCTGTTATCAGTGAAGTATAAAGTGAATAAATCATTCTGATTGACTGAGCTGCATTCAGAGATTTAAAATGAAGTGAAATGCTGATAAATGCATACTTACGACCGCACTTTCTCCATTAACACAGCAAATTTCTATGTTGCTTGACAGCTCTGAACAGCCAGAAGATTTGCTTATTCAGATTTTACAGGAACCATCATTCACACCAAACATCCATTTTGCTTTGCAGTTTCAAAATGTTTATAGCAGAAAATGCAATTTCAGATTAAAATGCTGATATTACAGTCTGTGATATCACATAAGAAGATTGATTCTTTTCAGTGTTAATTGGTTCTTTCGGACAGTTTGTTTCAATGAACTGGTTCAAATGACAGATTCATCCATTTGTTTACATAATGATGTAATGTATATACAATCACAGCGGGTAAAATAAGTATTGAACACGTCACCTTTTTTCTCAGTAAATATATTTCTAAAGGTGCTGTTGACATGAAATTTTCACCAGATGTCGGTAACAACCCAAGTAATCCATACATACAAAGAAAACAAAACAAATAAGTTCAGAAATTTAAGTTCTGTGTAATAAAATGGAATGACACAGGGAAAAAGTATTGAACACATGAAGAAAGGGAGGTGCAAAAAGGCACGGAAAGCCAAGACACCAGCTGAAATCTGTCAGTAATTAGAAAGCAATCCTGCCCCTAGTCATTGGAAATGAATATTAGCTGGTTCAGTCCTAACACCTACAGTACCAGGATGATGAAGATGAAACAAGGGTGACAATGATCCCAAACACAGCCAAGGAAACTCTCGATTGTTTTCAGAGAAAGAAAATAAAGCTGCTAGAACAGCCAGCCAATCACCTGACTTGAATCCAATAGAAAATAAGAGCTAAAGATCAGAGTTCATAGAAGAGGCCACAGAAGCTTCAAGATTTGAAGATTGCTTGTGTGGAAGAATGGGCCAAAATCACCCCTGAGCAATGCATGTGACTAGTTTCTCCAACAGGAGGCGTCTTGAAGTTGTCATTACCAACAGTGGCTTTTGTACAAATTATTAAATAAATTTCAGTAGTTCAATACTTTTTTCCTTGTGTCATTCCATTTTATTACACATAATTGTTTTGTTTTCTTCGTATGTATGGAATACTTCGGTTGTTATTGACATCTGGTGAAAATTTCATGCCAACAGCACCTTTAGAAATATATTTACTGGGAAAAATGGTGACGTGTTCAATGCTTATTTTACCCGCTGTATATTATCACAGCAATAATGATGTGAAACGTGGATGTTTTCTTTGTCTAAAGTGAAGCGCTGAATGACCATCATTATTTTTGGCTCATTTCGAGTCGCAATGACTGTCAGGCGTCTGAAAGTGAGTTTTGATTGAGTAACCTGGAGATCTGTGCGGCTCGAGCCCGAGGTGTTCCAGACGCTTCACTCCGATTTGGTGAACTGGACATCACTAATATGTTTCTTCTCTTCATTTGTGATGCTTGTGTGTTGATTTGTCTGCAGAATGGACGGGTGGCCAAACAGCTGACGGTGGGCGTCAGGCAGGCTGGAGATCAGAGTTTTTCTCGCTGCTGTGCTCTTGTTCGCTATGACGCTGTGAAGATGACCTCAGACAGCCTGGCCATCATCAAGAGCCTCAACACCGCAGGAAGCCACCAGGAGGCGTGGTGAGTGATAATGACCAACTGTAGCCAATGTCTGATCTAGATCCAAATATTAAAGTCTTTATTTTGCCATTTATTTATTTATTTATTTTTTCTTTAAAGGCATCATGAACTGCCTCTGTTTTTTATTTTGTATTGTTCTCTGAGGTCCACTTATGTTATCAAGATTTTTACATCAAAAACATCATTTAGAAGTAATAAGCTATTTTCTGTCCTGTTTTTAACTCCGTCATCAGAACACTCTGTTTGAATAGGTGTGGAGGATTGTTGACTCGGAAGTAAACGCCCACTGATATGATTGGCTAATAGTTGTGTATGTTTGACAGCATACATTCCTTCACAGATGGACGCTACTATGATTTAGGTCAAAAATGCATAAATACAATAATAAAAAAAAAAGCAATAGTGATCATGTAATAAAAACAGTTACACTTGTGTGTCGCAACTCGCGTCATTACTGTCGGATCCAGTAGTCGCACAGCATCGTCTTTTTAGTTTTCAGAAAATCCTGTGTCAAATTGTACCTTGTTTGTTTAACTAATCCACGGTAAAATTAAGTGAACAAAGGACCGAGTTCTTACTGACACAGTCTGGAACTTATTTTAAAAATAAAGTTAATTCACTCTTTCCTAATGTTGGGATCATAAGGAAGGTGACGCAAACACAGCTTGGCACTGGACGGCGTCTTGTCTTCGGAGCATCTTTATCGTTTGGTTTCTGCGTAAACCTGTGCGTTCGCCTCTCTCGTCAACGGTGTAAAGCATGTGAAGTGACTCTCAGAGCAGCTCTTGAGAAGAAGTTCTCATGTTAATGTCTCATATATTGAGAAAAACCGCACCATTCGTTCACACAGAGGCATGCCTGTTATTGACATGCATTTTATCACGACTCAATTTGATATCGTTTTATCACCCAGCCCTAGTCGAGTGAGTTATTTCTGTAAGGCTTGATTATGTTTTTCTCTTAGGTCTCCTGCTTTGACTTGTCTTCATCTGTCAGCCAGTAAGTTCAGCGATGGTCCCTCATCCTCATCTGGAGGAATAGCAAGCTTCCTGTCCAGTGAAGCACCTTCAACACAATCGCGTCTAGCCCCTACGCAAACCCCCAAAACACAGCCGAGCCCCAAGTGCCCCGGGGCCATCCAGTCTCTGTTTGAGAAGGCCACTGAGAAGAAGAAACAGCAAGCGGAGGAAGCTCATAAAGATGAACATGCCCCTGGCATCTCCTCCTTCTTCCAAAGAAAGGGTCTGGAGAAGGCGTTCCAGCTGGCAGACAGTCTCTCAGCTCTGCCTGAGGACCGGAGCGCTGCGGCTGGATCGGAGTCGCTCAGCGGAGTCGCTCCGTCAGACGGTGAGGATCTTCACGCGTGCCAGCGCTGTGGACTGAAGGTGCTGGTCTGGGAAATGCCTGAGCACATGGACTATCACTTCGCTCTGGACTTGCAGAAGTCGTTCTCCTCAGCGTCCAGTGCCGGGCCGGTGCAGTCATCCCGCGGGAAGAGCCAAGCCAAGACTCAGAGTGGCCCGCAGGCCAAGAGAGCGCGAGTGCAGGGAAACAGCGGCACGCTGGACTCCTTCTTCAAAAAGACTTGACCGCAGTCCCAGTAAGCTTTTTATATCATCAGGTTTTGATGAGAAATATTTGTGCCTTTCAAATTTTACTTTTATTTCAATAATAAATAAGTTGTTTGATAGAATATTGTTCAAAAGCCATTTTCTTCTCTTAAATAGAGGCCTTGATTTACTAAGCATGAAGACATTGATTAGTCATGACGAAGCAGTCGTAACATGAAGAATCTTTTTTTTTTTTTTCAATCTGCCGAAATGAAATTATCTGCCTACTCCACATTGTGATATTGTGGATATTTGCAAGTGTATCAGTGTGTACTTTATCCATTCCATAGTCCCCTGTAATCGTGATGTTCTGTCGATTTGTGCTACCTTCCATTAAAACAGTAGGTAGTCTGCTACCTGTCAAATTATGGTTTATTAACGTCTACACCTACCCCTTACAGTACTGCAATTACAGTAATTGTGTTATTCACGGTTGTGGCTAGAAGGGAGACAGCTGTGGCCAAAAACAACAATAAATAAAATTTTCTACCTATTAGATTGTGCTTTATTAACGTCTACACCTACCCCAACCATAAACCTACCCTTACAGTTTTGCAAATACAGTAATTGTTGTTCAGCGAGAAAAAGGATGCAATGCGCAGTAAGCCCTGGTAGGACAATCTGAGGGGTGTGATAAAATATCTGGACACCGGTCATAAACACTGGCTGTTTGCTGACAGAGGGTTAGAATATTTTTGTGCAGAAACCTTTGCTTTCATTTTAACTGAATCTCAATATTTTGAAAAGATTGAAAAGCCATAGCATGTCCCACATGAGAAATATTCTTCTGGTGTGACGTTTTAATACAGTGATATTATGAAATATGTGCTGTTATATGCTGTTTCTAAGGTGTTTCGAATGGTTGCTTGGTTTGTGTCGAGCCTCTAGTTATGGCTTGCAGTGAATGGGTGCCGTCAGAATGAGAGTCCAAACAGCTGATAAAAAGGTTTTAAGATACGATGATGGACTTTTTGGAGGAAGCGTTATTACAGATTATGGACTTGTATTTTGGCCAAAAAGCAATGGTCTGAAGTTAAAAACGTCATGATGGATTTGTTTCAGCTTTTGTCTTCTCAAAACATTAACTGATGAACTGGAGTGGTGTGGATTATTGTGATGCTTTTATCAGCTGTGTGGACTCTCATTCTGACGGCACCCATTCACTCCAGAGGATCCATTGCTGAGACAGTGATGCAGTGACACATTTCTACAAATCTGATGAAGAAACAAACTCATCTGAACCTCTTGGTATAAGTGTGAGGACACTTTCAGCAAATTGTATTTTTGGGGGTGAACTGTTCATATAAAAGGCACTTGCAACATCCTGGATAGTTTTGTCATTATTTACTTCACATCATTAGAGGGCAACAAATCACGACTGAAACACTGCAGACTTTCCAGCGTGAAACTGGGATGTCGTGATGTCTTTTCTTTAGATGCTTTGATGCATTTTGAACTACTGCTCAAATTCAAGATCGATCTTTTTTTTCCAGTCACTTTGATAATACTGATAATGGGAAATGAATGTATTAAAGATATCAGTTTCATATGGGAATGTGTAAATCCAAGCATATTTTGAATAATGCTGTACAGAATAAAGATGCTGCATGTTGTCTGTATTTCTTGAAGTGTACATTACATACAGTGACAGATGGACATTTGAGCTCAGAAGTATTGGCCCCCTTGGTAAATATGAGCAAAGAAATCCGTAAAAAAAAAAAAAAAAAAGTTCTGCATTGTTTTTCATTTTTTATCTTTTATTAAAAAAATCAAAGAAATCTAATATTTAAGTAAAACAATTGAAAATGGGGGAGAAAAATCTATAACGTTTTTTTATCAAATACGCACAGGCCAAGATTATTGGCAAGCTTTTTGCAATCTCATTTTGTCATGATAACAGCTCCGAGTCTCATAATACCTGATGAGTTTGGAGAACACCTGACAAGAGATCAGAGACCATTCCTTCAGAAAATCTCTCCAGATCCGTCAGATCCTCATCTTGGTTTTGTTCTCAGTGACACATTTTTGTGTTGATTTTTGTGATGATTGATTTTGTTTGTTTTGGATCACGATGGATCATGCCATCTATCTGAACAAGACGTCCAGGACCTCCAGCAGAAAAATAGGAAGATTAAAGATCCAGCAGTGTTTCATTGAACACATGCTCGTGTTTTAGTTTCATCTGACCAGAGAACTGATCCAGTCGTGTGACAGCTGAATATGCTGGAGTTTGAGCAAACATCATCTGCTGATGAAGGTGCTGTTTGGTGTATTTTCCTGCAGGGAAACACTTGTGTGTTATTACTGTAGTAACTGTTGATTTTGTGAAGGGCTGTTGTACCCTTAAAAGTCAAACTTGCATTTTTTTTTTTTTTTTTTTTTTCCTGGCAGATTTATTAGCAACAGTTTCAGAACATAATCCATCGGAATTTTAAAATTTTGAATCAATTTAAATACATTTAATTGCACAAACTAGCCTAATTATAATAAATGTTACATGTACACATGAAAGTTCGAATTCTGAGGTTGGTCGGTTTTTTTGTATTTTTGAAAGAAGTCTCTTCTGCTCAGAAAAGCTGAATTTATTTGAAAATGTACAACTGTAAAAACGGTAATATTGTGAAATATTAAAGTAGCTGTTTTCTGTGTGAATATGTTAAACTGTAATTGCTGTGATCAAAGCTTAATTTTCAGCATCATTACTCGTCTTCAGTGTCACATGATCCTTCAGAAATCATTCTAATATGCTGATTTACTGCTCAAGAAACATTTCTTATTTATTTTCTTTGTGGAAGCCATGTTACATTTTATTCAGAATTATTTGATGAACAAAGTTAATAGAACATTTCTATGATTTTTTTTTTTTTTTGTAACAGTGTAAGACTTTACTGTCACTTTGGTTCAATTTAATGCACCGAGTGGGAATATACTTCTGAGATATATTCATAATTTCTAGGGGTGCTAATAATTGTGTGCCACTGTGTATTGGAGAAAAATGTTTATTTCATAGTGAGATCCCCCCCCACACACACACTTTGAATTCTTTTACTTCAAAGAAATGGTAAATTTTTGTGAATGAAAGATCAAAAGAATAAACAACGCAAATTTATTTTCACAGGCTTCTTTGCTCATATTTAAATAATTCTGAGCTGAGGTTGAGGTGAATTTCACTTCATGCAAGTATGTGGCAGACAAAGTGTTATGAAACAGATGTAAATCATCAGCTGTCCTGTTTGAGTTTGAGTTGATCAGCTTTCATTTTAGCGCAAGTCAACAGAAAACAGGCTGGAGTTTGGCTGGATTGCAGTGTCTTGCATCATCTGACAGCGCACCTTTTCACTCAATCAGAGACCAGCTCAAATAACCAAATCACTGTCAGGCCAGGTGTAAACTGTAATAAACATTTATTTATGTACATCACAACATACAAACAAATTTGTACATAAATATTCCAATTCACCAAAAAATAAGGCTAAAATATTTTTAAAAATCTCAAAAAAAACACTGAGCGTGTAAAGCCAGAAAAGAGACATTTGGTGTAAAATGAGACGTCACTCAAAAAAACTGCATACGAGTAGAAATGATTACATTTCTAAGGAACTAAAACATCCAGAATTCTCTATAACATTCTATATAAATTTGGTTCAAATACATTTTTTCTTCTAAAATTGCACACAGAACAGTGATGTAGTAGAAACTTGAGCATGAACGTGTCCTGATATGTGATTCAGTACTGAGATCAACAAACCCCTGTTCAACATCTAAAAACAACCAATCCAAAGCCTTCGCACCAAACCAAGTGTTCAGAGAGACACCGAGGTGTAGCACACTATACTAGTGACTGCAGCTTAGAGACCCAAGAGAGAAAATGAGACGGAGAGCAGGAATAAAGACTGCTTTGCATAATCAGTGACGCGTGAACGTAATGCTTTCCTGAGCTACTAAAGCACTGGAGTGCAGGCAGAAACAGGTCAAGGCAGATCGACTTCTGAAGCGTCAGAAGGAACGCAGGAACACTTGGTGACTTCTAGCAGAGATATCTAAAGCCTGTGCAGTTAAAGCTTGAGAGTAAAAAACCTCTTTAGAAAACGCTAAAATAAATAAAAAGACATCAGAGAGGCGGCTTTCTGGCGTTTGGTACAGCAGAGCGATGATTTCACTCTCACAACCATAGCTGCCACAAGATTCTTCATTGACATCGCTAATAAAACAACAAAACTAGCTGAAGAAACACAATTTCTGTCTTTTGGTGAGTGAATAACGACAGGAGGATTGTGTCGTTATAAAGGCCGAGAGTGTTCTTCAGTGCCGTCTGAACGCTACTGGATGACTGTAAACGCAGTTAAAGCTCCACTGAAGTGTTCAAGCCTCACAGGACTGAGTCTGGGGCGTGATGAGAAGAGCAGTGTTTGGATGGCTGTAGTTTGGTGACCTGGCCGATACCTTTGGTGACCCCCTCTCTGAAGAGCAGCTTGGCACCCACCTTCAGATACTCGGGGTGCTTGATGAACTTGAAGCGCACCACTGCCTTCTCGCCGGTGCGCAGCTCGTCCTGCAGGAGACAGATGATACAGATCTCTACAGGACCTCTCACTGATAGCATTTCATTTCACCATACCGATATATAATCATGCTCAGAGCTAGGTAATCTGTTACTGATTACAAATTACATGACAAAAATTGTAGTTAGTAATGTAAGCATTAAATTACACTATTGTAAGTAATATAGTCAGACTACTGCTTGCTTCTGATCTCATTTATCACATTGATTAAAATACGATAATCGTGTACCATATTGGAAAACAACACAAAGAGTAAGAAAATATATTTCATTCGTTGTTATTAACAGCATGCAGTGCATTAAACATTATATAGTTTCCCAAACAGGGTTTGTGAAGGAACTGTTTGTGAGTTTAATGAAAAGCTAATAATTAATTAAATCACAAAAACTGTTCAATTAAAATAAATTATTTTAAAATCAACCAAAGTAAAACACTTACTAAAAATTACATATTTTATTTGTTTACCTGCATGTCATGTGACCATAACCAACATCAGAGAACCGTGAAAATGCAAATATTTAATTATTAAAATATTTATTTTAAAAACTTCTAGTAATTATATTAGGTGAAAGAGGATCAATGACAATGAATTCATGAATTAATGAATTGGTGCATTTTAATGTGTTTGAAAAAAGCCTTCCAAAGACAAAGTAATACATGGCATCATAACCTACTGACTCATAATTTAAATAAAAATGAGTGTGTTAATCAGTAGTTGATGTTGAAACACCTCTTAAACCTGGAATGATTTTTCTAAATCCAGTGGTCAAATGCGTATAACACCTGATTAATGACTAATCTCTGGGTGTTATTTTTGTAGAAATTAATCTTGTTATGGTGTCAGCATTTTAAACACCATTAAAATTTCACAATCTAGCCTAACAAAATATATTAGAGACAAGTAAACAGTCAGAAATAAAATAAGAATATAATTACCAGCAATAGCACACATAAAACACAATAAAGCACTCTGTATTTCAGTCGTATCTGTTCTAAGGTCTTCAGGTCTAGAATACTAACAAGAAATAGCCTACTACAGATACTGAGTAAAGTCATCAAATGTAAATATGTATTGATTCATATTAAAGCTACTAAAATGACTCAGTCAAATGCAGAAAAGGTACATCACCATCTTGGTCTGACCAAATGAAACACACCAGATGTCATAAAAATGATTTCCCAACCCATTAAATGAACTTCCCAAGAAGACTGGAACCAACACCTACATTTTTTCCCAACAGTTTGGACATAACCTTCTGTCTAGGAGGACAGACAAATAGACAGACAGCTAACGAGCTGTTTAGCTATCTATAGATACAGAAAGATAAACAAACACCTAGCAATATAGACATCCAGACCAACAGATTCACAGACATAGTTAAGCGTTTATCCAGCCATCTATCAATCAGACAGATGAAGAAGTCTCACCTTTCCTTGCAGAGCCTCGACTGTGGCCGTCTGTCTAACGTTGCCCACATGCACCGTCACCTGGAAGCCCTTGTGGAAAGTTTTGGCGTGGAAGAGTAAAACGATCTCAGCCTCGAAGCGCCAGCAGATAGTGGGGTTCATCTCTGGGCTGACCATCACCATTCCCTGCCAGAAAACAACCGGCAAACAACGGCTTTATACGCTTTACACTCGTCATTCTCTATGGACAATTAACAACGATCCTAGTATAACAGCTCATTTTAAAACCTGGTCCATTTCAATGGCCTTTACACTCTAGACACTGATTGACAAGCTCACCTTTCGTAATAGTGAACGCTCGAAATCTCCCAGCGCCAGAGTAGCGGCCTGTCCGGCTCTCAGCACCCTGCACCTGGAGCGATTCCTCTGGATGCTGCACACCGTCAGCTCACGAAACTTCCCATCGTCCGTGGGTCCGACCACCAGCTGCTCTCCCTCACGGCAGATCCCACTGAACACACAGAGTCATTAAACTTTAGAGGTGTAACGGTGCGCGTATTCTGTAGGGCTCTTTACTGCATAAATACAATTGTTACACGAGTGGAACTTCATTGGAAATTTCCAGTTTTATATATTGTTACTTTTGATAAGAAACAAAGTCTCATCTTTCAAATTATGTGCATTTTTCCGGGAAATTCAAACAATAAAATGTCCTTTTTAGCGGATATACAGATCGCTGTATAGGCGCCTCATTTAGCGGCAGCGTGATCATCCCTTCCTCTTTACTACTAGTTTTAATGTGAAATAAACACGAATGAACATCTCATGCCTCATGTAATCGCTCAATCAGTGTTTCAACCGAGGAAAGACATCAAAACAAAATGTCACATAGTGTTTCATTTACCTTTTAGGCAAGTCATCAGTCAACGCTAGAGAAAAGAAGTCCAGAGAAGGGCGTTTCGCGAAATATTAGAATATTCACTCAATATATTTTACTTTACCTGTTACTGATGTCTTAATTATTTAATGTATTTTTAAATAAATCTGTTGTGAAACAAGTTATGACAGCAACTGTGTAAATGAATTTATTTGAACAACAAATAGAAATGTTATAATTTAGAAGTTAATTTAAAAACTGCCTTATGTGCACTTTACATGTTTGCATACAATTTTTTAAGTTGAGTGTTGATTATAGTTACAAATAAATAGTACATTACTATTTGGGCTCTGTTGTTAATCGTAACCTTATAGTAATGTAGGGCTCCCTATAGAGCATAAGCTTAGGTAGAGTTTTAATTATAATTGAATTTTGTTTAAAGAAAGAGCAATTTGTTCAGTAAACCACTGTCTAATAAAGAAAAGCAATTTTATGTTTAGTTTTTTCCTCCTGCTGTACCGAAACCATACCGAACCGTGACGTCAAAACCAAGGTACGTACCAAACCGTCATGTTTGTGTACCTCTACACCCCTATTAGACACTAATGCCATCTTACTGGACGCCACAGACAAGAGGGAAGAGAGGAGGACGCACCTGTAAAGAGTCCCACCAACTACTGTCCCCACATCCGGCACTGTGTAGATCTCGTCAACCTACAGGATCACAACACACAAACTCATGAACGGGACCAAAAAAAAAAAAAAAACACTTTTTTTTCCCCAAACCAAATGCAACTGGGAGCCTTTATTTGGTAAGGAAGCTGGGATGATTTATATTTGGGTTGATAATCATTCATAATCAGTAACACAATAGTGCTGGGTTAGAAACATGGACATAAAATAGTAAGTTCTAGTAAATTCCAGCTATTATCTGAGTCCTGAAAATACTTAAAGACCATTAAAGACTTAAAATATACAGGCACGTGATCAGCTAGAGACAAAAAAGAAGGAAAATCTGACCACGCCCCAAGTCACACCCACAAGTCACGCCCCCAGCACTTATTAAAAATATATATTTTCACACTTTAAAAGATATATCTTATACTGTAAGAATACATACTATGGTCATGTAAAAATAAAAAAAATAAAAAGCAGCACTTAATAATCATAACAATATAATATAATATATTGTAATAAAGTACTATAATATATTATAGTAAAGTATATAGTATATAGAATTGTTATTATTATTAAAGTACCTGCCAAAAGTTTGGAAACATTACAATTAATGATTCTGAAATAAATATCTTCTACTCATCAAGGCTGAATTTATTTGATTAAAGTAAAAAAAAACAAAAAAAAAAAAAAAAAAAAAACAGCAATATTGTGAATATAATTACAAATTAAAAAAAAAGGTTTCTATTTTAATATATTATAAAATGCAATGTTATTTCTGTGATGCAAAGCAGAATTTTCTTCATCATTACTCCAGTTTTCAGTGTTGCCTGATCTTTTAGAAATCATTAGAATTTATTTGACTCAAGAAACATTTCTGATTATCAATGTTGAAAACAATTTTGCTGCTTCATATTTTGTGTGGAAATGGTGATTCACTTTATTGTGCATTTATGCATTTATTAGAAATCATTTTAAATGTCTTCACTCACTTTTTTTTTTTTTTTTTTTTATCAATTTCATGCATGAATAAAATGATTAATTTCCCTCTCTTTTTTAAATCTTATACAAATGTTTGAGTGGAATCGTTTCCACAAAAATATTAAGCAGAAAAACTGTTTTTAACATTGATAATAATGAGAAATGTTTCTTGAGCAACAAATCAGCATATTAGAATGATTTCTGAAGGATCATGTGACACTGAAACTTCTCTTTGTAAACAACAACAGCTTTATAAATGTTTCTAATGACAAATGTTGTGTTCCTAAATGCAAATTAAAGTGGTTCAAACCAATCGCAGAGCAGCGAGCACTAACAGTGAATCGAAACTAAAAACAGTTCTGTAACAGCAGACATGTAGCGCGTCAGACTACAGCCTATTATAAAATTACATCACAACCGTTGGGAGTTTTATGACAGCACTAGCAATCTCAAATCATCACCGCCATTCATAGAAAGTTACCGGGTTGAGTAACACGTTTCAGCTCTGATTCTACTCACGTTTGGCGCTTTGAATCATTTAAACACTTTTAACTGTCCTGCAGATGCGCCGCGAGCTCGTGCAGCGCTCTCAGGATCATTCCGTCCATGATGTTTTAGAAAACAATCTTTTCCCAGTTTATTTAGGTAATAACTCAAGGCCATTTGCGCGATTTCAATCATCATGCAGTAACCAAAACTTCGAAGAGCAACTTTGTTGAACTGTAGAATTGCTATTTTTCTCCACACCTTTTCTCATTCACATACATGCCAACCCTTTCAGGACAACTCAAGATCATTAATGAGGGCCTTGTATGAAGTGCACAGCTGTACCTGAAACTCGGTGAGCTGCTGCATGAGCTCCTCCTGCTCCTTGCTGTTGCTGAGGGGAGGTAGAATATTAAAGAAGACCTTCAGCAAATCCAGACTCTCCCCCGACACACTGGACAGGGTGAAGATGGGGGTGATGCTGCAGGAGAACAAAGAAAACAACAGATTCTGAAGCACTTTAGGGCTGCACATAAAATCGCATGCAATATTCATGCGCATCTAGTCAGTAAAGCCGGTTCAGTGATCAGTAGTAAATCTCCAGCACGTTTTCAGATGGAGCAGCATTTACTACACAGAGCCGTACTTCTCTGACAAGCTACGCAAAACCACATTAAAAATCACAGACGATATGATTATTATACATCAATATTATGAAACCGTGCTCCGATAATGAAAGCTGTTTGCGTAGCTTTTCAGTGAACTATGGCTCTGTGCAATAAATGCTGCTCCATCTGAAAGCATGTGAAAAAAACATTTAATAACATTTTTACTCCAAACTCACTTCATAACGTCAGTCGAGTGTTTGAAATAAATCCTTCTGTGAGATGATGTGGCTTCTCTTACACAGAATAAGGCATGCAACATATTTCATATTATTCTAAGCAGTGATAAAGACATTGCATTACTATATACTTTATTATAAGTAAAATTATGAGAGCTCAGATAAACCATATTGTCTCAGTCCTGTGTTTATTAGTCACGTTGAATCAATGAAAGCAGTTAAATCTGTTTATTCAGCTAGCGCTATAGGGATTGCCTGGGTTTCTTCTGCAGGGTGTATTTGGAGTTTCTCTGGCCTTTGGATGGAGATTTACTGCTGATCACAGAACCGTGCTTCACTTACAAGATGCGCACATGAATATTGCAGCTTTTGCCTAATTGTGATTGCGATATCATTGCGATTTATCATGCAGCCTAAGAAGCATCACGGTTATGTCTTCTGTTTCACTCTGTATCTGGGTGGGTGTACCTGGGTGACTGTGCAAACTTCTGGGCGGCAGTGACGGCGTCGTCTGTGGAGGACACCAGCATGGGCACTTTATTGCAGCCTGGCTGCTTGAGGATGCGCTCGAGCTGTCGGACGGTGCGCTCCACGGTGCCTTTGGCGCACAGGTCCACCTTACTCACCACAATGAAGATGGGCACCTTCAGCGCCATGGCCAGACCCAAGTGCTCTCGCGTCGTCCCCGCTGAGAGAAGAGAGAGAGTACGCCTCTTACATGGAGAAATGAAGCATAGCAAAGGGAACAAAAAACATCCAAAGAGCAAGCAACCAGGTCACATGTTTTCAGTTGTAAACTCTGATCTGGTCAGTATTGCATGTTTACATACTTTAATCTCAAGCTCAGATGGTACACACCTACTGACTGTCTGAAACACACTGGGCACAAACAAACAAACAAACAAACAAACAAACAAACAAACAAACAACAACAACAACAACAAACAACAAAAAAAAAAAAAAAAAAAAAAAAAAAAAAAAACTTAAAAGGAACCAGTGAAAATTAAAATGTTAGTTCACCCAAAAATGAAAATTAGCCTGTTATTTACTCACCCTCAAGCCATCCTAGGTGTATTTGACTTTCTTCTTTCAGACGAATCCAATCGGAGTTATATTAAAAATTGTCCTGGCTCTTTTAAGCGTAATCATTGCAGTGGGTGGGTGTTTCTGTTCAACAGTCCAAAACACGTCAAATAAAGCGCGTGCATCCATAATAAAATGTTCCTCACACGACTCCGGGGGGTGAATAAAGGCCTTTTGTAGCAAATCTATGCATTTTTGTAAAAGAAAAATATCCATATTTCAAATGTAACAAACACTTTTTTTCTCACTTCCGCTGTCGTATGCGGAAGGCGTTCTGGCAGATGATGTAAGACGTCGGCACCGCGTGATTAGTGACGAACGCGGAGAGAGAACAAAACAAAATGCCAGTGTAGCAAATTAGCTCAAAAAGGGAATTGAATATAAATAATTACAATTAATCATGATTAATTACAATTATTTATATCGGCTGACAGTAATAACTGTCGCAGAGTTAAATTGCCATCAGCTGATCTGTTCGTCCAGCGAACATTCAGTGTAAATTCATATCAACTCTAAGAAAGGATATTTCCGTGGCCACAGAAAATATCTTCCTATTAATGCATTAGAGCATGTAGCAAGGGTCAAAATCGTAAAGGGACATTAATATGCAAGGCAGAATCAGAAACTCATGTAATTTGTGCACAAGAGTTTTATTAACTAAACACTAACGCAAACTAGTCTAACAAACAAACAAACAAACAATCGCTCATACATGGGGAAAGGGCTAATGAGAGTTGATGGATGAAACCATCAGGAAAACCAGAGAATGCAGTAATGGAAAAAGTCATTTAACCACCTGAGTAAAACCATCAGCGCCGTTTATAACGGGGTCTATAACTTATACTAAACCTCTGTTTTTGTTTAGTTAAATGTACTATACTTGCACTTCCTTTTGTCGTGACGGAATGCGGTCTCGGATTAAAAGTCTTGATGGTTTCAAGGTTTTGGACTCGCGATCACGTTCTTCCGGGTTGAAGAGTGATGAATTCCAAAGATGTTCTGAGGTAGAAATGTCTTCCAGGTAGAGAGTGGAATAAGAGTTAAGAAAGGGATCTGCTGAGGTCCGAGGAGCTTTGATTGAATGGAAAGACAAGGCCATAAGCCTGGCACAATAACTTAATGGTCCAGAAGAGCTCCAGCTCACATCTTCCTCATCCTCTTGGGTCCTAACAGAACCGCAGACTGGGTCTTTGTGGTCAAGAGACATCCCCCAGGCTGGGGAGATCACCCACAGCTCTATGTTGGGGGCCCACTGGCGCGCCCGCACCGGTTCGGGCTCTCCGTCAGAAGATAGCAGAAGAGCTTTTCTTAGAAGAGAGGCCGGACCTGTGAGTGAGACCTTTATCTGGTATAGAGGTCACACCTCTGGGGAGTCAAAGAGCCAATGGTCTCCATTCTCTTTGGAGGGAAGGTTTTACGACTCTTTATCTCTGAGCATGGCAATTTGCATGGGGTTGGATTTAATAGTCGATGTACAACTATTAAAGATTCTTAGAACACTAATATGTTGCATAGGTATCAACATGTAATATACACTCTCAATTAGATCATCCGAAGATGAATTGATAGAGATCAAACATGATATAAGTGAGGTAATATTAACTAGTGATCTATCATAAGCATGCATAAAACAGGATACAGTACAAAAAGACAATATACACAAACAGTAACAATATACACAATGACCTGAGGATATGTGTGTTCATTCAAAGAAAGGATTTTCAATGAATTAATTAGAGAAGAGTCCATTTTTATGTGCATTACATGTCTTTCCTATGGAAAGATGAGGTGAGTGTTGCTCGGCCCGCATTCCTTAGAGCAATAAAACTAGTGTTATCAGGTTGGTTGGTTGCTATGGAACCGGGGCCTGGGGTCATCCACAGACATACTGGCACCGAGTCTGGTGTTGGGTGAGGGGTCTGTGACTGTTTTAATCTAAATCTAATCTATTTGTTAAATCAATGTTAGAACAAATGTGTGTCTGATTGGTCCAAATGCTACACCAGTCATGAATTAGAAGTACAAACCGAGGATTTGTAAAGAAAAATGTTGGAGGATTTCGATATAAGTCAAGAGGAGACTGGTTTTCCTCTGGTAAAGTAAGGAAACTTTGCTTCCTTTGTTCCTGTAAACAAACTCGCGAGACTAGCATATCTCACTGGCGCACACAACGCATACGTCCTACGTCATCCGCCGGAACGACTTCCGCGTATGACAGATACCAGAAGTGAGAGAAAAGTGTTTATTACGTTTGAAATATGGATATTTTTCTTACAGAAATGCATGGATTCGCCACAGGAGGCCTTTATTCATGCCCCGGAGCCATGTGCGCCCTGCACTTTATTTGACGTCTTTTGGACTGTGTAACAGAAACACCCACCGACTGCAATGATAGAGCTTAGAAGAGCCAGGACAATTTTTAATATAACTCCAATTGGAGTCGTCTGAAAGTAGAAAGTCATATACACTGAGGATGGCTTGAGGGCGAGTAAAACACAGGCTAATTTTCATTTTTGGATGAACTAACCCTTTAACTTCCAGGGATCAAAATTTACACTTTTTAACTGGTTTGTGGCACCAGTTCTTAAAGATATTCAGTTTTGTTTGAGACATTAATAGCAAATAAGCTAGATATCCACAAACAGAACAGTGTAGTCCACTCGAAACATCTGTGATTCCTAATTCTTTAGGGCTGAAATACACTGTATAACTTTTGCTCAGATTTTTTCCCCGATTTGCAGATGGATGAGCAGATACTGGTTTCTGAATGTCAGAGCCAGTCTGCAGAGAAAAATCACACAGTGATCCACAGTGTATGATTTTTTTTGTGTGTTGCTTTAGAACATGATTCCATGCAGTCAGAGAAAATCAGAAAATATTTGATATTTTGAGGCAATTTTATAACATTGTTTTCAGTTGTGTGTCTCTTTCTGTGCAAGTTTGTTGTGTTCGGTGTGATCCAATCGATTAGTATATGACAACGGTTTACAAACTTGACAAGTACATAATGCCTAGTTTTAAAATCCAGGCGTTAATGATTGCTAAATTCAGTGGAGTTTCCTGTAAGAACTTCTGTGGATCACTATTATCTTTTTCCAAGCCATATTTATTTATTTATTTATTTTTATTTATTTTTTTACTGTGGTTTGATTAATTACATATTTTCCTGACCCTGAAAAGTACGTAAACAGAAACTAGGGATGTCTCAAGCTGATCTCAAGTATCAGGATCGGGGCCGATCAAGCATTTTTTTAACAGATCGGTATCCGCTCTCCTGAGCCCGATCCTTATTTTACGTCAGCTGTCATGCCGGTGTCGTGCTGTAGGTGGCGGTATATACCTTTAAGTGGGTTTGCCAACCGCAATTTAGGGATGGGCTACACCTCTTATTTTATTTTCGATCCGATACCGATATTTTCAATATTATTGATACCTCTAAACTAGTTAACGCGTTAACGCAAATTCATTTTAACGGCGCTAATTTTATTTAAGGCGCACATTTTCTGTTTGAGCCGTGGCCTAGCCAGTAGTTGGAGAAATGGATGGAGATGCTGTCAGTGTTGCCAACTTAGCGACTTTTCAGACCCCTTTAGCAACTTCTTTTTTTTTTTTTTTTTCAAAAAGAGCCTAACGACCAATCTTTAGTTTTTGCCCAAACCTTATTTAGTTTCTGAGACTAGCCGGTACTGTACATCGCACAAGCGCGAGGTCTCTCTTTCCCGCTGTGCACACACCTCTCTCTCTCTGCGTCTGCTCTGTTCAGCATGTAACTTTTTCTGTGTTCAGAATTTGCAAAATGCATATAATGAAAGAGAACATCATGAATTCATCTTCCAAACCGCGTTTTTGTCTTATCCCGAATCACTACGGTACACTTATAATACCGTACCGTGCTTATTTTTGGGCTATTGTAGCCTGGTCGGGTTGTCACTGCTGCGGAGTAACACATGCCTGTGTGAATCGCCATAGACACAAACTTAGAGAAGTAGCTCGAGTTAGAATGTTCTTCTGCGGGATGCGTGCACTTCTGTTTATTAACCGCTAGAGCGCCAAAAGTTACATAGTGCTGCTTTAAAACCGATATTATGTTGCTTCTATAATTTTACATGCAAGTATAGCCGAAATCATAGAACAGCTATTGTCTTTATCTTATGTTTAGGCTATCTGATTTTATCAGACGACAGTTCGATTATAAATCAGGATTTTTGTGCAGATTAACCTGTTGGAAGATAGAGCTTGTAATGTAGTCTAAATGGGTCGCGTTTTAGTCACTATTTCATATTCATTCCATTATCTGACAACTGAAAATATATCTATGAAAAGCATCAAAAATACAGTATGTGGGCACAGAGAGGCAAACAAATGTAATAATAAATAATAAATGTACATTTAGCATGTTCAGAAGAAGTGAGCTGCCCTGTAGTGTGAAAATATAAACAGGCTTGTCTAAAGCCCAGCTCACACTGTGCAATTTTGGCCACGATTTGGTCGTCTGGGACAAATTTTGAAAATCCTAAACGATTCCTATAATCCTAGGCTAAAATCTGTAGTCTTTGATCGCTGGTTTGACATGTTCATCGATAGCCGATTAATGGCTTTTGCGATCAAATTTCACCTCCGACGAAATTCTGGCAGTGTCAGAAGATTTGGCGCACAGTCCTGCGGTGTACAATGAATGTCAAACTGTCTCCGTTTTTCAAGACAAGCTATGAGCAGAATTAATGCTAGATAATTATTCTATCAGCCATAAACTCCAGCGCTCCCGTCCTCCGCTCACGGAATTCATCTGATATTTTGCGTTTTCTATATAAACACTAGTTGCGCCGCTGTTTTCATGTGGGTGTGTAGAGCTGCATACAATATTCTTCTTAATACTTTAAGAAGAATATTGTATGCAGCTCTACACACCCAAATGTTCATATACATATACCAAATGTTTAAATGTTCATATACAGCTCTACACACCACCGTTCATATACTTTTCACGATAGCCAACATTTCAGTCCCGCATGCAATGCAGTTCGCAGTCACTGGATGTGTATGGGTTGAAAATGTAAAACTCCGGACAAGTTTTCTTGCGCACACCCATTTTTAACTCGAGTCAATTGCTCAGTGCAAATAAAGAGAAGTAATGGGAACCTGGTATTTCTATGTTCATTATTCATGTGTGTAATAGACATGAACAAGTTCTTTGAAAAACATCTATGGCCTTTGAAACATGTCCAGTCTTCATGCTCTAGATTAACTATGGTTTCACTAATAAACATATATTGCATAAAGCATCCATATTTGTCCATGCCCATGTCAGTTAGAGTATTAAAAACTTAAAAAAAGTATTAATTTAAGGTACATTTAGAACAGATAAAAAAAAAATTGATTAAATTGTGATTAATCGCAAGTTAACTCATGACAATCATGTGATTAATCATGATTAAATATTTTAATCGATTGACAGCCCTACTTATTATTAATATTTTGGCAGCGCTTTATTTTACAGTCCTGTTCTGCATGTACATACCATGTACTATGCTCAGTTTAATGACCTGAATTGAATCCACTGACTCGAGTTGAATAACAACACTACTATCTGTTACTTTGGATTTGCCTCATTTTAGAAGTTTACTGTGAAGCTGCTTTGAAACAATCTGTATTGTATTAAGTGCTATAGAAATAAAGGAAACTTGACTATTTACTATAGCAATTACCTTACTAGGTAATATCTATGTATTACCCTGAACCTACTCCTAGTTGCCTTCTATTACTCAGTACTTTAAGTACACTGTAAGTGCAAGTACTATAAAATCAAATGCAACCAATATTTTCATTCCGTTTAGAGTCAGTATTTTAGAATTAACACCTTTATACAAAAAACATCTAAGTGTAATTAATCATACTTCACTGAGCCAGGAATCCCAGCGATACGCTAAAGTGAAAGTGAAACACTCATATCTGAGATAATAGCTTCACAGATAAGGATTACGTCCATAGTGTGCAGTTCTGAACAGAGTACGTTTGTTTGATCAGCCTGACTGGACATGACAGCATCAGCTCAATCAGCGGTGTTTGTTTGTGATGGGATTCAAAGTCAGTGAGGGAGTGTTTATGTTTGTTGGTGCAGGATATACAACCTGCACCTTCCATCTTATCAGAATATGACTTATGTAGGCGTGTGATAAGCTTTAGCAGGCCATCTGACAGCCAAAGGCACTGAGCATCACTGACATGCCTTCCTCAAACTCCAAGTTGATTCACACAGTCCAGAGCATGGAAATAACAGCGGGTCACGTCCAGCTGTCTTTGTGGCAGAGCAGTAAAATCTGTCCAAAGTCCAGCCGTCTTCTGAGGTTAATGATTGGAGAACTGGACGTGCCTGTGTTTGCATGGATTTTATTATGGAAAGTCAAACTCAGAGAGGCACAGCAGACACTGCACACCGCCGCCTCCGTCTGCTCTTGTATAATTTAAGAGCGCTGGTGTCGCGTTGCAGACAGGGCATCGTGTTCTCCTTCAAAGACGTGTATGACCCGCTCGCCTAAATATTAGCTCCTATTTCTGACACAACCAAAACCAAAACAACATAGTGGCATGTAAGCATATGTTCCAGGACCAGGAGGCACACCTCCTGTACACAACTGTACAGAGGTATCATATCGATCACAAGTGCAGTATGGAGTACCTCAAGGCTCAGTACTAGGGCCGTTACTTTTCACGCTTTACATGTTACCCTTGGGAAACATCATCAGGAAACACGGGGTTAGCTTTCACTGTTATGCTGATGATACTCAGATCTATATTTCTTCGTGGCCCGGTGAAACACACTAAATTGAGAAACTTATGGAATGCATAGTCGATATAAAAAAACTGGATGACGAGTAATTTCTTACTGCTAAATTCTGAAAAAACAGACATGTTTATTATCGGACCTAAAACCCCCAAAAGTAATAACCTAGAACTCTGTCTAACACTTGATGGCTGCTCTGTAAATTCTTCGTCATCAGCCAGGAACCTAGGTGTGCTATTTGATAGCAATCTCTCCTTTGACAGCCACGTTTCTAGCATTTGTAAAACTGCTTTTTTTCATCTTAAAAATTATATCTAAACTGAGACCTGTGCCCTCAATGTCAAATGCAGAAATGTTAATTCATGTGTTTATGACCTCAAGGTTAGATTACTGTAATGCTTTTTTGAGCGGTTGTTCTGCACGCTTAATAAACAAATTACAAATGGTTCAAAATGCCGCAGCTAGTTAGTTGTTACTAGAACCAGGAAGTATGACCACATTAGCCCGGTTCTGTCAACACTGTACTGGCTCCCTATTAAACATCGTATAGATTTTAAAATCTTGCTAATTACTTATAAAGCCCTGAATGGTTTAGCTCCACAGTACTTGAGCGAGCTCATCATCGCATTATAGTCCTCCACGTCCATTACGTTCTCAAAACTCTGGCCATTTGATAATATCTAGAATATCAAAATCAACTGCGGGCGGCAGATACTTTTTCTATTTAGCACCCAAACTCTGGAACAATCTACCTAACACTGTTCGGGAGGCAGACACACTCTGTCAGTTTAAATCTAGATTAAAGATCCATCTCTTTAACCTGGCGTACACATAACACACTAATACGCTTCTAATGTTCAAATCCGTTAAAGGATTGTTAGGCTGCATTAATTAGGTCAACCAGAACCAGGAACACTTCCCATAACACATGATGTACTTGTTACATCGTAAGAAGAATGACATCTACGCTAATATTAGTCTGTTTCTCTCTTATTCCGAGGTCACCGTAGCCACCCGATCCGGTCTGTATTCAGCCCAGATGGTCACTGCAGTCACCAGATCCAGTTCGCATCCAGATCAGTGTGTGGATCAGCACCCAGAGATGACCTCTACAGCCCTGAACGTCAGCGGAGACCAGGCCACCTAGATGAGCCCCAGAGACAGATCCCCAGTGAGGACCCCGCCACCTAGACAGCCATCGGGAAAAGACCACTGGAACCAGTTGAGCCCTTACAATCTGACTTTACTGCAGTTGGAACAAGCTGCTGGTTCGTTTGGCCAGAGGAGAACTGGCCCCCTGACTGAGCCTGGTTTCTCCCAAGGTTTTTTTCTCCATTCTGTCACCGATGGCGTTTTGGTTCCTTGCCGCTGTCGCCTCTGGCTTGCTTAGTTGGGGACACTTCATTTCCAGAGATATCGTCGACCTGACTGCACAGACACTATTTAAACAAAACTGAGCTGGGCGATGACATCACTGAATTCAATAATGAAATTCCTTTAACTGAAAATTGAGTGTTTAATCATGTCATTTTACATAATTGACACACTACTTTCCTATTTTGATATTGTGCAGTTGCTTTGACACAATTTGTATTGTTAAAAGCGCTATATAAATAAAGGTGACTTGACTTGACAACCTAGCAAGATTTTTAGCAAGAAATTTGCAAACTATCACTCATAAAAATGAACTGGTCTGCTGGTTATGGTTATTATATGGTTAATGGCAGCGGGAGAAATGCTTTACACCAAGTTTCTGTCCACAATGCACATGAAATTGCTCCAAGTGACTCGATCACAGCCAAACTGAAGATATTTGAGATTTAACAGAGTTAACATAGATTTTCAGGTGATGGACTTGTTTCAAACAGACAGCTTTTGTCTTCTCAAGATGTTAACTGATGGACTGGAGTGGTGTGGATGACTTGTGGATTATTGTGATGTTTTTATCAGCTGTTTGGACTCTCATTCTGACGGCACCCATTCACTGCAGAGGATCCATTGCTGAGACAGTGATGCAGTGACACATTTCTACAAATCTGATGAAGAAACAAACTCATCCTAATCTCGAATGGCCTGAGGGTGAGCACATTTTTTAGGTGAAATGTTCCTTTAGGGGTAATTAACCTACAAATGGCTTACTTACAGCTTCATATTAAACCAGGATAGGAGTAAATTACAGGCTGTGGATGGGCGGCCCTGTGGTCTGCAGTCACAACTAGACTGCCACGTCTCAAGTTTCTCTTTGTTTCACTTTGTTCCAGGACCAGAGCAGTCCTGAGGTATTTTTGGGTATAGAAGACAGAAGGAATGGGGGCGACACTTAAGAGTGACGCTCTGCATTACATAAGATCATATGCTAGGATTATTGAGTATCCAGGAGAACAGCTGATTTATCACTTCATGCCAAAAAAGGATTGACGTGTCCAAACATTATGAGGCCTATTTGTGTCACCCGCCCTGCGTGATTTGACATTTATCAGACCGTGATTCACCGGCACTACCTGAGAAAAACAGGTTAAAGCAAACATCAGCCTAATGTCAGACATGCTGTAAATGCTTACCGATGCCGGTGTTGGCGCTGACGACGAGCATGGCAAAGTCTGGACAGTAGCTGGTTAAGCCAAAGATGGTGGTCTTGAGATACTTGTGGTGGCCTGCCAGGTCTATGAAGGTGATCATTTTTGAGGCACTCTCGCAGATTTCCTCCGCTGTTCGGGACTCGCTGTAGTTCACCACCTAGATAAGAACAGACACCGATGCATATCAACAAACACAAGTAAAGTTCACGTTTAATGTTGAGGATAATCTAGAGCTGCATGAAAATGGTTAAAAATCTTGACCATTTTTACATTTAATCAGAATTATTGCAATTTCACATTAGCACAAATTAAGAGATGGTCAACTCGCATTGTTTGCCCGCAGATTTAGTAAACAACTGCATGAAAGAAAACATACTGCCTGTATTACACGTATTATTTTATTTTATATTCCAGCTTACATGTTTTACAGGTATTGTCAGCTCATGAATGCTTTTTCTATAATGTAGAGTGAGTGCGTGTGCATTAGGGCTGTCAAAATGACTGAAAAGCTAAATTCGAATTTTCTACTTAAATATGATCAAAATTCAAATTATACTCGAATTTAAAAGGCATAATTTCAGTTAGGGGGAAAAAAGCTTTTGGCTTCTCTCCTGAGGCCACAAGAGGGCGCATCGAGCAAAATATTATACACGTTTCTTCAAAGCGTAATAAAATAACACGACTATCTTTGAAAAAAGTGCATAATGTTTAAAATAATGTTTATAAACCATATATAATTAATAAAGTTGCTTGGTTTCAGTTTTGCCGTAAACAACATCTTCTCCACACTGATGCTCTTGTTTTCCGCAATATTCTGAATGAATAACATAGCAGCGCCGCATCTAGTGGGTTCAACCAGATAGGCTAACAAAAGCATTAAAATGCAATGACAGCGACATCGTCGTCGCATCTCGTGTGCCACTGATAAGGCTGCCTGACACACACCAAAAATTCGAATGCAACGTTTTGCATTTGAATGTGTATTTTTTTTTTTTTTTTTTTTTTTTAAATTCGACGACTATTTGAAATTCAAATTTTTTTTACAGCCCTAGTGTGCATGGTTACCAAGTTGGGAAGAATAAGTAAACCAATGTGCAAAGAATGTATTGATTTATGAAAAGAGCTCCGATTAGGGGATTTAAACTTGATATCTGGCAGCCGCAACCATGAACTCTTGTGGATGCTTGTTACCAATGCAAGATAACACAAATGTCAACGTAAAATGAAATGTTGTCAGGACAAGTAACCAGCAGGAAAATATCACAGAGGATTATGATTATTAAATCGAGAGAAGCAGAAATCGTGATCGAGATTAAAATGCGATTTATTGTGCAGCTCTATGACAATCCATAATACACCTTTAGGAGTTAGCAATTGAATGAAGTTACGGCTGGGCAGTACGTAACAGTAGAAATGTGTAAACCACGATGCAACAGTAAATGTATTTGTGTGGCTATTAGTGGGCAGTTATTAGTGAAAGAATACTGCAAAAATACAAATCGGGACACATTCCCAAAACAAGTCCAGGCAAGCCAGAACTCGTTATAAAACAGGGTTAGGCACATTTTGAGCTTAGTTTGTTTACAGCTGCCAAGCAACAATGAAACTTGACATCCTATCATAGAAATAAACTGATGTGTGATCACAGGACAGCAACGCTCTTCAGTCAGTCTGCACTTGTCTGAGGCACACAGTGCAGCAGTTCTCACCTCTCCTTTGCTGTCGAAGCCCAGGATCTCAATGCTGATACTGGAGGTCCGTCCGGTCTGGATTTCATGAAGGTGTCTGAAGAGGTTAAGTCGCGCTCTCCCTCTCCCATTGTCCAGCTCTCCTTGTGTGAGTACACCAAGCAGAGTGGACTTCCCTGAGTCCACGTTACCCAGAACTGCTACCCGCAGGTCCAAGAACTGCAGAAGCGTCACATAACGCCATTAACACAGGCCTGAGAGCATCAAACACATCAGATGAACATGACAAACACCAGACGATTACCTGCTGATCATCTGGCACTTTCCTGACCAGCACCTCAGCGATTCTGTGAGGCTCGTCCGAGTCGTAATCCACCTCTCTCTCTCTGAGAACTGTGATGTCTGCACCCACCCTGAACACATACACACACACAACATTCACACACAGCTCTTCTCGTGAAAACAAGCACACTTTAGCATACTTCAGAAGAGTGCTAATGACTGAAATAATGCACTTTAAAAGAATATACTTCAGTGAAAACTGAATATAATGTTTTCTGACACTTAACTGCAATTAAATGAAAGATTAAATGCATGTCAAAAGCAATTAGCTGAACTTGAGAGTGCTTTTTTGACACACTTAAGTACATCTTTTATATGATTTCATACTATATTTGAAATATGGTTAAAGTACTGCTGACAGGCATTTATGATAAACTATAATATATTTTAATATCATTTCCATTGAAACATGCATATCATGTATTTAAATATATGTAATTACACATTCGTAATGATGAATTTGCACTTTAGTACATTTAAAATATATTAATTTCAATGAAAAATAACATAATATGGTTAAATTAAGTACTTTACATGCATTTTTACGTTATTCAACACAACAAAATAAGTGTACTTTAAAGCACAACAAAAGATGATTAAAACAGACTTAAAATGTACTTTATATAGAAAAACGTTGACATTAGGGCTGCAACTAACGATTATTTTGATAATCGATTAGTTGGCCGATTATTTTTTCGATTAATCGAATTAAAAAAAAAAAAAAAAAAAACAACAACACAATTTTCTTTGTTTATTTTGACAAAAACACTTCCACATTCTGCCCAATGTCCTTCAAACAAACGTGCCAACTGAATGCTATAAAAGCATACAGTGCTTAATTTATTAAACCACCTGTCATAATAAAGAGAAAACACAAATATTTTAGGAATCTGTCAAAGAATTGTTTAAATCTAAAAATGTTATTGTCATTTATTGGGCAAATAACAAACTGAAACAACTACATTTTTATTCACATAAAAAAATAGCCTCCTGCCTTTCATAACAGCATGCATTCTTGCTGGGATTGCTTAGCTACTTTTTGACTGTAATTGGGTATCTGAAAAAATCTTTCATAGATCTTTCATTCTTTCATAGATAACAGAAATAATTATATTATAGCATTAGAAATAGCCCACTGTTACTGAAGACCTTACGCATATTGGAGGACTAACTAATACAGATAGCAAAAAAATGATTTTAGTAAACACCAATACTGTTAGTTTAGAGCAGCAGTGGCACAAAGCTTACATTATTTGTTATAAATGTTATAACATTTGTTTTAATAAATTTGTTAAGCACTGTATATAGGCCTGTAGTTTAAATCTCTTCATCAAAAATTAAGATAATAAAGATAATAAAGACGAATAAAAACACAAATTCAGTGTTAACCAACTCTTTGATCATAGTCACATTTACTGTAATTTCTTTATCCTGTAAAAGGCGGCTATGAAGCGTCTGATATTTATCTTCAGACAACTATACGCAGTTATCCCTTTACAGTTCCTACTCTCATAAAATACGTGCACTCCATTTTGACTTGTAAACCTTAATTGAACGTTCAACAACAAATATTTCAGCAAAATGAATATTTTTGCTCTGAATATTGTCTTCCTCTCTGACGCGCGTTCACGCGCCCGCCGCGCCGGCGCTCATTCAGTAATTCGGTCATTTAAACTTAACACAGACTGTCAGGATGGGACTTTATGCAAAAATGGAAATGCTCGCGTGAATTTGTGACATTTACAGATAAGGATATGACCGTAAACTGAACGTTTTTGCGCTGAGGATGCACACGGATCTGTCAAAGCGCCTGACAGGGAAAGCCATTTCGCTAATGCATTAACTTAAAGCTTAAAATAAAGAATTCTCATGTTTTGTGCAGCTTGGATCACGTAACTCTCCCGCAGCATCTCATTCTGTTTCCTCCACTGTTTTTAGATGCATTTTGGCCACAGAAATGCGTTATTCAGTGCTGTAATTTGACGCGACCGGCTGAAGTTGGACGTGCACTGTAGGCAGACCCGACTAATCGATAATGAGAATCGCTGTCGATGATTTTCATTATCGATTATAATCGATTTTAATCGATTAGTTGTTGCAGCCCTAGACATCATTACAAAGTGCAATTTTTAACCCTCTGGCCCTCTTCGGTAATTTTTGACCGAAAAATTTTATATTTTGAAATTTAAAAAATCTTAGCTTCATCGGAATGAGATGATACTTGGTGACTTATGTCACATTAGCAATATGAACACAAAAAAAAATCATGGACATGATTCCGATAAGTTAAAGGGTCAAAAAAAAAAAAAAGAAAAAAAGTCACACTTGACTTCTTCGCGGTCAAAAATGGCCGACATAGGAAATGAATGGGAAATACGAAAAAATGTGAAAATTCTGTGAATCTTTTGGTGGTACAAACTACAAATCAGCCACTGGTCAGAAAAAAAGTGTGCGACAATCAAGGGGTGACTCTCTAGAATATCAGGAGTGCAAAATAGACACCTACCCACACACAAACACACACACACACATATATATATATACACAGAAATAAACTGGCAACAGTTAGTTGTTTGTTTGGATAGCTTTGGTCTTATTTTAGCCTATGTTCCTGATATCTGTTGCATGTGAAGCAATGCATAAACTAATTACAGTTGTATATATAGAGTTAAAATTGTTTATAATTATAAAATTTTTATTCCTATTTTTTACATCTACTGTTTGATACTGATTGTTTTTGCTGTTGTTAGTTTATTATGTGTTTCATCATAATTGCTGTTCCCTTCTGAAGTTTTAACATTTATTGAATTACACTGAATAAAATAATTATAATATATATATATATATATATATATATATATATATATATATATATATATATTAATTCTAATGGAGAAAATAACTCATTAAAATTGTAGATATTGCATATTATCATAAAATTCTCTCAAAATCATAAATAATAATCAAAAAATATTATTGAACAAAAATATATTACAATGATTTTCCTGAAAAAACTTTTGACCGCGAAGAAGGCAAGTGTGACTCCTAAACGAAGAGGGCCAGAGGGTTAAATGTGTATTAAGTGCGTTCATACAGTCATGAAGTGACCTTTTATTTCATTAATATAATCTGCAGGTGCGTTTTTTTATTTTTATTTTTTTAAATACTTTTAAGATTTTACGTACGCTACTAGTGTACAATCAATAGAATTGAGTACATTATTTTTTCACAAGTGAGGTCATATTTCAATCTCTTTGAAATTTTAACATATATGCACATGTACTGTTTTTTTTGTACTGTCTGATACAACTAATACTACCATGATGGACACACATTTTACAAGCAGTGTTGGGTGTAATGCGTTACTAAGTAACGTGTTAGTGTAATTAAATTACTTATCCACTGAAAATGTAAAGTAAGGGATTACTGTTCATTTTTAGGTAATTTAATTACAGTTACTTATAAAGTACTTGCGTTACATACTGTAAATAATTTCAACAGTTCTAAAATCAATATTGAAATTGAAATCTAAATTTACAGTCTAAAGATAAAATTGAATGCAGTGTCTTTAACCCTCTGCTCCAGCGCGTTCACTTTCAGTTTTTCCCGATTCACAGAAAAACCATAAATACTCAGATACAGATAAGACTAAAATCAATCGAATCTAAAAAGGACCTACTTTTATTTGTGTACACTGACAATAACAACAAAACATTGTGTTTTTGTAAAATAAACAAAACCAACAGGGTGCACTTTCTGCCGTCTAGGTCTCCGTGAGCAACTTTTTAGGCATCACAAACTCAGCGAAAACTTGACACAGAGACATGAGAAATATGTCTACAGAAAGCTTGAAGTGTCTACTTTTAAATGAATGAATTCAAATCGAAAACGAATATTCTCCGATTATGAAATCGGTATGAAACTATAGCGAGGTACAGTCTTTTCCGCATCTGAGCTCATTATATGCAGTCATCTACGTGCAAACGCCCTCACCTAGATACAAAAAATAGATTAAAAAATAAAAAAAAAAACCAAGATTCATCTAATTTTCATCGGTTTTGAAAGAAGACCTGCTATGAAGAATAAGCTGGAATTTACCTCAGAAGAACAGTGTGATCTGACGCAGCTTTATTCAGCTGAGGAGATCATTTCTGTAATTTATTCTTACCTACATTAGTTAACGTGTTATTTTTTACATAAACCTGTACGGATTTTACTAGTTGGGCTTTTCCTGAACATCTAGCCGAACTGAAATGTACTGTTTAACTTTTCTTAAGCTTTTTTGTTATTCAGATATTTTGCAGAGTATTTCTATTTGTTAACCAAAGGAGGTTACATTTTTTATAAAAATGTTTAAGTATTACAGTTGTTTTAAAGCTAAAAGGCTAAACTATTCTATGTTTGACTCAAATTGAAAGAATAAAGAGTTTAATTTCTATTGTCTGTGCTTTAAGGTTTATAGGGATTTTAAGATGTAGCCTATTTTGCAATTTGAATAATTAAGTTACTTATTGAGTAACTAAATTACTTTTCAGACAGAGTAATTAGCAAAGAAATTTAAATACAATATTGATGATGTAATTAGTAATAGTAATTAATTACTTTTTGAAAGTAACTTACCCAACACTGTTTACAAGTATATTATTATGATTGCATGAGAGCTTTCTCTCGTTACTGTTTTGAGGTGAGTATGACCTATGCATGCTCCTGTGATATTTGATTTGATATAACTATGAGACAAGATGAGTTTGTCAGGTTAATATTAGCACGCAGAATGAGCGTGTAAAGCTGAGGCCGGTGTCTGTGTGTGTTCGTACTTCTCAGCCATCCTGCGCAGTGTTTTGAGAGAGGCTTTCATGTCCTCCTCCGTCAGGCCCACCAGCAGCCCGTTGTCCTCCACGCCGATCTGATACACGGCCTCCCCGCGGCCCTCCTGCAGGCGCCACTTCATCTGCGTGGCCAGGTGCTCGAAGCGGTACTGCGTGGGGTTCACCAGCTTCAGCTAAAACACATACAACAATAACAACAACAACAGTCTGGCTGAATGCAGGAATGAAAGTGATTAGCTGAGATTTGGGCAGTAATGATGGGAGTGTCAGCACTGTTTTGTTTGCAGACAGCAGCTGTAGTGTATAAAAAGCTCTGCTAATCTACTGCTGCATGCATTTACACAGGAGACGCTCAGACTGCTAGCTACTTACAGTGCATTGTGGGTAACTATGCATGAATAAAAGCAATGCAAAACATTATGTATTCTTTCAACAAACATTCATGTCCAAATCTGAGACGCTCTGTTGTGTTCGGTGATATATTTGGTGAATATCTGTGCAGATGTTAGCGTGCGGAGAGTTTACCTTGTATTCAATGTTTCCCTCTTCAGCCTGAAACAAAAGACAGGACAGAGTTAATGCTGAACCGAGCTCAAAGTCACACAGGTCAGGATTCAAAAGCACAAAGAAGAGAAAGAGCCGCGCTGACACTGCTAACAAAGTCAACAGATCTGTTGGCTCATTCAGAATAGTCTCTTGCTATAAGCGTCTTACTACTTTAAAGGGATACTCCACCCCAAAATGAAAATTTTGTCATTAATCACTTACCCCCATGTCATTCCAAACCCGTAAAAGCTTCGTTCGTCCTCGGAACACAATTTAAGATATTTTGGGTGAAAACCGGGAGGCTTGTGACTGTCCCATTGACTGCCAAGTAAATTGCACTGTCAAGGCTCAGAAAAGTATAAAAACATCGTCAGAATAGTCCATCTGCCATCAGTGGTTCAATCTGAATTTTATGAAGCGACAAGAATACTTTTTGTACGCAAAGAAAATAAAAATAACAACATTTTTTCAACAATTCATCTCCTCTTTGTCTCAGCGTAGCGTCATCTTGGAGAGGATCCAATGGACACAAAGTGCGTACGCTATTCTCTGTCATCAGTAACGCATGGATATGTATTGTACGTTTATTTCTGCTTTGATTTGAATGGAAACCGCGTATCCATGCGTTACTACGCTGACACAGAGAGACAGAGAGAAGACGAATTGTTGAATAAATGTCGTTATTTTTATTTTCTTTGCATACAAAAAGTATTCTCGTCGCTTCATAAAATTTAGATTGAACCACGGATGGCAGGTGGACTATTTTGACGATGTTTTTTATACTTTTCTGGACCTTGACAGTAGGCATATAACGATTACCGGTTTGACGATAAATCATGATAAAATTCACCACGGTTAGTATTACCGTTTTATTTTTTAATTATCATTAAAACTGTATTCGATTACCGTGATTTGAACATCTCACGATAAATAAACTGTCCAGCATAAAGCACAGTTTTCAGTAACAGTCTCATGTGCGCACAGCAGCAGAGTAACTTAGCAGAGTAAGTTTGAGTGAGAGGAGAGACACGTTTTAAGTGTGCGCACTCTCACTGGGCGAGAGCAGCGTGTATCGGAGCACGCGCGTCCGGTTTTGTGCGAGAGCAAAGGAAATCCGCGTGCGAGCGGAGAGACTCGTGCTCGCGCATTATATTAATGTGCTTTCGCTCTACAATAATGCGCTCTTGACATTTATCATTAAAATAACGCCATAAACTTAGTTTAGTTTTGAGTGAAAACACGGCGGAAAAGCTGGGAGGTTTTAAAAGAGTGCTGAGGGAATTATACAAATTAATATATGAATGAATTAATTCTATGAATGTACCTCTGAAGGTTCTTATTGTCTTCAGAAACGATTCGATGGCATTTTGTTTTCATCTTCGCTCCATGTAATACCTAAAGGAAGTGTTCTTAATCGCAATACTGCTTTGTCCACGGAGTTTACAGGAAACAGCTGTATTCAGCTTTTCCATATAAAGCGCCACCTGCTGTCAGTGAGTGGATTTACAGAAACTTATATTCACATTCAGCCTGTGTGCAGTTTCTGTCTGTCCAAAAACGGAGCAAATTTGCATGCCCTGCTGTAAATTTTGACCGGTTGAAGGAAAAACAAGCTTATGTGGATTCTACACATTTAAACAATTCAGATAAGTTATGTAGAATTATTTATGGAGTAGATAAAATACATTAGGGCTGCAACTAACGATTATTTTGATAATAGATTAGTTGGCCGATTATTTTTCCGATTAATCGATTAATCGGGTTAAAAAAGCTATTTTTTTTTTTTTTTTTTTTAAATTTTATTGACAAAAACACTTTCACATTCTGCCCAATGTCCTTCAAACAAATGTGCCAACTGAATGCTATGAAAACATACAGTGCTTAACAATTTATTAGACCACCTGTCATAAAGAGAAAACATAATAATAACAAACTGAAACAACTAAATAGTATTTATTCACATAATAAAAAAATGGCCTCCTGCCTTTCATAACAGCATGCATTCTTGCTGGCAATGTTTAGGTACTTTTTTGACTGTAATTGGGTATCTGAAAAAAAATCTTTCATAGATCTTTCATTCTTTCATAACAGCAATAATTATATTATAGAAAATAGCCTACTGTTACTAAAGAGCTTACACATATTGAAGGACTAACCAATACAGATAGCTAAAAAATGATTTTAGTAAACACCAATACTGTTAGTTTAGAGCAGCAGTGGCAACCCTTACATAATTTGTTATAAACCTTAAGTAAATTTGTTGAGCATTGTAGCCTATTTAAATCTCTTCATCAAAAAATAAGATATAATAAAGATAATAAAGACGAATAAAAACACAAACTCAGTGTTAACCAACAGGTGAGAGTAATGTTCTGCAGGAACATGTGTTCACTTTGATCACAGTCATGTTTACTGTAATTTCTTTATCCTGTAAAAGGCGGCTATGAAGCATCTGATATTTATATTCAGACAACTATACGCGGTTTTCCATTTACAGTTCCAACTCTCATAAAATACGTGCACTACGTTGACTTGTATACCTTAATTTAAAGTTCAACAACAGATATTTCAGCACAATGAATGTTTTTGCGCTGAATATTAATCCCTCTCTTACGCGCGTTCATGCGCCCGCTGCGCTCGCGCTCATTCAGTAAAGATTTAAACTTAACACAGACTGTCAGGACGGAACTTTATGAAAAAATGGAAATGCTCGCGTGAATGTGTGACATTTACACATAAGGATATGACCGTAAACTGAAAGTGTTTGCGCTGAGGACACGCGCATCTGTCAAAGCGCCTGACAGGGCAAGCATTATGCTAATGCATTAGCTTAAAGCTTAAAATAAAGAATTCTCATGTTTCGAGCAGCTTGGATCATGTACTTCTCCCGCAGCATCTCATTCTGTTTCCTCCACTATTTTTAGATGCATTTTGTCCATAGAAATGCGTTATTCAGTGCTGTAATTTGACGCGACCGGCTGAAGTTGGACGTGCACTGTGGGCAGACCCTACTAATCGATGATGAGAATCGTTGTCGATGATTTTCATTATCGATAATAATCGATTTTATCGATTAGTTGTTGCAGCCCTAAAATACATATAACCATTTATTAATCAATTATCATTTTGACTTAACCATTTTCTTTATTTAAAGGCTGAAATGTGAGGTTTACCTTTACATGAAACTTTTTCAAAGCTTTATTTGAACATTTACATTAGATATTTGAACATGCTATTAAACTGTTTTCAGTCAAGTTGTCACTTAAAATCCGAAATCATTGGTAATGTTATTGTTTTAGTGATTATGCAAACAAAAAGTCATTTTATTTGTTGTTTGTTGATTTTTAAATATAAAACTTGGTGAAGTGATTTATGTGTCTGTACTTTTTGAACATCTCCAGCACATTTTAATAATACCGCGATAATACTGATAACCGTGATCATTTTGGTCACTATAATCGTGATAAGAAATTTTCATACCATTACATCCCTATTTGACAGTGTAATTTACTTGGCAGTCAATGGGACAGTCACAAGCCTCCCGGTTTTCATCCAAAATATCTTAAATTGTGTTCCGAAGACGAACGAAGCTTTTACGGGTTTGAAACGACATGGGAGTAAGTGATTAATGATAAAATCTTCATTTTGGGGTGGAGTAACCCTTTAACCGTCATTTGAGATCAGATACACTGCATTAAATCATATTTGAACTGTATGTCAGGTAAGTTAAAGCAAGCTTTGCTATTGCTAAGGTAAACAATTTAGACAAAATTAACAAAGAAAACAAACAAAAATGTGGTGTTGATCATAGCCCTAGACATAATTCATTTGCTTTTATTAAAATTCTAACAATCTAGTTCAACAAGTCCCACTAATGACTACAGTAATGATCTGACTGACTCTACTAGTGTAAAAGAAACAGCACTGAATCAGCATTCATCAGTTCACAAACACAGCTGTTGCAATGTGTCAGCATCACATTACAGACACTGTACTACGATGATGCAGTGAAACAACACGGACACAGTAATGATTCATGAAACGGCCCAACCTCTCATTACACTCCTTCTCTCTCATCTTTATTGACCGTTTGATGTCCACGTCTTGTTTTTTCTTTCTACTGAAGCTCTCCTTTATTGCCAGCCAAACAAAAAAGTGAAAACCATGAATTCTCTCAAATTTTCTGCAGTGTAAAATGCTGTAATCCAATTCTTATTAGTGCCAATTCTTATTATATATGGTACTGTGTATATTTATTATGTATATATAAATATATAAATACACACACGCATGTACATATTTGTTACGTTTATCTATTAAATATATTTATATACAAGTTATATGAATATAAACATAGACATGTAAATACTTTCAAAATATATGTTGTATGTGTGTGTATTTATATATACATAATAAATATACACAATACACACACATATATTATATAAACAAAACTTTTATTTTGGATGCGATTAATCGTTTGACAGCACTAATTCTTATGTAATTATCAAGCAGTTTTATAAGCTCAAATTAATGGAATATATTTTCTTTAAAATGTATTTGCCACCACAATATAAAAATTCTATTTTTTTAATTATAATATATTTTAAAAGACATGAAGTTCTACTGTAAAATACTGTAAATATAGGCTATATAAGTAAATAATATGACTATTTATAGGGAAAGGTGCATTTCCGGATTTTTTATTTTTTTTTTGCTACATTACATTTGATTTAAAAAGCATGTTTTTATGATATCAAAGATGTTTTATGCTGCATTTTATATTATTCAGTTCATGTTTATTATATTTTTTATAGGGTAACAATGCGCTCAGCTGTTTTTGAGTTGCAAGAGAGGCTAATTTTATCCAGTGGCTTTTATCTTATTATTAGCAAATTTTACAGTAATAACTCTAGCATTTCTTCATACCTCGAAGAGGTTGGTATATTGACATTATACAATGTAATAATAACTGTATACTTTACAGCTTCAGCTATGTAGTTTTATCAACATTTCATCACGTAATGCTTAAAACATCATCGCTGTATTTACAGACACAAGCCCTGAAATATACAAATCTATAATCTAGTCAGAAGGAAATATAATAAAAGCAGTAAAACGTAAGCAGTGCGTCGACAGCTCGCTGTAAAACAGACAGATGTGTTTGAGCTCAGCTAAACCAGAGCAAACTCACCTCTGGAGGTAGATAAGGCGGATTATTGCTTGCTTTTGGATATCGGGCTGAGCGGTTTTTCCACTTTTTGCTGCCGTTTTTGGCGGTTTTTCTGCTGGCGGCTCCATTATTCACCGCTGGAGAGCCGGACTTCTGCGCGGCAGCCGCGGTCCCAAACAGCGAGTCCATCCCTGCCCAAACCCTCAAATAATACCGACATGCGACCGAAAAAACACCGCGTCAGACTACGCCATTCAGCCCGCCGCTTCAGACAGATATAAACACAAAGAGAGCGAGCGAAGCATCCTAAATAACTCGAGCCGGCAGCCTCCACCCCCACAACAACAACAACACAACTTCCGCTCCAAGTTTGCGGAAGTGCGTCATGCAAACTTTCTACGCAGTACGTCAGGCGAAAGGAAACGAAATATATTTTGATCTGTGTTATTGACAGTCAATTTGTTTTGTTTTGGAAATATGTATTATTTGGTATATTAGAGAAAACCAGAGAAAAGCACAATCACGTTTACAATCACGTTTAATCTTTTACATGCAAAATTTAATATTCACAAATGTAAGTTCTCCAGTAAAAAAAACAAAAACAAAAAAACCTTTTTTTTTCTTTTAGGAAGGAAATGGAACATTACATTGATACTATACGATTTTCTGTTAAACAAAAGGCAATTAAAACGGTGAAAGTTTGTAAATGCTTTAATATTTTTTATATAAATCTGTATACAGCCCCTCTAGTTTATAATTGTTTATCATGTATAATGTTTGTTATATACATATATTTTTTTTTGTTAAAAAAAAAAAAAAAAAAAAACACAACCCCAAAAGTCCTTAATACTGAAAAGTCCTAAAATAAATAAATAAAATAAAATGTGACCCATACCTTCATCCTCAAAGATGTTATTTTTTATTATGAAAATCCAAAGCTATTATCTGCTGAATATGTTGTTAATTTTCTTATACTGAATGCAAAATTCTTCATTCATAAGCAAAAATGGCTTAAATCTCCTTTGTCTTTCCCCTTTTTTCTCTCTGAATTTGATTCTTTTGTTTCATCTCTGAGACTTACAAATAACAAAAAGAGTGCCAAATTTTTGATGTATTATGAGAACTTTTCTAGAATGATGTCATTTTATTTTTGCACTTTTCTGTATAGATAATACCATAATTTGATGTACGCAAATCCAGAATATTCTTTTTCTTTCCTTATTTTTATGATTGTTTTTTATAAAAGACAGTATATATATATATATATATATATATATATATATATATATATATATATATATATATTCTTATTTGGTACTGTATTGTATAATGTTACTGCTCTCTGAGACGTTGTCATAAGGGGCGAATAGAATAGAATAGAATAGAATAGAATAGAATAGATCCCGTGAGAACACTAGAAGTGGATCCACAACATTCTCATAAAAGAAGACGGAAGTATTGTTATAATTTGAGTGACTGATGAATATTAATTATTTCGGTTTGCTGCAATCACCGCGCAACCTTACATCAATAGCCTGTGTGTCACACAACAAAAACTGAAACAAAACATTACACTGCTTTTACATCACTTTTGTTATTAAAAACTATTTAAAAAACTATGATCAATAACATACACAGAGACAAAACTTTTTTATCTAGGGATTTTTGGCTTTCTGTTTATTTTGGAGACGGAAGATACTTTATACACTGTGTACATTAGCATTTCTTTAGGCTATTTAACTTTCTGAGAACGTTTTGTGGCATAATTCGTTCGAGAACCTTTAAAGTTGTTAAAAATGTTAATAATGTGAACAGACGCCTAAGAGTATAATAATTGAAATTAAAAACTGTGTGTATGGTAAGATGGGGAGGAATCCCCTCGATCGGGGTGAGATGACTCCCACAGCTTTAATTTCCTCCTGACCTCAGATGGTGACAAAACTCACGTCAGAATATTTATAAATTGCCTGTGCACTAATTCATGTTGACATTTTACCTGGTATTTAGAACACTTTTGAGGTAAATTGATCTAATTTTCTGATATAACACTGAAAATAAAAAGTTTGTATATTTGTTCACTGCGGACTAAAGGGTAGAATATATATATATATATATATATATATAATTAGTTTTTATTTTCTGAAGTGTACAGGTAAAGTTGTACTCTTGAGGTAAGATGGCTTACTTAAATTGCAGCAAAAGGCCCCCAAAACATTAGGTCACTTGAAAATGTTAAAGATAAAGTGTTAAACAGTGAGTGAGAGTGAATTGGAGGCATTAGCTTTAGCTTACCTCCACTTCAGGATGAAATAGTCTGAGAAAAAAAAGTATTACTGTGTGTGTGTGTGTGTGTGTGTGTGTGCAAATTAAGGAATTAGTGAGGTAAACCTGAAAGAAAAGAAAAAAAAAACAGTTTAGGGACATTCAGATGAATAATTTAACCAATTTAGTTGGCTTTTACAAAATTAAAATTGTTAAGATTAATTTAGCCTTTAGATGCAATGTTTTGTGTAGGTCAGGTGCCCATGGGCGCTTCTCTCCCTGGTAATGATGGGGGTCATGATGGCCTCCTTTCATAATTTTTATTTTTGTGCCATTGCAACTAAATTGTTAATTGTTTCCATTTGATTCTCAAAATAGTATGTTGGGTGTTGCATAAAGCTAAACTCAAGTGTAAATGTGTTACAGTTATCAGTATGCAGACTGCTCGTGGGAGTTCCCCTACAGTATGTATGTGGAGTGACTTAAAGTTAGTGATCACCAAGCAAACAGCGCCACCCGTCTGCAATGAGAGGAATAAAAAAACTACTCAGCACCTGGGGAAAAATATTAAAAACAACCCAGTAAAATGACCCAACTACGGAGCCCCTTATAGGACATGATGGTGGAAAAAATCGGGGTGGGAGAAAAAAAATATTTTTCAAATATTTTGCGTTCCCTCGCAAAAGCAGTTGAGTTCGGACAGACGCTTCCTGCTTGTAGTGGTTCATACAGCTGCTGTGGTTCACAATGCAGCGGTTCATAGAGTTTTATTTTGAACTTGGACTAAAGTATAAAGAAACAGTCAGTGCTAATTCAAGGCAAGGTTTCTAAAACGCTTAATGTGGCTTAATGTTTTAAAACAGTGACATTGGAGGGCAGTCACTAATTACTGTCAATACTAATAGCATTATTAATAATAATATTACTATTAATAAAGCAGAATAGCCCAGAATATGAACGCAACGCGCTGCATGTCATGCTTCCATAGAAACGCTTAGCCTAAGGTAGGCTATAATGGACAAAGACGGTGATTTAAAAAGACCAAATCTGTTTATTAAAAATATATTAAGCACAGAGAAGCAGAGAGTATGAGAATATGCCCAGAATATGAACGGAACGGGACATTCTAAAACACTTAACGTGAGAAACGCTTAACGTGGCTTAATACCCAGCCAACATTCTATCATGGGGCCCATGTGGGCCCCATACGGGCTGTAAATATGGGCCCTACATGGGTTTGTCTATGGGTTCCATGTGGGCCCCATCTGAATTAGCCCATATGAATCTCATACGGGGCCTGACTGGGTCTAATGTGGGGCCCAACTGGGCAACACATACAAGATTCATATTGGTCCCACTTATGAAGCACAAGTGGGATATACTAGGGCCCAGTATGGGTACTGGACTGGCCCCACATAGTGTATATGAGTGTTTTGATTAGGTTTTTTTGAAGCATCACACCTGGACAGTATAATTATAAATAATTATTTACTATATTGATAAACGCAACATCAGTATTTCAGTTAGGTAAATGTCAGTTTTCTGCATGAACATTCCACTGTTTATAAATCTACAATCTCGCAAAACATGAAAGTGTGCAATTTGAAAAATCATACATTAAAATGTCGTACAGGTTCAATATAATACTTTATTATCATTTTCTGACACATTTTTTATACTTTTCAGTTTTTTGTAAAATGCTGAACATTTTGATAAACCAACAGGGTCATACCATCTCAATGTAACTAATCTTACATAACATAAAAATTGAGTTAACAGTTAAAAGCTTAATTCACCCAAAAATGAAAATTATTTTGTCATGTCACTCCAAACCCATAAGAAATTAATTAATTTTCAGAACACAAATGAAGATCTTTTTTTTTTTTTAATCTGAGCGATTTCTGTTGCTCTATTGAAAGTTTACTTCCCCAAAACTCTGATGCTTCAAAACATTCATAAAGAGATTAAAATAAATCCATATGAATCGAAGGGTTTAATACAAGTCTTCTGAAGAGACATGATCACATTACATGGTAAACAGATTTATATTCAGCTTTTATTCACATATAAACTTTGATCAGTGAATATATAAAGAAGTTCAATGGTACTTGCACGACAACAAACTTCACTGGTTCTCACGCTTTAAGCAAGCAGGCTTGACTTTCCGTTTATTAAAACTGAATGCTGTAATCATTGTCCGCTGATCAGTGTTTATATGTGCACAAAAGCATAAATTATATCTGTTCAAATAAAGTGACTGTCTCTTCAGAAGACTTAGATTAAACAGCTCAATTCAAATAGAGTTTTTGTATGATCTTTTTAAGAACATTTAAAGTGTCAGTTTTGGGATTAGACTTTTAATGGAGGGCAAGAAATCTCTAAAACTATCTTCATTTGTGTTCCAGAGATGAATGAATGTCTTATGGGTTTGGAACAAGTAAATGAGGGAGAGTAAATGATGACAGAATATTCACATTTGGGTGAACGATCCCTTTAAGAAACATCAATAATCTTCTAAATTTGACACACTGACACAATGAAGAAACACAAAAACTACAAACTCACCTGAACTTACAGTATAATAATAAAATGTATGTGACCCTGGACCACAAAACCATATAAGGGTAAATTGTTCAAAATTGAGATTTATACATCACCTGAAAGCTGAATAAATAAGTAAATAATCTTTCCGTTGATGTATGGTTTGTTAGGATAGGACAATATTTGGCTGAGATACAACAGTTTGAAAATCTGGAATCTGAGGGTGCAAAAAAAAAATAAATAAATAAAATAAATCAAAATATTGAGAAAATTGCCTTTAAGGTTGTCAAAATGAAGTTCTTAGCGATGAATATTACATATCAAAAATTAGGTTTTGATATATTTACAGTAGGAAATTTAAAAATATCTTCATGTAACATGATCTTTATTTAATGTCCTAATGATTTTTGGCATAAAAGAAAAATCAGTAATTTTGACCCATACAATGTATTTTTGGCTATTGCTACAAATATACCCCAGCGACTTAAGACTGGTTTTGTGGTCCAGGGTCACATATTCTGTCTCAAAAACTACAGAATTTAGAAACAAACAAATAAACAACACAAACTGATAACACTGCTGGAGACGGTCTTTCTCGTGCTGTTCTCGAATCTCTTTCCACTCGTCTCTGGTCCCAGTACACCACTTGGAGCCTTTTCTGCCTCCTTCTGCTTCACATCATTAATCGTAGTATTCTTCCTCAGCCCACATGTAAAAGCATAAGTTTAGATATAAATGTCCAGCTGCATATTTGGGTTACACTTTATTTTACAGTGTCCTTGTTGCAGTGCAATTTTAAATTTAAGTACTGAGTAGGCTAATATTTATTAACATCACATACTTCCTATATGGTTGAAGTTTTTATTTTATTTATTTATTTTTACTGGTTTGGGTGTTTTATATATTTATATATTAAGACATTTACAGATGTTTCATGATTAATGATTATGGGAAACCGGTTAAAAATATTCTAGGTTCAAAAAAAGTTAACCTCAATCAACAGCATTAATTATATCACAAAATTTCACAATGCCACATTAATTAATACCACAAATAATTTTTATGTTAGGTTTTATGCACCTTGGTAAAACCTAAGCGCGAAATTCAAAACTCCGGCGCGATGTCTAATCTAAACGCTGATTGGCCACTACATTCATTAGATCAACATGAACATGCGTGATTGGTTTTAAGGCTTAGCAACATAAGCAGATTTAATGTAATGCCGCAATCGACACTTATCATTCATTTTTAACTTTAATCACGACAGCCATAATGAATTTGGTGGTACACAGCCTGAAAGCCCATATTTCAGAACTTAACTTAATGTCAGAAAGCAAATTCAGAATTATGTCATTCAAAATTAGTACTATATCGGCTGGAAATGTATTTTTCCCTCAGGGGAAAAAATGGCGGCTACAGCCACAAAATACAGCAGGAAAGCCTAAAATAAACAAAATTTAGCTATATGACTTGATAAATGCCAGGCAAAAACAACATTACACTTCAGAGTCAACAAAAATGACCTCAATTTTAAATCTCAGAGACATTTACGTTATTAACTGTTACGCACCCCCCAAAAACAAATAATTTAAAGGTCATTTAAACTGAAAAAACAAAGTTTCCGATGCTTGAAAACACATATTAACAAAGACATGTTTAGAAAATCTGCATTTACCTGCATATTTTCGCTCCGCTTCCACGTCTTTGATTTGCTGAAACGATTAAGGTGTCCCGTCTCCCGCTTCACCGGCGCAGCCGCTCCACTGCGCTCGGAGGAACCTGTATCCTTGCGCCGGGGCGGGAATTCCTCTACTTTGAACATTTTAAATCTTTTTCATTTTAAATATCCGCTTATTTTCAACAAAGATCTATGATATTATGATATTAAATTATGTGGATAAATTAGAAACGAAACGCTGAATTCATCAGGACTACTTTGTCAAGCGGAAGGTGTTGTCAGAGACGAGATAATGTTGAGCGTGTAGCTCTCATGTGCGATCCATTTAAATTCTGGAATTTGTGATCATCCCTGCTAAAATGTGTAGGCTACAGTAAAACAAAACAAATACATTTTGATAAATGCATAAGCAGGCTAACATTGTAATATTGATAATTCAAACAAAATGAAACATCACAATAGAAAATAATGCATTTTCATTTAAAAAGTAGTTATATTGATCAGATCCATAAAATCTATATTCTTTCTTAAAAAGTGACTATTAACCAAAATAAATAAATAAATAAATAAATAAAGGTATAAAGATGTATTTTAAGTGTGAAATAATTTTGCCCACATAGATCCCATAAAGGTCCCATATGTTCAAACCTATATGGCACCCACATTGTGAAACACACATGGGACCCACATAAATTGCCCATTTTCAGCCCATGCCCACATGGAACCCATGCTGCCCGGGTATAACCCCATATGGGGCCCACATATCAATGTTGGCTGGGTGCATTAAAACGGTGTTTTAAAAAGACTCAGTAAACACATTATTAATAAAGCTTTCTATTTACAGAAAAGCATATGATTCCAGAATAAGAAAGCAACGCACCGTTAAAGCATTAGCCACGTTAAGCGTTTTCCTTATAACGGTTTCCTATGGGAGGAAAATGCTTAATTAAACTCGTTGCGTTTTTTATTGTGGACTCATTTGCTTGTCTGTAAATAGTATGCTTTATTAATAATGTGTTTACTGAGTTTGGTATTTTAAAATAACACTGATTTAATGCATTAAGCTATACTTTTTCCTTGTAATGTTTTCTATAGGAGGAAAACGCTTAACGCGTAATTAAACGCATGCGTTCTTATTCTGGACTCATATGCTTGTCTGTAAATAGAATGCTTTATTAATAATGTGTTTACTGAGTTTGGTCTTTTAAAAACACCGGCCGTTTCAATAAGCCACGTTAAGAGTTTTAGAATGTCGAACGCGCAGTTTCACGTGTTTTCTCCCTCTTAGACAAAACATTATTACAACTCTTAACGTGGCTTAATGGATTAGCACGTTACTTTCCTGTACATAGTGCATATTTTTATTAAAATATAAAATTTGGGCTTATATTAAACCAAGTTAGCCCGCTTTTCTATGGCTTATCATGCAAGTCATATTTGGGCTCATCTGCTTGCATGTACACATATATTTTTAATAGTTTTTATAGCATATTTGCTCTTTTTTTCATCTTCATTAAGCCGCGTTAAGCGTTTTATGAACCACGGCAGCTGCAAGCTGTAAAGTAAGCGTTTGTCCGAGCTCAACGCGAGGGAACGCAAACATCTTTGCGAGAGAACGCAAAAGTTTTGCGAGAGAACCCAAAGTTTTGCGAGGGAACGCAAATGTTTTGCGAAAGAAAGAACGCAAAATATTTGAAAAATATTTTTTTTCTCCCACCCCGATTTTCTCCCACCACCATGTCTTTAAGGGGCTCCGTACCCCAACAGACTGAACCCAGCATTTTTTAGAGTTTAGGAAGCATTTCATATCATCCAAGTAGGAAATATGGATATGACTAAAAAATAGTTTCCCTAGCAATAAGCTGCATATTTGGACCATAACAAAATAGTTTTGGTTGTTTGGCTTTAATGAAACATTATTATAACTTATCTATAACATTTCTACAATATGATGATGAGTTAGTTATACAGTATCAGTCCTCAAATTTGATTGGTTGAGCATTACGAAAGTAATACAAGTGTGCTGACCTGATCAATTATCTTTAAACAAACCAACAAACCAACAAAAAATAAATCAATAAATGGAGTAATCCAGTAATCCAGCATTACAGCTGCCACGGGTCTGACTGTGACATCCACAGTATATACTGCCATATTGATCAGAAAGAAAACCATTATTTCTTCAGACTTAATTACAATTTATTGCAGTGCATTACAAGGATTTATGCTGTTAATATTCATTCTTGGAGGGCACTTTATTTGTGCATTAAATTGCAGATATAAAAATGTGTAATATTTTATGAATGTGGAAATGAAGCTGTATTGCCTTCATTTATTTTCATATATATTCATTATTGTTATGTATGCAGCATTATTTGATGTTTGTTAAGAGGTATTACACAGTGTTCTGTCATGTTATTGGACTGCAGCAGAAATGCGGGTCAGTGTTTGTCTGGCGGGTGAGTGTTTGTCTGGTGGGTGGGTCAGTGTTTGTTTGGTGGGTCAGTGTTTGTCTGGTGGGTGAGTGTTTGTCTGGTGGGTCAGTGTTTGTCTGGCGGGTGAGTGTTTGTCTGGTGGGTGGGTCAGTGTTTGTTTGGTGGGTCAGTATTTGTCTGACAGGTCAGTGTTTGTCTGGTGGGTGAGTGTTTGTCTGGTGGGTCAGTGTTTGTCTGGCGGGTCAGTGTTAGTCTGGTGGGTCAGTGTTTGTCTGACGAGTCAGTGTTTGTCTGGCGGGTCAGTGTTTGTCTGACGGGTCAGTGTTTGTCTGGCGGGTCAGTGTTTGTCTGACGGGTGAGTGTTTGTCTGGTGGGTCAGTGTTTGTCTGGTGGGTGAGTGTTTGTCTGGTGGGTCAGTGTTTCTCTGGCAGGTCAGTGTTTGTCTGGTAGGTCAGTGTTTGTCTGACGAGTCAGTGTTTGTCTGGCAGGTCAGTGTTTGTCTGACGGGTCAGTGTTTGTCAGACGGGTCAGTGTTTGTCTGGCGGGGGAGTATTTGTCTGGCAGGTCAGCGTTTGTCTGATGGGTCAGTGTTTGTCTGGCAGACCAGTGTTTGTCGGGCAGGTCAGTGTTTGTGTGGCGGGTGAGTGTGAGTCCGGAAGCTGCTGTTTTCCCTGAAGCTGGAATGTGCGGCTGGACTCTCAGAGCGGCTCTTCACAGAGAGTGTGGCACTGTGAAGAGATTCCTGCTTTACAGTTATATGAATATGGACAAGTCACTGGGCCTGATCTTCCTGTGGATTTGTGTGGGGTTTGTGTGTTACGGGACACACGCTGCTCTCATGGAGAAACTGACAGACTTCAAGATCTGTGCAGACAAGGACTGTTCATGTGAGTTACTATTCATCACAGTAGCCTACACAACTAATACAGCATAGCTATTTGTAATGACTTGAAATCTAAATTATTAATTCACCCCAGAAATTACAAGGATTTATGCTGTTAATATTCATTCTTGGAGGGCACTTTATTTGTGCATTAAATTGCAGATATAAAAATGTGTAATGTTTTATAAATGTGCACATGAAGCTATATTGCCTTCATTTATTTTCATATATATTCATTATTGTTATGGATGCAACATTATGTGATGTTTGTTAAGAGGTATTACACAGTGTTCTGTAATGTTATTGGACTGCAGCAGAAATTCGGGTCAGTGTTTGTCTGGCGGGTTGAGTGTTTGTCTGGCGGGCGGGTCAGTGTTTTTCTGACAGGTCAGTGTTTGTCTGATGGGTCAGTGTTTGTCTGGCGGGTGAGTGTTTGTCTGGCGGGTTGAGTGTTTGTCTGGCGGGCGGGTCAGTGTTTTTCTGACAGGTCAGTGTTTGTCTGATGGGTCAGTGTTTGTCTGGCGGGTGAGTGTTTGTCTGGCAGGTCAGTGTTTGTGTGACGGGTCAGTGTTTGTCTGGCGGGCGATTGTTTGTCTGATGGGTCAGTGTTTGTCAGACGGGTCAATGTTTGTCTGGCGAGCGAGTGTTTGTCTGGCAGGTCAGTGTTTGTCTGACGGGTCAGTGTTTTTCTGGCGGGCGAGTGTTTGTCTCATGGGTCAGTGTTTGTCTGGCAGGTCAGTGTTTGTCTGCCGGGTCAGTGTTTGTCTGGCGGGTCAGTGTTTGTCTGACGGGTCAGTGTTTGTCTGGTGTGCGAGTGTTTGTCTGACGGGTCAGTGTTTGACTGATGGGTCAGTTTTTGTCTGGCAGGTCAGTGTTTTTCTGCTGGGCAAGTGTTTGTCTGGCGTGTGAGTGTTTGTCTGGCAGGTCAGTGTTTGTCTGATGGGTCAGTGTTTGACTGATGGGTCAGTGTTTGTCTGGTGGGTGAGTGTTTGTCAGACGGGTCAGTGTTTGTCTGGCGGGTGAGTGTTTGTCTAGCAGGTCAGTGTTTGTCTGGTGGGTGAGTGTTTGTCTGACGGGTCTGTGTTTGTCTGGCGGGTCAGTGTTTGTCTGATGGGTCAGTGTTTTTCTGGTGGGTGAGTGTTTGTCTGATGCGTCAGCGTTTGTCTGGCAGGCGAGTGTTTGTCTGACGGGTCAGTGTTTGACTGATGGGTCAGAGTTTGTCTGTCGGGCGAGTGTTTGACTGGTTGGTGAGTGTTTGTCTGACGGGTGAGTGTTTGTCTGTTGGATCAGTGTTTGTCTGTGTGAGTGTTTGTCTTGTGGGTCAGTGTTTGTCTTGTGGGTCAGTGTTTGTCTGGCGGGTCAGTGTTTGTCTGGCGGGTGAGTGTTTGTCTGGCAGGTCAGTGTTTGTCTGGCGGGTGAGTGTTTGTCTGGCAGGTCAGTGTTTGTCTGGCGGGTGAGTGTTTGAAAGTGTGCAATTTGAAAAATCATACATTAAAATGTCGTACAGGTTCAATATAATACTTTATTATCATTTTCTGACACATTTTTTATACTTTTCAGTTTTTTGTAAAATGCTGAACATTTTGATAAACCAACAGGGTCATACCATCTCAATGTAACTAATCTTACATAACATAAAAATTGAGTTAACAGTTAAAAGCTTAATTCACCCAAAAATGAAAATTATTTTGTCATGTCACTCCAAACCCATAAGAAATTAATTAATTTTCAGAACACAAATGAAGATCTTTTTTTTTTTTTAATCTGAGCGATTTCTGTTGCTCTATTGAAAGTTTACTTCCCCAAAACTCTGATGCTTCAAAACATTCATAAAGAGATTAAAATAAATCCATATGAATCGAAGGGTTTAATACAAGTCTTCTGAAGAGACATGATCACATTACATGGTAAACAGATTTATATTCAGCTTTTATTCACATATAAACTTTGATCAGTGAATATATAAAGAAGTTCAATGGTACTTGCACGACAACAAACTTCACTGGTTCTCACGCTTTAAGCAAGCAGGCTTGACTTTCCGTTTATTAAAACTGAATGCTGTAATCATTGTCCGCTGATCAGTGTTTATATGTGCACAAAAGCATAAATTATATCTGTTCAAATAAAGTGACTGTCTCTTCAGAAGACTTAGATTAAACAGCTCAATTCAAATAGAGTTTTTGTATGATCTTTTTAAGAACATTTAAAGTGTCAGTTTTGGGATTAGACTTTTAATGGAGGGCAAGAAATCTCTAAAACTATCTTCATTTGTGTTCCAGAGATGAATGAATGTCTTATGGGTTTGGAACAAGTAAATGAGGGAGAGTAAATGATGACAGAATATTCACATTTGGGTGAACGATCCCTTTAAGAAACATCAATAATCTTCTAAATTTGACACACTGACACAATGAAGAAACACAAAAACTACAAACTCACCTGAACTTACAGTATAATAATAAAATGTATGTGACCCTGGACCACAAAACCATATAAGGGTAAATTGTTCAAAATTGAGATTTATACATCACCTGAAAGCTGAATAAATAAGTAAATAATCTTTCCGTTGATGTATGGTTTGTTAGGATAGGACAATATTTGGCTGAGATACAACAGTTTGAAAATCTGGAATCTGAGGGTGCAAAAAAAAAATAAATAAATAAAATAAATCAAAATATTGAGAAAATTGCCTTTAAGGTTGTCAAAATGAAGTTCTTAGCGATGAATATTACATATCAAAAATTAGGTTTTGATATATTTACAGTAGGAAATTTAAAAATATCTTCATGTAACATGATCTTTATTTAATGTCCTAATGATTTTTGGCATAAAAGAAAAATCAGTAATTTTGACCCATACAATGTATTTTTGGCTATTGCTACAAATATACCCCAGCGACTTAAGACTGGTTTTGTGGTCCAGGGTCACATATTCTGTCTCAAAAACTACAGAATTTAGAAACAAACAAATAAACAACACAAACTGATAACACTGCTGGAGACGGTCTTTCTCGTGCTGTTCTCGAATCTCTTTCCACTCGTCTCTGGTCCCAGTACACCACTTGGAGCCTTTTCTGCCTCCTTCTGCTTCACATCATTAATCGTAGTATTCTTCCTCAGCCCACATGTAAAAGCATAAGTTTAGATATAAATGTCCAGCTGCATATTTGGGTTACACTTTATTTTACAGTGTCCTTGTTGCAGTGCAATTTTAAATTTAAGTACTGAGTAGGCTAATATTTATTAACATCACATACTTCCTATATGGTTGAAGTTTTTATTTTATTTATTTATTTTTACTGGTTTGGGTGTTTTATATATTTATATATTAAGACATTTACAGATGTTTCATGATTAATGATTATGGGAAACCGGTTAAAAATATTCTAGGTTCAAAAAAAGTTAACCTCAATCAACAGCATTAATTATATCACAAAATTTCACAATGCCACATTAATTAATACCACAAATAATTTTTATGTTAGGTTTTATGCACCTTGGTAAAACCTAAGCGCGAAATTCAAAACTCCGGCGCGATGTCTAATCTAAACGCTGATTGGCCACTACATTCATTAGATCAACATGAACATGCGTGATTGGTTTTAAGGCTTAGCAACATAAGCAGATTTAATGTAATGCCGCAATCGACACTTATCATTCATTTTTAACTTTAATCACGACAGCCATAATGAATTTGGTGGTACACAGCCTGAAAGCCCATATTTCAGAACTTAACTTAATGTCAGAAAGCAAATTCAGAATTATGTCATTCAAAATTAGTACTATATCGGCTGGAAATGTATTTTTCCCTCAGGGGAAAAAATGGCGGCTACAGCCACAAAATACAGCAGGAAAGCCTAAAATAAACAAAATTTAGCTATATGACTTGATAAATGCCAGGCAAAAACAACATTACACTTCAGAGTCAACAAAAATGACCTCAATTTTAAATCTCAGAGACATTTACGTTATTAACTGTTACGCACCCCCCAAAAACAAATAATTTAAAGGTCATTTAAACTGAAAAAACAAAGTTTCCGATGCTTGAAAACACATATTAACAAAGACATGTTTAGAAAATCTGCATTTACCTGCATATTTTCGCTCCGCTTCCACGTCTTTGATTTGCTGAAACGATTAAGGTGTCCCGTCTCCCGCTTCACCGGCGCAGCCGCTCCACTGCGCTCGGAGGAACCTGTATCCTTGCGCCGGGGCGGGAATTCCTCTACTTTGAACATTTTAAATCTTTTTCATTTTAAATATCCGCTTATTTTCAACAAAGATCTATGATATTATGATATTAAATTATGTGGATAAATTAGAAACGAAACGCTGAATTCATCAGGACTACTTTGTCAAGCGGAAGGTGTTGTCAGAGACGAGATAATGTTGAGCGTGTAGCTCTCATGTGCGATCCATTTAAATTCTGGAATTTGTGATCATCCCTGCTAAAATGTGTAGGCTACAGTAAAACAAAACAAATACATTTTGATAAATGCATAAGCAGGCTAACATTGTAATATTGATAATTCAAACAAAATGAAACATCACAATAGAAAATAATGCATTTTCATTTAAAAAGTAGTTATATTGATCAGATCCATAAAATCTATATTCTTTCTTAAAAAGTGACTATTAACCAAAATAAATAAATAAATAAATAAATAAAGGTATAAAGATGTATTTTAAGTGTGAAATAATTTTGCCCACATAGATCCCATAAAGGTCCCATATGTTCAAACCTATATGGCACCCACATTGTGAAACACACATGGGACCCACATAAATTGCCCATTTTCAGCCCATGCCCACATGGAACCCATGCTGCCCGGGTATAACCCCATATGGGGCCCACATATCAATGTTGGCTGGGTGCATTAAAACGGTGTTTTAAAAAGACTCAGTAAACACATTATTAATAAAGCTTTCTATTTACAGAAAAGCATATGATTCCAGAATAAGAAAGCAACGCACCGTTAAAGCATTAGCCACGTTAAGCGTTTTCCTTATAACGGTTTCCTATGGGAGGAAAATGCTTAATTAAACTCGTTGCGTTTTTTATTGTGGACTCATTTGCTTGTCTGTAAATAGTATGCTTTATTAATAATGTGTTTACTGAGTTTGGTATTTTAAAATAACACTGATTTAATGCATTAAGCTATACTTTTTCCTTGTAATGTTTTCTATAGGAGGAAAACGCTTAACGCGTAATTAAACGCATGCGTTCTTATTCTGGACTCATATGCTTGTCTGTAAATAGAATGCTTTATTAATAATGTGTTTACTGAGTTTGGTCTTTTAAAAACACCGGCCGTTTCAATAAGCCACGTTAAGAGTTTTAGAATGTCGAACGCGCAGTTTCACGTGTTTTCTCCCTCTTAGACAAAACATTATTACAACTCTTAACGTGGCTTAATGGATTAGCACGTTACTTTCCTGTACATAGTGCATATTTTTATTAAAATATAAAATTTGGGCTTATATTAAACCAAGTTAGCCCGCTTTTCTATGGCTTATCATGCAAGTCATATTTGGGCTCATCTGCTTGCATGTACACATATATTTTTAATAGTTTTTATAGCATATTTGCTCTTTTTTTCATCTTCATTAAGCCGCGTTAAGCGTTTTATGAACCACGGCAGCTGCAAGCTGTAAAGTAAGCGTTTGTCCGAGCTCAACGCGAGGGAACGCAAACATCTTTGCGAGAGAACGCAAAAGTTTTGCGAGAGAACCCAAAGTTTTGCGAGGGAACGCAAATGTTTTGCGAAAGAAAGAACGCAAAATATTTGAAAAATATTTTTTTTTCTCCCACCCCGATTTTCTCCCACCACCATGTCTTTAAGGGGCTCCGTACCCCAACAGACTGAACCCAGCATTTTTTAGAGTTTAGGAAGCATTTCATATCATCCAAATAGGAAATATGGATATGACTAAAAAATAGTTTCCCTAGCAATAAGCTGCATATTTGGACCATAACAAAATAGTTTTGGTTGTTTGGCTTTAATGAAACATTATTATAACTTATCTATAACATTTCTACAATATGATGATGAGTTAGTTATACAGTATCAGTCCTCAAATTTGATTGGTTGAGCATTACGAAAGTAATACAAGTGTGCTGACCTGATCAATTATCTTTAAACAAACCAACAAACCAACAAAAAATAAATCAATAAATGGAGTAATCCAGTAATCCAGCATTACAGCTGCCACGGGTCTGACTGTGACATCCACAGTATATACTGCCATATTGATCAGAAAGAAAACCATTATTTCTTCAGACTTAATTACAATTTATTGCAGTGCATTACAAGGATTTATGCTGTTAATATTCATTCTTGGAGGGCACTTTATTTGTGCATTAAATTGCAGATATAAAAATGTGTAATATTTTATGAATGTGGAAATGAAGCTGTATTGCCTTCATTTATTTTCATATATATTCATTATTGTTATGTATGCAGCATTATTTGATGTTTGTTAAGAGGTATTACACAGTGTTCTGTCATGTTATTGGACTGCAGCAGAAATGCGGGTCAGTGTTTGTCTGGCGGGTGAGTGTTTGTCTGGTGGGTGGGTCAGTGTTTGTTTGGTGGGTCAGTGTTTGTCTGGTGGGTGAGTGTTTGTCTGGTGGGTCAGTGTTTGTCTGGCGGGTGAGTGTTTGTCTGGTGGGTGGGTCAGTGTTTGTTTGGTGGGTCAGTATTTGTCTGACAGGTCAGTGTTTGTCTGGTGGGTGAGTGTTTGTCTGGTGGGTCAGTGTTTGTCTGGCGGGTCAGTGTTAGTCTGGTGGGTCAGTGTTTGTCTGACGAGTCAGTGTTTGTCTGGCGGGTCAGTGTTTGTCTGACGGGTCAGTGTTTGTCTGGCGGGTCAGTGTTTGTCTGACGGGTGAGTGTTTGTCTGGTGGGTCAGTGTTTGTCTGGTGGGTGAGTGTTTGTCTGGTGGGTCAGTGTTTCTCTGGCAGGTCAGTGTTTGTCTGGTAGGTCAGTGTTTGTCTGACGAGTCAGTGTTTGTCTGGCAGGTCAGTGTTTGTCTGACGGGTCAGTGTTTGTCAGACGGGTCAGTGTTTGTCTGGCGGGGGAGTATTTGTCTGGCAGGTCAGCGTTTGTCTGATGGGTCAGTGTTTGTCTGGCAGACCAGTGTTTGTCGGGCAGGTCAGTGTTTGTGTGGCGGGTGAGTGTGAGTCCGGAAGCTGCTGTTTTCCCTGAAGCTGGAATGTGCGGCTGGACTCTCAGAGCGGCTCTTCACAGAGAGTGTGGCACTGTGAAGAGATTCCTGCTTTACAGTTATATGAATATGGACAAGTCACTGGGCCTGATCTTCCTGTGGATTTGTGTGGGGTTTGTGTGTTACGGGACACACGCTGCTCTCATGGAGAAACTGACAGACTTCAAGATCTGTGCAGACAAGGACTGTTCATGTGAGTTACTATTCATCACAGTAGCCTACACAACTAATACAGCATAGCTATTTGTAATGACTTGAAATCTAAATTATTAATTCACCCCAGAAATTACAAGGATTTATGCTGTTAATATTCATTCTTGGAGGGCACTTTATTTGTGCATTAAATTGCAGATATAAAAATGTGTAATGTTTTATAAATGTGCACATGAAGCTATATTGCCTTCATTTATTTTCATATATATTCATTATTGTTATGGATGCAACATTATGTGATGTTTGTTAAGAGGTATTACACAGTGTTCTGTAATGTTATTGGACTGCAGCAGAAATTCGGGTCAGTGTTTGTCTGGCGGGTTGAGTGTTTGTCTGGCGGGCGGGTCAGTGTTTTTCTGACAGGTCAGTGTTTGTCTGATGGGTCAGTGTTTGTCTGGCGGGTGAGTGTTTGTCTGGCGGGTTGAGTGTTTGTCTGGCGGGCGGGTCAGTGTTTTTCTGGCGGGTGAGTGTTTGTCTGATGGGTCAGTGTTTGTCTGGCGGGTGAGTGTTTGTCTGGCAGGTCAGTGTTTGTGTGACGGGTCAGTGTTTGTCTGGCGGGCGATTGTTTGTCTGATGGGTCAGTGTTTGTCAGACGGGTCAATGTTTGTCTGGCGAGCGAGTGTTTGTCTGGCAGGTCAGTGTTTGTCTGACGGGTCAGTGTTTTTCTGGCGGGCGAGTGTTTGTCTCATGGGTCAGTGTTTGTCTGGCAGGTCAGTGTTTGTCTGCCGGGTCAGTGTTTGTCTGGCGGGTCAGTGTTTGTCTGACGGGTCAGTGTTTGTCTGGTGTGCGAGTGTTTGTCTGACGGGTCAGTGTTTGACTGATGGGTCAGTTTTTGTCTGGCAGGTCAGTGTTTTTCTGCTGGGCAAGTGTTTGTCTGGCGTGTGAGTGTTTGTCTGGCAGGTCAGTGTTTGTCTGATGGGTCAGTGTTTGACTGATGGGTCAGTGTTTGTCTGGTGGGTGAGTGTTTGTCAGACGGGTCAGTGTTTGTCTGGCGGGTGAGTGTTTGTCTAGCAGGTCAGTGTTTGTCTGGTGGGTGAGTGTTTGTCTGACGGGTCTGTGTTTGTCTGGCGGGTCAGTGTTTGTCTGATGGGTCAGTGTTTTTCTGGTGGGTGAGTGTTTGTCTGATGCGTCAGCGTTTGTCTGGCAGGCGAGTGTTTGTCTGACGGGTCAGTGTTTGACTGATGGGTCAGAGTTTGTCTGTCGGGCGAGTGTTTGACTGGTTGGTGAGTGTTTGTCTGACGGGTGAGTGTTTGTCTGTTGGATCAGTGTTTGTCTGTGTGAGTGTTTGTCTTGTGGGTCAGTGTTTGTCTTGTGGGTCAGTGTTTGTCTGGCGGGTCAGTGTTTGTCTGGCGGGTGAGTGTTTGTCTGGCAGGTCAGTGTTTGTCTGGCGGGTGAGTGTTTGTCTGGCAGGTCAGTGTTTGTCTGGCGGGTGAGTGTTTGTCTGGCGGGTCAGTGTTTGTCTGGCAGGTCAGTGTTTGTCTGGGGGGTGAGTGTTTGTCTGGCGGGTCAGTGTTTGTCTGATGGGTCAGTGCTTTTCTGGCGGGTCAGTGTTTGTCTGGCAGGTCAGTGTTTGTCTGGCGGGTCAGTGTTTTTCTGGCCAGTCAGTGTTTGTCTGGTGGTCAGTGTTTGTCTGGCAAGTGAGTGTGAGTCCGGAAGCTGCTGTTTTCCCTGAAGCTGGAATGTGCGGCTGGACTCTCAGAGCTGCTCTTCACAAAGAGTGTGGCACTGAGAAGTGATTCCTGCTTTACAGTTATATGAATATGGACAAGTCACTTGGCCTGACTTTCCTGTGGATCTGTGTGGGGTTTGTGTGTTACGGGACACACGCTGCTCTCATGGAGAAACTGGCAGACTTCAAGATCTGTGCAGACAAGGACTGTTCATGTGAGTTACTATTCATCACAGTAGCCTACACAACTAATACAGCATAGCTATTTGTAATGACTTGAAAACTAAATTATTAATTATGATTAAGCTGTTTCTTTCTTTCAAAGATGTTTGTAGCTTATATGTTGTTGAGAGGCAGGTTTCTTAGTAACAACTTAAACAACTTGCTGGTCAACAAGTTTTCAACAAACTGCATTTTCTTTCCGGGCAATAGTCGTGGGAATATTGACTTGTCTTTTTTTTTTTTTATTAAGCTAAAGGGTACAATACATAAAATATAATACAATACTATATGCATATAATGTAGACAAATAAATCATCCATCGAACAGACATGAGCAATACTATATCACACATGCTGAACACATAACACACACACACAAAAAAAGATATATTTATAAAAAATATATACTTAACAATATACTCACTTTATTTAACAAACAAGTATCCAATTTATCCATAACTTAATTTTATGCCTTGTTTCATGTTTCAAACTCAGCTGTCCAGGAATTTTAGAGTCATTTTATTTCCACGTAAAGTAGTCATTTTCTCAAGAGTTAAAGTGTCTATTAATAGGTTGAACCATTGTGTAATAGATATTTCTTTACGTATATATAATTCCAGAAGGAATGGATACAATCATCTGATCTATTTTAACAGTATGTACATGTATTAGTTGTTTTTGTAGTCAAGATAAAGGTGTCATGACTGCCCCTACTATCTGTACTTGTTCTTTGTTTCTGAAGTCTTGTTTCTTCCTCACAGATGTGCTTTCAATGGCTAAGGTTCTTGAAGACTATGTCGCTTCAGTCTGCAGATACATAAACCTGAATCGAGGCCAGATGATCTATATGTTTTCTAAACTCAAGCCTGCAGAGGGAGCCGGAGTCTTCTGGTCTGGAAGTGTGCGTGTCTTTATATCTGACATTTCTCTCCACTGATCTGACTGCAATCCCAGAAATCACAGCAGCAGCTTTGCTTTTGCAGGTCTACAGGGAGCGCTATGTAGACCAGATGGGTGTGATTGGATATTTCCCCAGTAACCATGTCAATGAGACTTACGTTTTTCAGAGGAAAACAGTTGAGATCCCAACTACTGAAAGTATTTAATCTACTGCTCTTCATATTGTATCTTTTATTTTTTATTTTGATAATGCATTACAGGTTTTGTTTTCTCTCTCTCTGTAGGACACGGACTTCTTTTGCACTTAAAGACAGCAACTTACGCCAGCGCTTCTCAACCATTTTGACTCTAAGGCCATTGTCCATTGTTCACAACAATATTCAAAGACCCCTATACGCGTAGATTTGTCTTCAAAACTTATTTTAATCTATGGGCAGTCTACTTCCCATCACTTCTGTAAAGTAAAACAAGTCACTAAAAAATTATAATTAAAATAAGAGCTGAATGTTCTTGAGGGATCTTACTCTTTTTAACTAATTAATTGACACAACTTTTCCAGTCGTTTATATTAAGAATTAAGGATAGAGATTTTAAATGTATTGTTTCTCACAATTCCTACATAAGAACATTCTGTTGAGCTTGCCATAAGAAAAATGTATATTCTTTATAAAAATGCCCAAAAGTTTAGTCTACCTCCTATATCAAGGTTTTCCAAGGCATTCTTCAAAGAAAAAAAAATAAAAAATTGAGGGGGAGACTTAGGGGGAAGAGTTGTTTTAGCTTATTTTAATGCCTTTTTGACATATTTTAAATCATTGTAAGTCATCCTGAGGCCCATTTGGAGGTTTGCTGAAGCCCTCTTGTGGACCACAGAACGTCTCGGTTACGTATGTAACCCTCGTTCCCTGAAGGAGGGAACGGAGACGTCACGTCGGATGACCGACGAAATTGGGATCTCGCCAGAGAGACCAATCCACTTCGAGTGTAACTAAACGAGCCAATGGACACTGGCATGCGATTATTGGATCCAGCTGCCACTGATCACAGTGTGAGCATAAGAGGCAGCTGATGCACCGCATCAATTATGTTTTCGCTGAGGAGCCGAGCCGGCGACCCGGCAGCTCAGCGGTGGTACAGCGACTGTGGCGACGGGACGTGACGTCTCCGTTCCCTCCTTCAGGGAACGAGGGTTACATACGTAACCGAGACGTTCCCCTTTCAGTCGGTCACTCCGAGTCACATCGGATGACCGACGAAATTTAGATCCCTACCAAAGCGCCACAGGAGCTGCCCCTTCCAGTGCCCTGTGTAGGGCTCCTGACCCTTCCTATAAGGCAGACGATAGGACCGGGCTCTACACAGAGAAGGTCAACTACTGGTGTTCCTTGAACAACCCAAACAGTAGGACTAGGATAACACTGGGAAGCGTGCCCTTCCACTTGGAAGAGGCACACTGCGGAGTCACCTCCTCCCAGAGGGGGTTAAGTGACATTCAAACATGTGAAGTAACCCCGAAGGGCCTATTGCACATGGAAGTCTCTGAGATGGCTCAGGCTGCATCTTTAGAGATGGCAGAACGTGGTCCGCCAGGGGAAACACGGCTCTAATAAGAATACCGTGGAATACACATATGGGATCCCGACAGGGTCTCTCATATGGGCACTAGCCTCGCACCAGATTTCAAGAATTCATTGGCTGAAGGCCTGGCACTGGACGCCCCGCCGCGTCCGGACGCCGGAGTGCTGGAGGACTCAACAGGGTTTGCCTGGTTAAGGAACTCTCTGGAGAATTAGGCGTAAGGACGCCGCAAGCCGACTCTGAGCCGGCCCTCTCAGTGCCACTACCCGTTTGAGGTGAGAACACAGGAGGAAACCAGTTCGACACGTAGGCTATAAAACCTAGCGAACGTGTTGGGAGTCGCCCAACCCGCAGCTCTACAGATGTCTGCTAGCGAGGCACCACGAGCCAGCGCCCAGGACGATGCGACACCCCTAGTGGAGTGAGCACGCAACCTGAGCGGGCAGGGCACACCTTGTGCTTCGTAGGCCAAGGTGATGGCATCCACTATCCAGTGGGCCATCCTCTGCTTGGAGACAGCCTTCCCCTTCTGCTGTCCTCCGTAACAGACAAAGAGCTGTTCTGAGGTCCTGAAGCTCTGAGTTCTATCCACGTACTGACGCAGTGCGCGTACAGGACAGAGCAAAGCTAGGGCTGGGTCTGCCTCCTCCAGGGGCAGCGCTTGCAGGCTCACTACCTGGTCCCTGAAGGGCGTGGTAGGAACCTTGGGCACATAGCCGGGCCGGGGCCTCAGTGTTGCACTGGAGTCAGCCGGCCCAAACTCAAGGCACGACTCGTCGACCGAAAATGCCTGCAGGTCCCCCACCCTCTTGATTGAGGCCAATGCAGTCAGGAGTAGGGTTTTCATAGAAAGAAACTTCAACTCGACTGACTGCAATGGCTCAAAGGGGGCAGTTTGTAGGGCTCTTAGCACCAAAGCCAAATCCCAAGAGGGAAGGGAGGGAGGCCTCGGAGGATTTAACCTCCTGGCCCCCCTAAGAAACCTGACGACCAGATCGTGCTTCCCCACCGACCTCCCCTCTATGGGGTCGTGGTGGGCAGAAATAGCAGCAACATATACCTTAAGGGTGGAGGGGGACAGCCTACGCTCCAACCCTTGTTGCAAAAAGGAAAGCACGGCTCTGATCGAACATCTCCGGGGGTCCTCCTGGTAAGAGGAACACCATTCGACGAAAAGGTTCCACTTCAGCGCATAGGCCCGTCTTGTGGACGGTGCTCGTGCTGAAGCGATAGTGAGAGCTACCTCCTGGGGCAGGTCACCTAGAACCTCCGCGTCCCGTCCAGGGACCACACATGAAGTTTCCACAAGTCTGGACGCGGGTGCCAGAGGGTGCCCCGTCTCTGAGAAAGCAGATCCTTCCTCAGAGGAATCGGCCAGGGAGGGGCTGTCGCGAGGAGCATGAGTTCCGGGAACCAGGTCCTGTTGGGCCAATATGGAGCCACTAACAGGACCTGCTCCTCGTCCTCCCTGATCTTGCACAGCGTCTGTGCTAGCAGGCTCACTGGGGGAAACGCATACTTGCGCAAGCCCTGGGGCCAGCTGTGTGCCAGTGCATCCGTGCCGAGCGTTGCCTCGGACAGGGAGTAGAACCACTGGCAGTGGGTGGTTTCCGGAGATGCAAACAGGTCTACCTGAGCAACTCCGAACCGACTCCAAATCAGCTGGACCACCTGGGGATGGAGTCACCACTCCCCAGGAAGTGCCGCTCGAGACAGCTCGTCGGCCGCCTGATTGAACACTCCTGGGATGTGGATGGCACGAAGGGACCTCAGATGCTTCTGACTCCAGAGGAGGAGGTGGCGGGCGAGTTGCGACATGCGACGGGAGCGCAAACCGCCTTGCCGTTTGATATACGCAACGGTCGCAGTGTTGTCCGTACGGACCAGAACGTCCCTGCCCCGAAGGCGCCCTCTGAGGCGGCACAGGGCAAGACGTACTGCCAGCAACTCGAGGCAATTGATATGCCAACGCAAAAGGGGGCCCGTCCAAACCCCTGATACTGCGTGCCCGTTGTACGTGGCACCCCAGCCGGTGGCTGAGGCATCCGTGAATACCACAGCATGCCTGGATACCTGCTCCAGGGGCACTCCTGCCCGAAGGAACGAGGGATCTAACCACGGGCTGAAGGTGTTGCGGCAGGCCGGTGTAATCTGAACCCGGCGAGTACCGCGTTTCCACGCCCACCTCGGGATTCGGCCATGGAGCCAGTGCTGAAGCGGTCTCATATGGAGCAGACCGAGCGGAACTATGGCCGCAGCTGCAGCCATATGCCCCAGGAGCCTCTGAAAGAGTTTCAGTGGGACCGCTGTCCTGCCTGATAAAGTCTTGAGGCAGTTCAGCACCGACTGAGCACGTTCCTGGGTGAGGCGTGCTGTCTGGTTGACCGAATCCAACTCCATGCCGAGAAAAGAGATCCTCTGCGTTGGCACGAGTTTGCTCTTTTCCCAATTGACCCGAAGGCCCAACTGGCTGAGGTGCCTGAGCACCAGGTCCTTGTGTGCGCACAACAGCTCTCGAGACTGTGCAAGTATGAGCCAGTCGTCGAGGTAGTTGAGAATGCGCACACCCTGTTCTCTCAGGGGAACAAGGGCCGCCTCTGCGACTTTGGTGAAGACACGAGGCGAGAGGGACAGCCCGAAGGGCAGGACCTTGTACTGATATGCCCGACCTTCGAACGCGAATCGCAGGAATGGCCTGTGCCGCGGAAGAATCGAAACATGAAAGTACGCGTCCTTCAGGTCGATCGCTGCAAACCAATCTAGGGGACGGACGCATCCAAAAATGCGTTTCTGCGTCAACATCTTGAACGGCATCTTGTGAAGTGCACGGTTCAAAACTCGCAGATCCAAGATCGGTCGTAACCCACCGCTTTTCTTGGGCACAATGAAGTAAGGGCTGTAAAACCCCGATCTCATATCGGCTGGAGGGACCGGCTCTATTGCATCCTTCGCCAGTAGGACTGCAATCTCCGCGAGCAAGACAGGGGCATCGACGGCTTTGACTGAAGTGAACCGGATGCCCCTGAACTTGGGGGGACGCCGGGCGAACAGAATCGCATAGCCAAGTCTGATGGTCCGCAGGAGCCACCGGGACGGGCTGGGGAGTGCTAACCAGGCTCCGAGAGACCGCACCAGTGGAACCAACGGGGCCACCGACGCGCCCGCGGTGGGGCAGCGAGGTGGAACACAGGGACCGGCCCCAGGGCCTGTGACGGCCTGGCCTGTGACGGCAGGGGGCGGGGTCTGGGTGTGTAGTGTAGCACTCACCTGATTTCTCCTCGCGTGGGAGGAGACACAGGAACCCGGCTTGAGGCTTGTGACAGCCCGGCGTTTGACGACTTGAAGCGGGGAATGGAGTGCTACTGCCCTTACCTGCCTCCACGAATGGGCAGGAGGGGTGCTCTTGGGCAACCACCTGCTGCCTGCTGGCGAGAGAGGAGGAGGGAAGCGATCCTGTGATGCACGGATCACCACTCTCCTCCTCTTGAGACCCAGAGATTGAGGAAACCGCTCTTTTACTGATGTTTTGGGTACCGCTGGCTGCTGGGCCAGCGGCGGGACAAAAACAAACTGAAACACAGGATTCTCCACCCGGCCCTCCACCGGGGGAGGGAGTGGTGCGGTCACCATCTCCCGAAGAGCAGTCTCCTCCATCTCTGGGTCGCCCGTCTCAGGGCCTCTTGCACTTGCGCTTGCCGCCAGGTTTGGCGGGGGCCTGGACGGGCTGGGCGTCCTGCCTGCGACCGGCTCCACGACGCGGCCTGGTGGAAGGCTGCTGCGGCTGCGCGGGAGCGGGGGCGGCCGCAGGGGGGCACCCACGGCGACGAGCAGGCTGAGGGGCTGCAGCCGGAGTGGAAGCAGCAGGTTTCCTCTGGTGCATGATGTGTTTGATCGCCTCAGTCTGCTTCTGGGCTGCCGAGAACTGCTGGGCAAAGCTCTCGACAGCGTCGCCGAAAAGGCCGGTCTGTGACACGGGAGCATTCAGGAACTGTACCTTTTCCAGCTCTCTCATGTCAGCAAGACACAGCCAGAGATGGCGCTCCTGGACCACTAACGTGGACATCGCACGACCCAGAGACTGTGCGGTCACCTTCGTCGCTCGTAGCGCGAGGTCCGTCGCAGCACGCAGCTCATGTAGAACCGCCAGGTCGTGACCACCCTCGTGCAGGTCTTTCAGTGCTTTGGCCTGGTGGACCTGCAGCAATGCCATAGCGTGGAGGGCGGAAGCTGCCTCCCCACAGGCTTTATAAGCACTGCCAGTTAGACCTGACGAATACTTAGAGGCCCGTGAGGGGAGACACGGATCACCCCGCAGGGTGGAAGCGGCTGTTGGACATAGTTGCATGGCCACAGACCGTTCCACCGAGGGGATGCCCGCATACCCCAAAGCGGCTCCACCATCGAGGGTGGTGAGAGCGGAAGAACTGCAAGATTTGTTTCGGGCAGTGAAAGGTGCCCTCCACGATCTTGTCAGCTCCTCGTGCACTTCCGGGAAGAATGGCACCGGAGGGGGGCGCTGAGAACCAGCGCAACCCCCACCTAGAAACCACTCGTCCAGCCTCGAAGGATCGGGACGCGGTGGTGGATTCCACACGAGCCCGACATTCTCGGCGGCCCGGGAAAGCATGGCCGTCATCTCTGGGTCTGGCTCGGACAACGCTACCACACCCGAAGGGGGCAGCGCAGCCGAGTCGTCATCCCTGGAGAGAGAGGGCCCGCCCTCCGTTGCAGTGATCGACATCTGGTCGTCAGGGGGACCACCGAAGGAGACGCCTGGTGCACCCCGAGCAGAGGGCCCAGCACGCTCCTTCGGCAGCTCCACCGGCTGCAGAGTGCTTGAGGGGCGAGGAGCTCCACTTGGGGAAGCCCTCACCGTAATCCTCAGATCACCTCTGCCCCCACCGGACCCAGCGGCGCGCACGCTGGACCGCGGCAGAGGCAGAGGGACTCCGCCATGTTTGACATAGCGGAGTCTAAGACGCAACTCCGAGATGGTCATGTCCCCACAAGAAGAACATGAGCCATCCACGAAAGCCTCCTCAGCGTGCTGAATGCCCAAACACGTGAGACAGCAATCGTGACCATCCTGAGGCGCCAGGAAGCGACCACAGCCAGAAACGCACGGGTGATAAGACATCTTTAAAAAGATGCGATCACCCGTGTACTCTCTTAGAGAAATTTGCTCTTAGAAATGCTCTTTTTTGAGGTGCTGAAGCACGCAGGGGAGCTTGGCCACCGCACACTCCAAGTGTGGCTGCCAGTGGGAAGACGATTCTGCTCTCCCGGACACCGTGACCACCGCTGCTGCACCGTAACGCCCGCACTCGATCAGGAACACTTCTTGGGAAAGGGAGCAGTAGCTTCACTACTACCGCTCGGCTCCGAAGCGAAAGGATAATTGATGCGGTGCATCAGCTGCCTCTTATGCTCACACTGTGATCAGCGGCAGCTGGATGCAATAATCGCATGCCAATTGGCTCGTTTAGTTACACTCGAAGTGGATTGGTCTCTCTGGCGAGATCCCAATTTCGTCGGTCATCCGACGTGACTCGGAGTGACCGACTGAAAGGGGAACCCTGGTTGCTTTATGTAATTAATTTTTTTTACATTTTTTTTATTTTTATTTTTTGGGCATTTTGACAAAATATTTTACTTTGCATCTGAAACTAGATAAGGACTGTTGCCTTCCTGAACCTTTAACTGCCTATTCTGAACCTTTCCATTTGCTGTTGACTAAATGACATTGGCTGGAATAGAAAAGTACAGGAAAGTATTTCAGTACTTGTATATTATGGTGTATCTTTTGGCTGTCTATACACAACTTCTTGCCACAGTAAACAGGATGCATGAAAACTCTTGAGTAGATCTGAATGACTTCTTTAACAGACCACTTATGTAAAGTCCACAGAGCTTCAAAATTGTCCAAACTCATTTGACACATTTTATAAACTTAACTTACTGCTGCACACAAACTCATAAAAGACACATACTAGACAAATTCATCCTTATTTTTTCTAAATGTTGACCACATGTATTCCCGTTTCAAGTTATTCAGTAGTTCGTTAGCTCATAGATGTCTGTGTGCATAAATACGAGTAAATAAAGGTTGTTCCCGCGTGGATGTGGACACAGCGGAGGCCAGTGCTCTCTGCATGTGTGTGGATTCATCTCTGATATGCGCTCTGTCCATTCTGATGGAGTTTAATAGCAGAAAATTGAAGGTAATTACCTTGAAGAGCATTCTCTCTCTCTCCCTCTTGCTGTAGTGACATTAATGGATATTACCAAATTAAATTTGCAGTCTTGAATGAAGCTTTTGTTTTCCAGTGTCAAGCCTTTCAATTACTTACCGCTGTGTAGGCAACCATAACCTTATTTCGTGTTTTGTATGTGGATCATAATTTGTCTGTAGTAAAAGGAACAGTGATAAACATCAAAAGTGACCTCTATACTTTTGATGCACTGTATCTGACAAATGAAATCAATAGTTTGAGCAAAAATGTAAATTCTGCCATCATTTACTCACCTTCATGTTACTGATGTCAGTAACACGTTACATTAAAGGGTTAGTTCACCCCAAAATGAAAATTATGTCTTTAATTATTCACCCTCATGTCTTTACAAACCCCGTAAGACCTTCGTTCATCTTCGGAAAACAAATTAAGATATTTTTGATTAAATCGGAGAGCTATCTGACCCTCCATAGACAGCAACGCAACTGAAATGTTCGCAGGTCCAGAAAAGTAGTAAATACATCGGTAAAACAGGTCCATGTGACATCAGTGGCTCAACTTCAGTTTTGCGATGCTACGAGAGTACTTTTTTTGCACAAAGAAAACAAAAATAATAATTTACTCAGCAATTCTTCTCCCTTGAGTTACGTCTTCCACCATTTTGGTGAGTATCCAAGAACATGTTTGACGTAATCAGCATTATTTACGTTCGGGGGGAAAGCGCGCATGAACATATAATCTGCGTAATAAGCGTTGTTTATGCTTAGGGGAAAGCATGTGTATGTATTGTGATACTCTCTAAAATGGCGGAAAACGCAACTCGCTGGAGAAGAATGGTTGAGTAAATTATGTTATTTTTGTTTTCTTTGCACAAAAAAAAGTATTCTCGTAGCGTCGCAAAACTGAAGCTGAACCACTGATGTCACATGGACCTGTTTTACCGATGTATTTACTACTTTTCTGGACCTGGGAACATTTCAGTTGCGTTGCTGTCTATGGAGGGTCAGATAGCTCTCAGATTTCATCGAAAATATCTTAATTTGTGTTCCAAAGATGAACGAAGGTTTTACGGGTTTGGAACAACATGAGGGTGAGTAATTAATGACATAATTTTCATTTTGGGGTGAACTAACCCTTTAAGGTTCCCTTTGTAAAGCGTTTATTATAAAGGTCTTCAATCATAAATGACTAATAATAACTCATTTACAAATGCATTATAAATAATTGATAAGCAGTTATAAACACATAAAAAGTTATTTTAACTCAATACCTGCCAAATAGTGAGGGATTTTTAACTCACATATTATAAATGCTTAATAAATATATTTATTCCTACTCATTTTACTCAGAGCCAGATTCCTGATGTTTTCCTTGATGCAGCAAAACTAGAGTATTATAGTGAGACTATTACAGTGTTGTGCTGTAGTAAGCGCACAACGCTGGAGAATTCAAAGCTATTAGTCTTTAATAATGACTCCAACAGAGTACAGGAGAAAACACAACAACAACTGAAACACAAACAATACCGGACAATAGGAACACAGATCCTAAATACTAGAATCAAGACTTTACATTACAAACTTTACATTAAGGTTCACTTTCACAGGTTATTAACGTTTATAGCTCATGAATAAATGCTTCACAGGTGTTCACTTTACATTAAGGTTCACAGGTAAATAATATTGGATCCTCCCGCCCCAAAATAAAGTTTGATCATTTCTTCTTGACAATGTTGGGAGTAACGCATTACAAAAGTTATAATATTACAGTGGTATTTTACTTTTTGCTGTAACAGTGATGTAACGCATTACTAATAAAATTTGGGTAATATTATTACTCGTTACAATCTCAGTAATGCAAGTTACAACAACATATTTTAACTCAAAATTAAGTGGTGAATTTACCAACACCGCAAAACAGCACCAGAGAAAAAAATGATCTGTATGACCAAAAATGACAGAGTATATTTTTGTTGTTTGTTTCCGCTGTTCGATCGCGCCAGCGCCTCATGCACACACATACAGCATTGCAAATGTTGCAGCCTGTTCGTTATCAGAATAAAACACAGTCAACCAAACTGGTTAATTTAAATAGTGCGTACTGCGTAGTACAATCCGTGCCGTTCAGCCTGAGCTTGGGCCAAACACATTTGCTCTTGTGACGAGGATGTTTTTTTTTTTTTTCTTATTTGCTGTTCAAAATAGCCTTTAGGCTAGGTATTGTGTTTATTGTTTGTACATTATAACATTTTGCTTTATTTACAGGTGTTATTTATGAATTTAATAGTGCGGTTATCTATGTTTAACCTAAACTACAATGTAACATTAATGTAGACCTATACATACCGATATCTAAATATGATTTTATAATTTTATGCTATATAGACCTACCACATTACCCTCCACTGGATGTATAATGAAAGCAATAAACTACATTTTGGCATTTTATAATGCCTAGTCATACTTCTGTGGATATTTTGGTGAACGTAGCTCAAAACTAGTGTAACACATTACAATTTAGAGACAGTAATATTGTAATGTAACTAATTACTTTCAAAAGACAGTAACTAGTAATACATAATGTATTATATTTTGGAAGTAACTTGCCCAACACTGCTTCTTGATAAACCAAATATATCAGTTTCTAATCATTGCTGGGGATCATGAATTTTTGCTGAGTGAGATACAGAGTAGCTTCAGGTAAGAAACATGTCATGAAGACAGAATTGCGAGATATAAACTTGGAATTACGAGAAAGAATGTCAGAATTCTGAGTTTATGTATCACAATTCTCAGAAAAACAGAACTATGAGAGAGAGAGAGAAAAAAAATCACAATTACTTTTTTTATTCTGTGGCAGAAACAGGCTTCCGAACTATTCACAGTTATTATATACAAAAAGCAACCAGGATATTCCTAAAACAGGCACCTTGAGGGTGAGGAAATGATGACAGAATGTGAGCTGTAGACACACGGATCACATTGATCTGAAGTGCTGCATATGGATGAGGGATGGAGGAGCGGAGCTGTGTGTGAGGCCTGAAACAGTTCATGGACAGGTATGGTAATGTCCCATCTGTCAACAAGGACATGTCACCCTTGAAGCTATGCAAATCATCTCCAGCGATGAATAAAACAGTTTAATTTAATATCAAAACTCACAAAGTCTTATTCCAGTATACGGCAGTAAATCCGTAAAAAACGGTATCACACATCTTTCCATGATTTATCTAGTCATTTGTGATTACCAGATGAGGATTTTTCAAAATAATATTGATAATACTGAAATTTACAGAATTTTCATGTTGGAAATAATGAAAAAGAACCACATGAAACCAATAATAATGTTTAAGAATCATGATAAATATAAATTCTATTATCGGGTTCCCTGTCTGGCTAATAAACATCCCTTTTTTATTTTCATCATGTGCATCTGCAAACACAGCCAGGCATTGTGTGAGAGGTGTAAACATGGTGACGTGGTTTGTAAAAGCAATACGTTTTTCGGTAGCTGATTTTATGGGTGTCAAGTGATTAAAGATATGAGTCAGAAGCCATTGCTTTCACACACAGACGTGTATAGTCTGCCCTCTGGGCTGGTTATACATGGCCTGACATTTCCTGCTTATTTAGGAGAGCAACCGCAGGAGCGCACTGATCATTACAGCTCCTCTCATGTTGATTAACGCTCAGTTTTCAATTTCCCTCCCGCATCATTCATGCTGGGATGTCGCTGATGTCAGATCTATGTCCGCTCAGCGCATATCATTATTAACATTGTCTTAATCTGCCAGAAGTCATATTGCACTGTGTCAGTGTCATGAGGATTTTGTGGAACAAAAGGCTTTTTCGCTAAATCTTTGAGATTCTAACTACTTGTTTTTATGATGCTTTAGAAACTTACTTATTACGTACTGAGTAACTAAATTACATTCGCTATCATTTTAGGACCACTAGATGTGTGTCTCTTTACTTAAAATTAGTGTTGTACTTGAGATCGGTCTTGGTCTCGAGACCAGTCTTAAGACCATTTTTTTCTGTCTCAATCTCATTTGTATCGGTCTCAGTCTAAAAGGACTTGGGATTTTATTTCAAGACTTGTAAAGATCACAACCATCACTAAATTGTTGGTGCATTGTCTGATTTATTTGTTAAAATCATTAATGTGATGATGTAAAACGTTCTGTTTCAAATGCTATCAATATCTTATTTCTAATTTTAGCTATTTCTTTTGAATCTGCATGGCCCAGTCAAAATTTATTGGGGAACTGTGTCAAACAAATTCACAAAAATTTATACAAATGCCCCAAAAATTCAAGATATGATTGCAAAAATACTTGTATGAGATCTTTTTTTCATGTTATAACATATAAAATTAAGCAATATCACAAGAGCAAGAGAGCAGTTTTCATGAATATGAGCATGATTGCAAAATGTGATATGATTTTACACAAACGTGCAACAAACAAGTTAATATTAAGTGAATTACATTTTAGACACACATTTTTTTTTTCTGAGTGAAAATAATTACAGACATATCCATAGCAGAACTGTTGTGTGTTCCCGAGCAACACACAGCAGTGATTCATTACTGAATGAAACAGATTCTTTGATCGAATCAGTTGAATAAATGATTGTGTGACTCACTCATTAAGTGATTTGCCTTGATTTCACCTATACTGGCGGTTTTAGTTTGATTTATGAATTTTATATTCCCATCATATTTCCATTATTCAAAATTTTATTTATAAAACATTAATCTCAACCACATTTATGCAGTTGTAATTGTACCAATTCAGATGCAGCTTCTGTGCCGTCACTGCAGTGCACAGATGAATTTTGCTGTTAGTGATTGCATTTGATTGGTAACAGTTCTTTATGGTGTCTTATTATTCTAATTGTATTTATAGATTAAATTTCCAGTCGTAAATGTAGATCTTTCAGATAAATAGCTGGTTTGGTCTTGGTCTTGACTCGGTCTCAACACACTCTGGTCTTGGTCTCGGTTTAGGTGGTCTTGACTACAACACTATACTTAAAATCTCAAACAACATCCAAACAAATTTGTTATCCTATATACAATTTATACAGCAAACAACTGATAATTCGAAAGTAAATAAATATCAACATAAATACCTTGGGCTTGTAATGTCAAATTAAAATGTAAATACACAATTAGACTCTGACACTTTAAAAAGTTACACTTTCTTCACACATTCTATAACTTTGCAGCTACATGTCAACTAACTCTCATTAGAGAATTAGTATCCTGTTAAATTAGGATTAAACGTAGCATGCAGATTAAGTTCACATATAGTTGCAATGCTGTTTAGTAGAATGTATACAGTGTTTCCCATTAAAATGTACTGTTAGTTTGAATTTGCACAATTCTCTTGAACACATTATTAGTCTGACAGAATGTTTCAAACCTTGTTAAATGCACTTCCCTTTTCAACATGGCACCACAGAATGACCCAATATGTTGTTTTGTTTGCTCTTTAGCCTCTAGAGGGAGCTAACTTGTTTAGTATTTTTAATGGTTTGCACATCCACATGAGAAAACAACTCAAAAAAAAGCTTTAAAGCGCTTTGCAGTAACGCTATTGCATAAATACATAATTTTTAAAGTATATCATTGAATACAGTCATAACATGACAGAATTGCTGCCACAATTGTAAGTTACACATGTTTGGTTTATGGTGCAGAGGCATTGCTTCTTGTCTTTTTGAGATAATCTCTGCCTCTTGTTTTTTTTTTTTTTTTTTTTGTGGATTTCTCTGAAATGCCAGCCATACCCTGGACACTACAGTCCTGTGTCCATGCGTCTGAGATGATTTAGCCAATATCCCATCACAGCATGCCACATCTCCTCCAAGCCAAAGTCGATCATCAGTTCGCCAGCATCAGCATTGGAGCGTTTCCATGGATACGGCGAGTCCGTCGGAGCGACAGAGTGACGGCGAGACCTCCATGTGTGTGTGTGTGTGTGTGTGTGTGTGTGTGTGAAAATGAGGGCAGCAGCTGTGCTTCTTCAGCCTGCGCAGTCCACAACTGAGCTCACAAGGAAAATCAATCTCAATCTCATCAGAAAGCATCTGAATCCATTACAGTGGGCCTGATGTAAATATGCTGTTCACCACACTTGGCTCTTTGAGTCTTTGATTGTTTGTGGGCCGGGAAAATACTTAAAAAGCAAATCCCCCGCACTGCAGTCGACGTTATCCTCGAATTCACAGCTGCAAGCACATTTCCCTTTCTGTCTTAGCATGCATACTTTCTGATCTTGCATGTATACACACAAAAGTCTTACTGGCATTAACACTAATGATTAAATGGTTCGATATTTGGCCATTTTGAAGTGATTGCATTGGCTAATATCCATGTCCACTTGGCTGATTAACACAAGTGTTTGCTTCTGTGCCACTTCCCAAATGTACTGACTCCCTGTATGCAACTGAAGAGTTTTTATGAGAGAAACCCATAATCAAACCCATTTCCACAAAACATCTCATTATTTTTCAAAGTAAGCAGTGTAAAGGTACAATATAGGCAATCTGTCTGTGGTTGGAAAGTAATCACCAGTAGTTTCCAGAACCGGAGAGTTTCTGTGGAGGCCTGGTTTAATCTGAAGAGCTTCTGTGTTTGAGGTGAGCAGATGTTGCTGATAACGTTAGCCTATCGTGAGTCTGGATTGTCATGGTCTATAGATAACACAAAGAAACAGAAGGTCAGAAACAGGGTCGTAAATCCTGTTCCAGCAGGCACGGGAATCCAGTGAAATGCGATGTGAATCTCTCTGGAGAACAGAGGTCACTAGTGACATGCAGAATTGCAGGGCTCGAGCCCGGACCTGGTTTTGAGTCCAAGACCATATTTTCATTTGGACTAGGTCTCGATTTGGACTCGACTGTCCTCTGATCTCAGCATGTTGGCACAGCTACCAATGGAGACGTCAGGCAATTTACCACACATTTGCTTCATTAAAAACAAGCAGAATAAACTGGGGAAACACATCTAGAGTGGACTTGTACTTAAACTTTACACAGACTTTACTCTGATATTTTGGATTTTTATTAGTCGAGTAATAATAATAATTCGTTACATTTATATAGCGCTTTTCTGGGTACTCAAAGCGCTTTACATGGAAAGGGGGGAATCTCCTCATCCACCACCAGTGTGCAGCATCCACCTGGATGATGCGACGGCAGCCATACTGTGCCAGAACGCCCACCACACACCAGCTTACTGCTGGAGAGGAGACAGAGTAATGAAGCCAGTCAGTGTATGGGGATGATTAGGAGGCCATGATGGTCAGAGGCCAACGGGCAAATTTGGCCAGGACGCCGGGGTTACACCCCTACTCTTTTTCAAAGGACATCCTGGGATTTTTAATGATCACAGAAAGTCAGGACCTCAGTTTAATGTCTCATCCGAAGGACGGTGCTTTTTACAGTAGAGTGTCCCCATCACTACACTGGGGCGTTAGGACCCACACAGACCACAGGGTGAGCACCCCCTGCTGGCCTCACTAACACCTCTTCCAGCAGCACCTGGTTTTCCCAGGAGGTCTCCCATAGAGGCTGACATTTTTTCGGGAATCCCGCGGGATGGGAAACAAAATCGCTACGAATCACGTGATTGGGACGGGACAGGAAAAAATGTCAGCGGGAGTGGGCGGGACCGGGAATAATAATGATACCCAACTTTATACACAAATATACCTTTTATATAAATAAACTATAAACTGTATATTTTAATTCTGAACTCAATTCTAGTTGCCCTGTCTCTTTAAGCTCTCCTCCTGTTTGTTTTGGTGTGGCAGGTTAAGTGAATGTCGCAGTCTGTGACGGACAGATTGTTAGCGGCTGGTCTATGTGGTAATACACTCGGGCAGGACATCCAAACGCTCACCTATCATTCATCGACCTCAAATATGGCTTTTCATCTGAAAGATGTATGTAGTAGCAACTTTACATGGCCACTCAATATGATGTTAACCTAGAGAAACGTGCGCTATTGAAGAGTTTGTGTGGAGAGTGGAGCTGAATAGCGCGCTCGCTGCAGGACAGGCGCCGGTGCGCGCACTTGCTCTTAAAATCGCTGTAATTTTTGGTCATACAGATAAAAGTAGACTAATACATCTTTCGAATCTGTAAAGACTCTGCGTTTATTTGTGTGCACTCAGAATAACAACGAAACGTTGTGCTTCTGTAAAGTAATTAAAGCAAACAGGAAGCGCTTTCTGCCGTAGGTCTCTGTGAACTTGAGCGAGAAACTTCGAAACTCCGTCTATGAAAAATATATTTATAGACTGAAATATCTACTTTCAAATGAAAAAAAAAAAAAAAAAAAAATCAAATAGAAAACGTGTGTGTTGGCAAGGATGATTTAGATGAAATTTAATGTGCATTGTTTAAACTGGCTTTCAGTTCAATATAATAGCAAAAAAAATACATTTTGGATTTTTATTCAACTAAGGTGGGCACGCTGTGATCTGTACTGTATTTTTACTGTACAAAAAAAAAAAAAAAAAAAAAAGAAACACCCCGAGAGTGGGAGTCATTCTTCCGGGATAGGGACGGGACAGGATTTTCCCCCAGTTTTTTTGTGGGAGTGGGACGGGAGAGGTTTGAAAATCCACTCCCGTGTCACTCTCTAGTCTCCCATCCAGGTACTGACCAGGGTCAACCCTGCTTAGCTTCAATAAGCAACCAGTCTTGAGCTGCAGGGTGTTATAGCTGATGAGTACAGTCTAATCATTTCGTGTGTAACATGAAAGATTAAAATATAAACAAAATGAAATTAAAATGATAAACCATTCATAAATGTCTCCCACTCAAACTCGGTTGGTTAAGGACTTGGACTCGACTCGAAATAGAACTTATTTAAAACAAATAAATAAAGAAATTATACATTATATAATAGTTTATATAATAATAATAATAATAAACAACAACAACAACAACAACAACAATTAATAATAGTAGTAGTATTTTATAACAACTGTACAATTAGTACAATTTACATAATAAAATTAATAATAATAGTAATTATTATTATTGTTATTATTATTATTTTATAACAACAGTTCAATACTATTTTTTTTCTTTGCTTTCGAAAAGTTAAACCATGGAGCTTTTATCTTGTGGAAAACCACAGGTAAACTTCTCTTACAAAATTCTTCTCTTTTGTTGACAACAGATAAAACCTTTCTCATTACAAACTTGGGAAGATGTTTGGTGCATGTTGCATTTTCAAATGATTTATGAGTGACTCAGACTCACAGCACTTGTAGAAATGGAGTTTGTGTGGAGTATTTACCATGAAACATCACTCTGAAACATGCAGCACATCAGATTACATATATATACAGTTACAATGCAGTCTATGTGATTCATTAATCACACTAAACCGTATCACGTTCTCAGGCATTATTAGAATTCATTTAACAAAGTTACCGGCCAACTGGCGAGCAACACTGTTTCATACTAACCAATGCTTATTTTTTTTTTTGGGTCTTGATCTTGACTCTGCCTCTACTCAGGTCTCTGCACTGGAGTCATATAAGCAACTGCTAACTTGGAAAACTTTTGAACTCTGGCAAAAGCAGTGTTCTTTCTTCCTTGTTTACATATGTGATACTCTCCAAAATGGCACCAGGGTGATGCAGAAGAGACAAATTGTTGAAAAAAGAAAAATTACGGTTGAACCACTGATGTCACATGGATTATTTTAAAGATCTCCTTGCTATGAAGGTCTTACAGATTTGGAACGACATGAGAGTGATTAATTAATGACAGAATTTTAATTTTTGGGTGAACTATCCCTTTAATGCGATTCACGTTTTGCTTTGATCTAATGTGTCAGTCAGTCGGAGCTCTCCCAATAGTTGAGTTTCCGTAATTTATTCTGATATTTTCCTGTTTATCCCTGTGAAGCTGCCTTGACACAATGTGTTTTGTATAAAGCGCTATAGAAATAAAGGTGACTTGGCTTAATGTATTTTGTTCATACAAAAATACCAGCTCACAAATAAACAAAAATAGAACCTACAAAGCATCAAAATGTTTGTTTATTTTATACTGTAAAACCATTTGTAATTTTAACTGTAAAAGACTGTAAAATGATATATACTTATACAACAGTTCTTTCTGGTACTCAAATTTGATTGGCTGATAAGAGTGTGATATTAGAGTGATAACAGAGCTCATCCAAACGCTTCACCATTTGTATCATATATCACTCCGCTTGCTGTATTTCTCACAGAGTGTCATGGTGGACGCCACTATAATTTAAGAATAATACGGTTTGTGCGTCACAGAATGTAGTTTTAAGAGTTTTATTTTAGATGAGGATGTACGTTTTTGGACTTCAAATATGTAGATTGTTAATAAAGATCATTTTTTGAAAATTTGCTTTGACATTTTCAGAGACGTAAACTCCAGGGTGTCAGGGGTCGTTCAGCGCTCATGAACCCACCGAGAGCAGCCTCACCACAGCCAGATCTTCTGGAATTTACCGCTGGCTCTGGTATCTCCATAGTGGTTAAACATGAGATATAATTCATTTTGGGTAAATCTAACGGGCAGTATTTGGTCTTATTAATCTATTATTTGTTCCAGAGCAAACAGTTTTTGCTGAGGGTAAAATGTAACATCAATGCTGTATATCAGAGTGTTGCCCTTTAACTGAATTGCCTAGCAACTTTTATGATGGCTGTTGTTGTTATTTATTAAATATTATTATTCAATAAATAATATTTCATATTAATAATAGTAGTATTTAATAATAGTTTTTGGCGACAAGAGACTGTTTTTATGAGTCAGCAGTAAAGACTTTTATATTGAAAGAGACTGAAACCAAAGACTATAGAAATACAAAGACGGTTCACTCCTATACTTATGAATGGGAGAAACTGCAACACGCAATATGGTGGGATAGTTCCGCCTTCTAAATGAAAGAGCCAATCACTGATTGGTAAGGTCACTGCATCACTGCAGTGGCCGTTAGAAGCTGCGGTTCCCATAGAAACCTCAGGCTAGAGCAGCTGATGCGCCTGCACGGTCATAAGCGCGTTATGACTGTGCATTGGCTGGTCTAGCCTGAAAAATACAATTTTTAATGCTATTTGAACATAAGAAACAACATTTATGGGCAGTTCATTTCAGATTCTTTGCTGATTTGAAATATGTAATTTAATTGCGAGTTCAGCGAGCAGTTTTTGAGATTTCAGGATTCCCCCATTCATTTAGATAGGACTTGGTTTTTGATGAGCTGCCCGGAGGCGTTGCAAATATGGCCGCCGAGTGAACAGACTTTCCTTGAAAGGGACTTTGCTGAAACGCTGTTGTAAACAAGGAAGTTATTTTTACTTTACACAACAGCTTGTAAGACGCAGCCAACAAATGCACTGAGAAGCGCTGTCATCTGAAATCAACCTTAACAGATGAAAGAATAGTATGACAAAGATATCGCTTTCCTCAGCGGACATTCAAACTAATGTTTTATTGTGAATATGAGATTGATCTGATGAATAAATGCTGTATCAGATACTCCACACAATACACTGCTATTAGTTAAATACAGAGCTTTTAATGAAGCAACTCAACTTTTCTTTGTTACTGTTTTTTTTTTTTTTTTTTTTGGTAGTTGTCATTGTATTACAAAAGTTTTAAAAACATTAAAAATGTACAAAATTATAAAGTTATAAAAATATTTTAGTATTCTAACATTTAGCATGTTAAGTTTTAACTGTTTAGTATGTTCTCACATTTAGTATGATTTAGTATTCTAACATTTTATCAGTTAATGAAATATATACTTTATTTACATTAAATTTAAGTATAATCCATAAAACCCTAAAATGTTGCTACCATATATTTTTTCTACCCATATATTTCACAATCTTTTTTTTTTTTTTTTACAGTGTAGAGTTTCACTTCAACCACCTTATCAGACTTAATGTGTGCTGCTGCTGTTCACATGCCTTTTTAGGCCACAAAATACATTAAACACATTTATGGTATGCTTGCTATGAATAATGAATAGGTGAAATCAGAAAAAACAACCATCAGCAATCAAATTGTTATATGAGCGCAAGCTTCAAATGAGCTAGCCATCACCATTAAAAAAAGAAACAACAACATTGTGGATTTTGTGAAAGCCCACTAAAGCTTTTTATGACAGGAACAAGGATACAAAATGATTGTATGTTTATAGCACAGACAGATATAGACATGGAGAAAAGGTTTTATTGAATGTATTATGGGTGTTATTTTCTAAAAGAATGTTACTTACACCTGATGAAATCCTGCCCTCATGACCGTGGTCTGGTGGTCACTATAGTGACGGCCGTGTTTGAGGAAGCGTCACGGTCTAAATGCACTGTGCTCATTGCTTTTCCCCTTGAGAGAAATGGGCCAGAAACAGGTAATGGCAGGCTTCAGTACTTCCGAGACGGTGCCGTAACGCCACTTAACCGCTTTCCTCCACCAATGCAAAACAGTACGGTCGTCAAGGTAAAGTCATTACAGCAGTTTTGCGAGTGAAATAATTCCTTCCGATTCGTTAAGTCACACGTCGTTTAGCTTTTGCCAAAATAAAGCATGTGTCCAGTGTGCATGTGGCAGGACCTGTGAAATCTGACAGGACTGCAAACACTTTACACGCCGCCTCAGTATTGATTTGTGGGTTTTCCCAGAGATCTGCATTGCAAACAGGGCTTGTTTGTTTCTCAGTGACATGAACTAAAGGCCAAAACAACCACAGTGACAAGACTGATCTCTCACACTGCTAATGACATCACTTGCATCTGGCATGTGAAAAGATGCTCCGAACAAGCACTAAATCTTTCATCATTGCTTCATTTTTGTTGCAGTTAGATCACGATGCAGTACAAAAGTAAAAAACATATTCTAGAGACCATACCTACAGCCAACATGTAACTGATTACATGTAATCTGAGTTACGTAATCAGATTCCAGAAACTCGTAACTGGATTATATTATTTAAAATGCTCATATTCAGATTACGGTTACATTTCTATGGATTACGTGACTACATATTATTCATAAAATGGCAGTAAATCATTCAAAATTTATAGTTTTCCCTAATTCTTCTTTTTTTCTCTTTTAAAAGTTTTCTTTACAAAAATCTTACTGTGTCTCATTGCATTTAGATTTGACTATATTCACGAATCACAATATATAGAATAGCCATGCAATTGTCATGCAAACCATGCTTCTGAATTTGCGTGAAAAAAACCTTTGACATAAAATATTAATATCCTTGAAGAAGTTAAGAATTTAATAATTTAACAAGGCATTGACATGTTCACAATTCTCTGATGCTGGTTAATGGGCACATTGACAAGCAGGTAAACAAATTTCTATCTTTAATGTTCAAGAGTTTTATTTTGATTTTTAAGACTGAATTAATTATTAGCGGTTACACTTTACTTGAAGGGGTGTGCATAAGACTGACATGACACCTTCATAATCATGACATGACATGTCATGAATATGAAGGAGGTTTTATGCATGTTAATGACAACTGTCATTAAGTGCCATTCGCTCAGTTATGTCATTTTTAATGCAAAGAAGACATTTTTTGAGATGTCTTTGTTATGGGTTAGGGTTAGGTCAAACAGTGTCATCTTTGCATTAAAAATGACATAACTGAACGAATGACACAATGACAGTTGTCATAAACATGCATAAAACCTCCTTCATATTCATGATATGTGTCATGTCATGATTATGAAGGTGTCATGTCAGTCTTATGCACAACCCTTCATTGTAAGTTATAGAAACAATGGTGGTGTAATGTTTTGTTTAATGCGCATCATGATTTTGATAACAAATAATGTGATATATACACTCTAAAAAAAAATTCTTGGTTAAATTCAACCTAGCGCTGGGTGAAATATGGACAAACCCAGCTACTGGGCTGTTTTGACCCAGTGGTTGGGTTAAACAGTTGCTGGGTTGTATTTAACCCAGCATTTTTTAGAGTATATTTTTCTTTTTTTCTTTCTTTTTTTTTTTAATCTCAATACGGTATATTTAATGGTAAGTTTAAAACAAGTTAGGTAAAAAAGTAATTTAAAAAGCATCCAGAATACATTACCTACAATAAGTAACCTAGATTACACTGCTAAACACAAATTTCATCATGTAATAAGTAATCAGTAATGGACTACAATTTTTAAGTAATCTACCCAGCACTGCCTATAGCTATAAAAAAAAAAAAGTACCTAAAGTAGAAGGTCCAGTTTATATATTTAATTTATCAAAAATGAGTGCTTTGAAGAAAGTTAGATTTTATTTGCAAACATCAAAACGTCAGTATAATATTTTTGCTCTGTATACAAAACCAGACCAAGCTGCACCATTTGTTTAATTGGTAATCTGTATATTTAATTAGATTAAATTTGTTTGACAAGTAATAAGAAAAATAACATTTCCTTTGATCTCTGTATCTCACTAATACTTCAGTTTATTGATAGACACTTTACTAGAAAAGATTATATTGAAAAAAATATTTTATAGTGGCATTTTTTTTTTTGTGGTAATGGAGTTCATAAAATGTTGCAAAGGGATGTGCTTACAATGTTTCTGCAACAACAAAATACTTATGTTAGAGTACATCTATATGTCACACCCCAGAACTGTTTTTGCTGTGTTTTCATTCCTCATGTATTCATTGACCCAGTTTCTGTCTCTCTTTGATTAGTTAGTTCACCTGTGTCTTGTTAACCATCCTCACCTGTCAGTCCCTCCTTAGCAACCCTACTTTAGTTCTAGCCTGTTCTGTTCTCCTTGGTCTGGTATTGTGAATGTTGCCCCTACGTGTGTCTCCTGCCTGCCTTCTGTGGATTTATTAAAGACTATTTGATTTGATCTTCATGTGTGTTTTATAGACCACGTTACGTGACAGAATACCGGACCAAGAAGTGAAAGTGCGCAGCGTGTTTTCCCCGTGTTTGTTTTTTTGTTTAAAAAGTTTTTCTTTTGGATTTTTTTGTATGGAGCTCGCTGCGAGATTCACCGCTCTGGCTCGGAGGAGCCAGGATATAGAGGATTTTGTGAGGGACTTCAGCCGTTTCGCTGTAACTACCGCCTTCGACGACGAGACGCAGAAGTCCCTGTCCAAGATTGGGACAAACTGCCACCGCCACGTTGACCTTCCAGACACCACGGGACTGAACTGGAGGGAAGCGATCATCCGGTGTCTGGAGAGCGTCTGGCCTCGATTAAGAATGCCGCTCGACCCAAAGCCCAGCCCACCATCACCTCGCTGCGCGGAGCAAGAGCCTGAACGCACCGCTGATGGAGAACTAGAGCCCAATGCGACCGATGAGCCATCGCCTAATGGAGCGACAGAGCTGAGGATCGCCCCGGAGCCAGAGCCCGTGACGTCAGACCAGGTGCGAAAGCTGGCTACAGTGCTCGCCACGGGGAGAGTGCTATGGACAGCAAGAGTACGGAGGGAAGCTCCGCCCACTGTACTGTAGCTGAGGGTGAGCTAAGCTCAGTGGACTGTATATTACCTGCCCTTCCTTCGTCATCATCTGCCTATCCTGAACTGTCTGTCTGCCCTGAACTCTCTGTTAGTCCTGTTTCGGCCATGGAGACCATTTGTGAACTATCTGTCTGCCCTGAACTATCTGCTTGTCCTGAAATGGCCACGGAGGTCGTTCCCCTATCGTTGGTGCTTCCGGTGCTGGAAGTGGCCTTGTAGTGGTGGTGTGTGTGTGTGTGTGTGTAGAGCACACCGTTCCTAAGCCCCCTGATCATCCTGAACTCCCGCCCAGCCTCCCTCTCCCACCACCTCTGCACCAGTCCTCACCAATTGCCACCACTGTCCCCTGTCATCCCCTCTCCTCACCATCAGCCCACCATCTGTGTGGTGGGATCACCGCGGGTCTGCTAGTCTCCATCGGCATCATTGCAGGAGGATCCCTTGTCTCCGCCTCCAGCCTCTGAGTCCTGGACTCTGCCTCGGCCCGTCGACCCAGCAGCTCCACCATTGCTCCTAGCTCCCTCCTCTCCGCCATGGCCCGTCAGTCCACCAGCTCCCCCGGGCTCCATCGTCCCTCCAGCTCCACCTTGGTCAGTTGTCGACCATCCCCCGCCTCAGGACTCCATTTCTCCGGCTGCACCTCATCCCTCCGTCTCTGTCAGGCTCCTCTTTTCCTCTGGCTCCACCTTGATCCTTAATCGCTCCGGCTCTGCCTTGGCCCTCCGGATCGTCGGCGTCACCCTGGCTCATCGCCTCTCCATCTTGGGCTCCTCCACCACCTGCTCCGCCGCCATCGGTTGGCCCCCTGGAGTCGGCAGCCCTTCCTCCACCATGGCTAATCCCTCCGTCGGCTCCACCGTGGGCCGCCATCATGGCTGGGATCTGGGTCCTGCCTGGCTCTTCCTGCTCCAAGTCCCTCCTGTCTTCTCCCTGGCTCCTCCCTTTGTCTGATCCACCTTGGCTCCTCCTGTCTCCATCCTGGACTCTGGTTGTCGTATTCCTCCCGGGTGTCCGTCCTCTGCCTGAACCTCCACCAGTATTGTCTGCCTACCTTCCTGCCAGCCCTTTGCCATCCCCTGTCACCATCTCACATCCACTCCTTTGTCCTCCTCTTAAGTCCCCCACCGTCCCTCCCTTTGTCTCTGCAGCGCGAGGTCGCACCTTCTGGGAGGGAGGTGAACTGTCACACCCCAGAACTGTTTTTGTTGTGTTTTCATCCCTCATGTGTTCATCGACCCAGTTTCTGTCTCTTTTTGATTAATTAGTTGTCTTGTTAATCATCCTCACCTGTCAGTCCCTCTTTAGCAACCCTATTTTAGTTCCAGCCTCTTCAGTTCTCCTTTGTTCGGAATTGTTGATGTTTCCTACGTGTCACCTGCCTGCCTGCCTTGTATTACCCTCTGTGTGGATTCATTAAAGGGGTCATCGGATGCTCATTTTACACAAGTTGATGTGATTCTTTAGGGTCATAATTAAAAATCTATAACATACTTTAGTTAAAATTTCTTAATGGTAGTGTAAAAAACACCTTTTTTACCCTGTCAAAATCAGCTCGGTTTTCAGCAAGCCATTTTTTGGTTCATGTTGCTTTAAATGCTAATGAGCTCTGCTGACCCCGTCATTCTCATCCGTGGAGTGATGAGCAGACTGTAAACTTCAGCCGCGAAACTGGCTAACTAGCTTATTATTAGGAAAAGCGATTTGCAAAGATTCATAAAAAAAATCTTATACTCAATTCTTCTGTAGATGAAGCTGGATCACGAATGATTCGCACGAAAATAGACGCATTTAGGCAGATTAGGGATCAGCACATTCACTTCAAAGCGAAAGTAACGTTAATCCTCTGCATCTTCAGCGGCTCAGATGTCGGGAGTAAATGTCGACTGCTATATTCATTATTACATCCAACAACAAAACACCTCAATCACTTAAGCGGAGACATCTTGTCTTCCCCTGCACCGGAGACAACTCACTCAGGGTGGGTCTAAGGTAAGACGGCCTTGTCAATCAACTATCGTGGGAGCGGTCTGTACAGAACTACATCATTCTGACAGGAATCTCAGAACAGCCTGATTTGAGAAAGAGGATTTTAAAATAGGGATTTAAAAAAAAAAAAAACCACTGGGTGGATTTTTATCATTATAGGATGGATGTGTACACACACTTCCAACACACATTTATGTTCAAACAACTTGAAGTGTGAATTTTGCATCCGATGACCCCTTTAAAGACTTTGTAACCATCTTCTTCGTTATGCGTGTTGATAGACCACGTTTTGTGACAATATCATTTTAGGTACCATTTAAAAAAACTAATCACAACTGACAGACAAATATTACAGATAATTCATATTTTTATTTACATATGTCACAGGGATTCATGAACTAATGATTAAGTTATCTAAGAATTAACTAAATTAATAAATACATTGACACATGCTCATAAATCTACATAAAAGCATATAGATTTAAAGCAGACCTATTATGCCCCTTTTTACAAGATGTTATATAAGTCTCAGGTGTCCCCAGAATGCATCTGTGAAGTTTTGGCTCAAAATACCACACAGATAATTTATTATATAATTTTCAAAAATGCCTACTTTGAGTGGAAGCAGAAAAACGCTGTTTTTGTGCATGTCTCTTTAAATGCAAATGAGCTGCTGCTCCCCACCCCTTTTTCCAGAACGGGTATGTGCTATTACAGTTGGTATCTCAGATCTCTGACAAAAAACATCTGTTTGGTTTTGATTGTCATGTCTATCATTCTGAAATCATGCATTTTAAACCATATGAGTTTAAACTTCTGATATACAGTTTTCGGAGCACAGACATCCTAAGCACACACACAGAAAGTTTAGTACTCACATGATGCTAAGTTCTCTTTCATGTCTTATTGCGCTTAAACTGTCAAATACACACATTTATGTTAAAAACACACGAGTTACAAAAGCAGCCAGTTATGTCTGTGAAGGTAAACAGCTGGGAACGAAATTGCATGTTTACATTGGATCTGTGAGGCAGCAGCATAATATACAGTAAATAAATCGATAAATCCACTGCTCTCTTGTCTTCTCTGAGGCTGGGAATCTAAACAGTGTTCTGTGCTCATTAGTGCAGCCAAAGACAGAACAGTTAGCATGCTTTGATCAAACATTTGCCATGGTGTTAGAACTGGTACAACGTTGTCATTAGGAAAAACACAATGGTGGCGGGTGGAAACGTGCAGATTAAGGGGCAGTAATATTATAATAAGATGATAATAATAATAATAATAATAATAATAATAATAATATGTGAACCTGGACCACAAAACCAGTCTTAAGTAGCACAGGTGTATTTGTAGCAATAGCTAACAATACATTGTATGGGTCAAAATTATCGATGTTTCTTTTATGCCAAAAATCATTAGGATATTAAGTAAAAATCATGTTCCATGAAAGTATTTTGTAAATTTCCTACCATAAATATCTCAAAACTTAATTTTTGATTTGTAAAATGCATTGCTAAGGACTTAATTTGGACAACTTTAAAGGCAATTTTCTCAATATTTTGATTTTTTTGTACCCTCAGATTCCAGATTTTCAAATAGTTGTATCTCGGCCAGATATTGTCCTATCCTAACAAACCATACATCACTGGAAAGCTTATTTATACAGCTTTCAGATCATATATGTATAATTATCCCAATTTAAAAAAAAATACCCTTATGACTGGTTTTGTGGTCCAGAGTCACATATTATAATAAGATCCCCTTTCTACATCACGAAGGAGCAAAATCTAATTTTTTTTTTTTTTTTTTTTTCACAAGATTGCAGAGAAAGGATTACTAAAAAAAAAAAACTATGTTGTTCTTTTTCACATTTTCTGGGTTGGTAGAAAAAGTCATATTTTCATGATATATATAAATATATATACCCTTTAAGGGAAATAATATTGTGCATATATGGTATAATATTCTTTTATGATGCTTTTGTGTTGCTTATATGGTACTGATGGTTTTGATATTGGCAGTCATTCACTTTCATTTGATGGAAAACAGCAGCTTAAACATTCATCTAAATAACTTTGTGTTCCATGGAAGAAGATTTTGAACAGCACGAGCGTGATTAAATGACAGAATTGACATTTCTGGGTGAACTATCCTTTTAAGTGAACATCTGAAGTCTGTGTGACATCATTAAGACACATGGAGGCCTTCAGAAATGACAAGTAGCTACAAAATTAATAAAAGCTAATTAACATTTAGGATAAGCTGTTCAGTTGTCACACTGTATGCTCATTTTATTGATAGCTAAGCATTAATTAAACTAAGCTGTTGCTTTTGTGTCCTCAAAAGACTTTCTCATATAGTTTCTTTCTACTTCCCATTCTGTCCTTTCACATTTCTCTCTCTTATTCTCTGCTCCGTGTATAAATGAATCCTGACTGGAGGGTTTGCATTAGCAGCACATGAATCTAAAGTATTGACATCCCATAATGTACCGAAGAGAAAAGAACAAGGATGAGTCATTCATTCGAAGGGTATTTCATGTGTGTCTCTGCTGCTCTGCTGGAATAATTACATCACATTCATCCGTCTTTATTAAAAGTGCTTATGGAGACCCTAAATCTCACACAGATTCACAGTATGAGGATTTCTCTCTTCATAAAACAAGTTCATTTGAACTCCCAAAAGCATTCTGCATTTGCTGGATATGAAAACCTCAGGATGAATCAAATCAAAATCTCTTATAAAATACATTACAGCAACCAACAGCAGTCATTTTCATTGCATATAGGCAGAGTTGGGTAGTAACTGATTACATGTAATCTGGAGTATGTAATCAGATTCCAAAAAATTAAGTACTTGTAATTAGAGTAAATTACATTTTAAAATACTGATAATCAGACTGCAGTTACTTTTTATAGATTACATATTAGTCACACAATAGCAATAAATTATTCATAATTTATTGATTCTCTCTAATTCCTCTTTTTCATCTTTGAAAATTTCCTTTCTAAAATAGCCTGCCACTTATATACACTCAGAAAGTCTGAAGTTTTGGGGACATTCACACAGAGATTAGTCAGGTGACTACACAGCATCTGACCATTGGATTTACAAAAATCATTTCCGGTTTAAGAAGCGTTTCAACATTGCATCAACTACTGATGAACACATTAATTTTTATTTAAATGATCAATCAGTAGGTTACTTAACCATGTATTATTATGTATTATTGGTCAACCAGCTATTTTCAAAGGCTTGATTATGTTTATGGGGGGCACTGTAACGTCTTCATGCTTCGTTTAAAAAAACAACAACAAAAAAAACAACAACAACAAAAAAAACATTTTTCATATATTTTACCGCTGTTTCCGTTCTCCTAAAAATGGTCTGTTGACTTCCTGGTTCTATGAAGCCCCTTCCTCAGAAATACACAATGGGCTCAGATTGGTCAGCTGGCCCAGTGTGTTGTGATTATGTGTTCTCGGGGGTGGGGTTTATGTAAATTTTAGGGTTTGTGATGTCCCAAACCAAGGAAGAAGCTCGTTGTAGTCCCTACCAGCCGTTTGTTGTCAGCCTTTAAAAGCAAATTCTGTAAAAGAAAAGATCTCCCTTTGCATTGAACTTTGCAGATGTTGTTTATGCTCAAACAGGAACGTTACACATTAACTAAAGTTAAAAAAGTGAAATCATAATCAAGGACTCCTTTAAGGACCCCTGAGATTTTAAAATAAATATTTAATAATTAAGTATTACAATTGCATGTTCACAGTTCTCTGACATTGGTTGTATTTTTACATCATTATGGTACAAGATTACCCTATTTAAATGAATTTGATAGAGTTAGGACAAAAGTAATCTAAAAGTAATCAATAATTAGTCTGATTGCATTACCTAAAATGTTTAATGTAATGGATTACGATACTGACTATCTCTTGCAATTTGTAATGCAGCTGTGCATATGTATGTATAATATATATATATATATATATATATATATATATATATATATATATATATATATATAAACTATTTAAAAAAAATATATAAAACTACTATCCTTAATCTAAATCTACTGAAAGAGTCAATTTTTCTGCTGAAGAATGACCTGTAACCTCTTACGGAGGTCAGATCTGTGAGAGTGATTCAGTCTGACGTGGATATAACGCTGCCTGCTTCCTGAACGAGCTGTTTTTAGCAGTTTTGACTTCACCACAGTAACAATAATGGACAAACTGTCCAAGGCCATACAGCAGTTTTCCTTTCGGTCTGTTTGGGTTGATGTAGGTGGTTGACAAAATCAATTACCTATACTAATCCATACTATATTTTCTTACTAAACTGAGTATGCGTCTATTTTTTATTTTATTTTTTTTCAATTTTTAACCCTTATGTGTTGTTCATATTTTTGTTATTCAGCCAGTGTTCATGGGTCTGGTGGACCCACTGCATTTTTGGGTTTTTAATTCAACGCAATCAAAAATGTTATGTTAAAATACTCAACAGATGTTTACGTCAACACAATTACAAGCAATATAAACAGCATATATGGTTAATATTTGCCCTTTACCTTTGTTAGTGTCATGAATCCTGTCCGTGATCTTTCACCTGCTCACCACCAGAGGCCGCCTTCCAATTACATAGACATTCACACCACACAGACTGTTACATGCCACTCCATCAAAGACTTCATTTCCCATAATCCTTTGCCCAGTCTCATCAGCACTCACTGTTTTCACCTGTGTCTCATTTACCCTGTTTGCTCACTCTATATAAGCCTGGTTTAGTTTGTTATTCTTTGCGAAGTCTTGTTAGTTGTTACACTGCATTTCTGAGCATTCTCCCTGGATTTATGTCTTTTGGTTTTTTGATCTCTTGCCTGTTTTTTTGGATCACGTCTCTGGTTTGTCCCAATAAAGCTGCATTTGGATCTCCAACCTGTCAAGTCTCAGAGCAGTTCGTTACAGAAGACTTCGCCCTTTACAGATCCAGCAGCTGAGTGTCATCCTGATCACCATGGATCCGGTTAACCGGTTATTGTGTCTACGTCAGAGGGATTTATCGATAGAGGACTATGTACAGCAGTTTTGTGAGTTATCCTATCAGGTACCCTTCAAAGAAGTTGTGCTAAAGGACTTTTTTCGTTTTGGACTTAATGAGCCTATTAAATCATGGTTCCCTGAAGGAAAGTTCAATTGTAGTTTAAAGGACTTTATGGACTATGCACTAATTTTGAGCGGCTCTGTGTTCACTGTGGATGTCGTTGAGGAGGAACATGGCACCACACCAGAGTCTGTTCACATAATGGCTGCCGGACAAGAGCCTCTTTGCAAAATAGCTGCCAACACAGCAACTTTCCACAAAATGGCTGCCTTTCCTGAGTCTCATCCCGTCATGGCCACTCTTCATGAGCCAAGTCAAGTCACAGTTGATCTTTATAAGCCAAGACAATTCACAGTTGATCTTAAAGAACCAAGTCAAGTCACGTCTGATCTTCCAGAGCCTCGCCATGTCTCGTCTGATCTTCCAGAGCCTCGCCATGTCTCGTCTGATCTTCCAGAGTCTCTTCATGTCACAGCTGATCTGCCAGAGTCTCTTCACGTCACAGCTGATCTTCACGAGCCCAATCAAGTCACAGTTGATCTACATGAATCCAATCAAGTCACAGTTAATCGTCATGAATCAAGTCAAGTCGCAGTTGGTCGTCATGAATCAGGTCACGTCACAGCTGATCATCCAGAGTCACTTCACGTCTCAGCTGATCTCCTAGAGTCAAGTCACGTCTCGGCTGATTGTCACGAGTCACAGCACATCTCAGCTGATCGTCCAGAGTCACAGCACGTCCTGTCTGCCACACCCAGATATTCAAGGTCAGTCCTTCAGCATCGTAGTCTGGTATCCAGTGTGAGGGATGCACCACTGGTGTCTACACGTGCAGCTGGTATCCCCAAACCAGCTCACTTTAACCCTCCTGTCCATGAACTAACTCCCCTGTCCGAAGTGCTTCCCAGGATGGGAATCACTTTGTTGTGTTTGGGCTGCGTACACCACCACAGAACTGCCCGAGGTGATGGCACCCGCTGCAGAACCTCCAGAAGCAGCAGGGCTCGCCTCAGCCCCTTGTATGATGGTGGCGCCCAGCAAAGCTCTCTTAGCCTGTAGTGTTGCGGTCAAGGAGACCGTTACTGAACTCTTCCTGTGTCCTGAGTTTACCACTGTAGAACCTCCAGAGGTGGCGGCAACTACTGCAGAACCTCCAGAGGTGTCAGTGGTATCCACTTGTGAATCCTCATCCTGTCCTGTCACTGCTATGGAGGCCGTCTGCGAACCCTCGTCCTGTCCTGTCACTGCTATGGAGGCCGTCTATAAACCCTCGTCTTGTCCTGTCACTGCTATGGAGGCCGTCTGTGAACTCTCATCCTGTCCTTTCACAGCCACAGAGGCCACTCTTGAACTGTTGTCCTGCCCTGAATCAGCCGAGGAGGCTGGTTATGAACTTTCGTCCTGTCTTGAACTGGCCATGGAGGTCAATTATGAACCATTTTCCTGTCCTGACCCAGCCAAAGAGGCTGCCTTTGAACTATTAGTCCCATCAGTCACTGAAATGTCTGTTATAGTGCAAGGGTCTGCCTTGGAACTTTCTATCCTGCCTGTCATAAATCCTGGTACTAAGAGACCACTCAATATCTGCCCCGTTAGCCCTGTCAATGATAATATAACCACTCATAAACTATCTGCCTGCTCTGTTTCTCTAAATGTGTCTAATGTTAAGTCACCTGTCTGTTCGCTTTCTAGTAATGTGTCTGTCGTGCCAGTTTTTATCAATGAATCTGATTATGAACTGTTAGTCTACCCGGTATCAGTCCATGAGTTGTTTGTCAGTTTAATTCCAGTCAATGCTCTGTCTGTCTCGAGTGTCTCAGTGTTCCCTAGGTCCCAGTCCCTGCCATGGTCTTCAGGTCTGTCTGCCCCGCTCTGGTTGTCTTCTGCTCCGCCTGTTCCGTCTGCTCCGCCGTGGTGGCCTGCTATCTGGCTCTGGTGGTCTTCTGGCCCGTCTGTACCATCTGCTCCGCCCTGGTGGGCTCCTGTCCCGTCTGCTCCGCCCTGGTGGGCTCCTGTCCCGTCTGCTCCGCCCTGGTGGGCTCCTGTCCCGTCTGCTCCACCCTGGTGGGCTCCTGCTCTGTCTGCTCCGCCCTGGTGGGCTTCTGCTCCGCCGTGGAGGGCTTCTGCTCCCTCTGCTCTGCCGTGGTGGGCTCCTGCTCTGTCTGCTCCGCCCTGGTGGGCTTCTGCTCTGCCGTGGAGGGCTTCTGCTCCGTCTGCTCCACCCTTGTGGGCTTCTGCTCCGCCGTGGGGATCTTTGGACCTGTCTGCTCTGCTGTGGTGGTCGTCAACTCCACTAGTACTGCTGGCTCCATCCTGGTTCCCTGTTCTGCTGGTCTTGCCTCAGTCCCAAGGTCTTGGACTTCCACATGGACCAGGCCCTCTCTCTCTCTCTCTCTCTCTCTCTCTCTCTCTCTCTCTCTCTCTCTCTCTCTCTCTCTCTCTCTCTCTCTCTCTGTTCCGCCTCCGCTCCACTGTCCTCCTGCTTTGTACTGTGTTTGGAGCATCTGGAAGCCGCTCTTTGGGGGGAGGATCTGTCATGAATCCTGTCCGTGATCTTTCACCTGCTCACCACCAGAGGCCGCCTTCCAATTACATAGACATTCACACCACACAGACTGTTACATGCCACTCCATCAAAGACTTCATTTCCCATAATCCTTTGCCCAGTCTCATCAGCACTCACTGTTTTCACCTGTGTCTCATTTACCCTGTCTGCTCACTCTATATAAGCCTGGTTTAGTTTGTTATTCTTTGCGAAGTCTTGTTAGTTGTTACACTGCATTTCTGAGCATTCTCCCTGGATTTATGTCTTTTGGTTTTTTTTGATCTCTTGCCTGTTTTTTGGATTTACCCTTTGCCTGAGTTTCCTGCTTTGTTTATTGTTTGGATTGCCTGCCTGTGTTTTGACCTGTTGCCTGTATTTTGGATCACGTCTCTGGTTTGTCCCAATAAAGCTGCATTTGGATCTCCAACCTGTCAAGTCTCAGAGCAGTTCGTTACAGTTAGATCACATTTATGAATTAAAGTGCTACAGCCTTGTGCGGGAATGGCAGGGGCAGAAACACAAAACTCACACTTACACTCACACTCTCTGTCTCTCTCACACACACATACACACACTAGCAGGCCCAGACAATAGGAGGACAGAGTGAAGGTACACAGGACCAAAAATTTCCACTTTTTTTTTATTAGCCCCGGGTACAGTAAACCCAAACATCCTGTATGTAATTTAAATGTGTAGCGGGGTGTGCAGTGAGTGGTCATTGAAAATTTGTTCTGATATATGTTCTTCACAGAAAATGAGCCAAGGCCAATAAGTCTGAGTTTGAAAAAATAATTAATAGGATAATTTTTCTTTTGATGAAAAGGAAAACGGGTCTCACAGACTCAAACACCATATAATGTTTAAAGGGGTCATTTCCACAAGTTGATATGATTCTTTAGGATCTTCATGAAAAAAAAAAAATCAATAATACACTTTGGTTAAAATTTCTCAATGGAAGTGTAAAACAACACCCCTTTTACCCTGTCAAAAACAGCTCTGTTCACAGCGGCCCGTTTTGGTGCATGTTCCTTTAAATGCTAATTGTTACGTGGCAAACGAGACGTGAGACGTGTGGATGGGAATTGTAGTCCGATGGCGAAGTGCAACAGTAGTGTAGTGCAAGAGTCAATGTGGTGAGCGAGTGACCTCTGATGGTGAGTAAACGGAAGTTCATAGACAGGATTCATGACACTAATGAGCTCTACTCTCCTTGCCCCTCTCTTCCGTTCTTGCATTAAAGTCACCATTCTTATTCATGCAGTTACAACTGCTCAAAAACAATTTAAAATACATTTGTAAATGATTTATTAGTCATTAACAAACACCTTTATAAACCCTCTACAAAGACAACCTTAGAGTAGTGTAGTGAACGTGACAAAGCGACCGTTGCAAATCATTTGAACTTTGTGTCAGTACGTCATAAATAGAACGAGGCATCAGTTTACTGTTGGGGATTTGTCGTGTCTTGCAGCATCCAGTGCAGACAGCATCACTGATTATAATGAGTTCTACAATATTTTGTTGCGCCACGCTGCTTGCGTTCGGTGTAGACACGGTGTGAGACTGTTCACTTTAGTTGCGGAACTTGATAACTAGCACATTATTAGAAAAGGTGATTTGCAAAGATTCATTAAAAAAGAAAAGAAAACCATCTTACACTCACTTACTTCTGGAGGGGAAGCTGGATCACGAACAGTTGGTTCCGTTCCATCCTAATCTGCTTTGTACTAACCCTTGTTTTCAAAGCAGCCTTGTGTAAAATGAATTGCACAAACATAAATGGATTTAGGTAGGTTAGGGGGACCATTGCCTTCAAAAACAAACGTAATCCACTGCGTCTTCAGTGGCACAGATTCGCTTAGGAGACATTCTGCTCCAGCGTCGAAACAATGGCGGACTGATGACAGCCCACTCAGGGCAGGTCTAAGGTAAAACGCCAGTGTCAATCAACAATTGTGGGAGGGACCTGTGTCTGTGCGGCGTCATACAACCAAGAATTTGAGAACGGCTTAATCTGAGAAAGGGGTTATGATTTTTTTTTTATGATTATGATTATAGGGTGGTTGTGTATACACACTGCCAGCACACATTTATGTTCATGTAAAAGTGAATTTTGCATCCAGTGTCCCCTTTATATTCCTTCTCACAGCTTAATACAAAGAGTACTTCATATACGATAAAGCCTTATTCTGACACTAACGGATTCTCTTTGGTTTGTATAAAGAGATTTGCATGATTCCTCTGTGGTTAAACTCACGCTTTCGGACAGTTATTTATTAATGGTGAATCAGCGAGTTTTGTGATCCTGCAAATTTGTGAAATGTGCTCATCATGCATTCAGTCGCATGATCAATGTTTATTTAAATATCCTATTTAATAATGGGAAAATTTACATGCTAGGGCTTAAATGGTTTTCTATCTTGCACTTTGTAATTGAGCAAATGCAGAAGCAAAGGATTTAAAATGTTAAGCAGAAGATGCAACAGAGACATGTTGGGATGATGATTGTTAGCAGACTGCATTAAGTACCAATCAGCCTGCGCCACCTACTGTTTCATGACTAAACTAGATATGTAGCTTAAAAAAAAGTTTCAAAAGTTTGTGTGAATTCGTTCTTACAGCTTCCACTTGTTATAATGGAACAGTGACTTAGTAACGGTTTCCAGCATTTCTGTAATAGTGTTCATGTTTAAAGTGCGTGCACATTACAGTGAAGTGCAACAGTTACTGTACAGTGCTTGGCAGTGGTCAAAAAGGATTTACAAACCGACTTCTGGATTGATCTCTTGTTGAAAACTCAGAGATGTGGATTCAGATGGCAATTAAAAGTACCACACTACCTTGGTGTTTGTCCAAAAAAAACAAACAAACAAAAAAAACAACAACAACAAAAAAAAAAAACAGCTGTAGGCAATTTGACTGTGATTTTTTTTTATTTATTTTTTTTTTTACACAGGTGATGGGAGAAAAACACGGACATTCTGGATTTGGACAGCAGTAAATTCACTGACTAGAACCTGTAATGTTGAAATTATCAACTTCATCTGAAACCCTCAAATGAAACAAGTTCATTTTATTCAAGCAAGTGCAATACTTAACAGAAAAAAAAAGTTATGTCAATAACTAATTATATTAAGCATAACAATGATTTTCCTAGCATGCTTTGCTTCTAAATATCAAAAGAGATTAGAAGAGTTGAAATTAAGTACTGTTTTATGTATTTTTGCTCAGGATTAATATATATCTAAATAAATCTAAGATTACAAAATTAAAGTTTTAATATTTTTAAAATGAAGTCATGACATTATGGCATTAAAGTTGCAGTATTTTGAGGATAAAGTCAAAATTATGAGAATAAAGTCATAGCAACACTGGTGCTGTAATTGTGAGGTAAGTGAGCCAGCCTGTGGTTCGGTCGAGGATGGGCCAAAAACATGAAGACTATATTCTATATTCAACTCATACATAAGCAAAGTCATAGTTCTAAACAATCATAGTTAAAGTATGATTTGCTATGCTTAGTACTGGTACTTCATTACTATGTTGATACAAAATTATTTATTTATTTTTTATTTTTTTTATAAATGCAATGATACATTTTGTATCAAACACGCTCGATTTGCTTTTCAAATGTAGTCAGACTGACAGTCTGCATGTGGATGCGTGCATCATAAATGATCAAATGCAATTCTTGGCCATGGTAGCAGTGTCTTAGCAAGTAAACAATCAGATATGTTACTGTAAATCTGATTTGTGTCAAAATATTAAATCTGTACATCAATGCAAATGCAGCCTAATAGATGCTTCTAACTCTGTCTGTTATGGTGTAAGAAGAAACAAAACCACTACTATTTGTAAATAGTAGTATTTTTTTTTTCTTCTTGCACCATAATTAATTATATATATATACATATATATATGTATATATATATACATATATACATATAATTTTATATATATAAAATTCTAGTTTCTTTCTATTTTCAATGTTATTTATTATGTAAGCTATCTTTATTAGGTTTTTGAAGTTTACTGAAATGTTTGTTTTTTGACCCTATACTGTTTACACTGAAGAAACATCAGGTGGCATCTGTCAGATGAAATCACACATGTCCGTCACAGCAGAAGGTCAGTCACAATGAGAGCCACTCTTCACCAGTGACAAATATCCAGATATCCACAAGCCCAGCTGCCTTCTCCTTGAATTTAGCAGGACCAAAACACAATCCTGGCTTCTCCAGCAGCGGTTGGCTGACGTGGCATGTCTCGTTGTGGAAGAGTCGGTTCTCTTGGCTGTTCTAATCTTCTTTTGTCATGGTGGCTTTTGCGATTTCCCTCCCTCGCTGCTGCATGTGAAGTTCGTCATGACAACCAATTAAACATAGCAAGGAGAACAAGCCTAAGTAAAGCAATTAAGAGCTGATGCCGAATTGCGTGCTCACGGCTGTGACTGATATTTAATTTTTGTGCTTACTTGAAGAGGAGTAATTAGAGGAAAATAATCCAGTGGAAAGATTGAGAGTGTTGAGTCAGACTCCGGTTACCATGACCCACACAAGAGCTCTTTATACGGACGCATGGCAGAAGCAATGCAGTAAAACTCTTCCAAATAAGACTGTGATGTGGACAAATGTGTGAGACGGGTGGTTTTCACTCATGTCCTGTTGTGCGTTTAGGCACCACGCAAACCGCACAATTGCATGGGGCCCCGCAGAACGTGATCTGTAATGAAAATTTATCATACAAATAAAAAATTTGGATATGTATGGCTTCAGAAGACTGAGCATGCACTGTAAAAAAAAAAAAAAAAAAAAGTAGTTGAGAATTCAGATTTTCAAGTCCTCTTGACTATTGTTTTAATAATTGTAATTTAATAACTGTATAATATGACTCTGTTTTGCCAGTGAATTTGTTCACTAAACGCAATGCCTCATTTAGTCGATAAAATCAAGGCAGCAACAGATTTTGTCTTGTTCAGCTAATTTTCATTTAGTAGCACAATACATTCATTCATTTTGACAGCTGCATATATCATTTTAACTCTTTCTCCACCAGTTATTTTTTAATTAATTAATTTTTTTTTTTGCCAGCCACTACCAGCATTTTTGATCATTTTCTCAAAAATGTAATGGCACCCAGAATACATAGTTGTATGAATATGTGAACATGCAATATGTAAAAAGAAAGAATAGAGCTCCTGCTTCTTTCAAGTTTTTCTTTATTAACACTTGAATGTGGGTAAGTTTAATAAAAAAGCAACATTTTGAACAAAAAATCTTTGAAAATCACGTTTTTGTCTAGAACAGATTCAGAACGATAATCAAAACATATAGATAGAGTTGATTGCTCCCATCAACACATCCATCTTGCTCTTCTTGCACAGTCCAATACCACTTCCTGGGTCACCGTTTTAATCGGTAACATTAAGCAGTTTTGATTTATATAATGATTAATGTTTGATGATCGCGTTATTTTACATAAGCATCTGCTTACATACAATCGCTTGCTTCTGCTACTTCTTCACCATGTTATAATCCTGTAGTTCAATACTCTTTCAGGAGATGCATAAAAGCGCCTCCTACCATACACCAGTGAAAACACAGAAAGCTAGAAAATTCTGTCAATGGCAGGGAAAGAGTTAAGGGCACTTAATATGCTAAGTGTACTCCACTATCTTTGATCTACAATCATCCTACAACACAAAGACATTCATGATATAGTTTTAAATGGCTGAACATACTGTAGGCCTCAACACTCAACACATAAACCTTAAGAACAATGACAATCAACACATGTAGAAAGAGGAGATCTTTACATCATGCATAATAAAACAACTTACTATAGAAGTCAGTTTCCGCCACTGAATAAAAAAAGAAAAAAAAGGAAATTGTGACTTTTTTCTCGCAATCCTGACTTTTTTCTCAGAATTCTGAGATGTAAACTTGCAAATTGCGAGAAAAAAAGTCAGAATTGTGAGATAAAAAGTTGCAATTATTATATATATATATATATATATATATATATATATATATATATATATATAGAAAATGGATTGACAAAAAAAAAAGTTTAAATGAAGTCAGCAAGCAGCAAAACAACAAACAATAAAACAACAGTAATTGCATAATTCCTTCATGCTGCAGTGCTTGCTGGGACAACATCTGGGGAAATTCCGTTGGTCTGACATTGTTACACAGTAAGAAAATGACATTTCTGAATAATTGAGATTCAAAAGGTTTTGTAAACTGTAAAATGTGTTCTTGCTTTTTCTTTTTCTTTTTTTTTTTTTTTTTTTTTTATACTGTAGCTGCACAAAGTATTTAAATATTTTTATGCTCCTAGAGGTTGATGGTCACTATGAACTGTGGTTGTATGGGGAAAAAAAAAAAAGCTGTCTTTATTTTATGCACCACTGAAAAAGTAACATACTGCTATTCAACTGCATTTCTGGAGGTCCAGATCCTGGAGACGTCAGCACCTACACTAATGAAACTCATGTGAATCTGCTCATCAAGGGCTTCGGGATGACTTGATGCAGGAGTATCTGATTAGAGTTTAAACTAAACACTATTATGTATTGTGTATAGTATCACAGGTGGTTTATGAACTATTGCATCTTGGGTTGACAGGTTCCAGGGTTATTTTTAGTGCCTCAAACTGTCCCACATATATATGCAGGAGTAAATGTTTCCTAGCCGTTACTCCTGTTGTGCTTTTATTTATTTTCAAGAATCAATAGAGAGTTTATAGATCCTGCAGGTTTGTTAAGCTTAATGGCCTTTTCATTGATTGAGTTGTGTGCACAGCTACTTGGTGGACGAGAGCCAGCAATATTCTTTTAAATAATGATTTCTAGGCACCTTTTGCCCTCTGTTTTTATAGCTCAGGTTGTGCTTAATGCACAGTTTGTTTTGAGTGCTGCAAAATAGCCTTTATGAGAGCGTTATTTATTCGGCAGATGTCTGATTAAGCCTGCTTTCTGAAGAGGGTATTGAACCAGCGTGCCTTTCATTGCTGTCGCTAAGCCTGCCAACAGGATTCAACTCAATAATGAAACTGTCTTTCCTTGTGCTGCAGCTGATCTGTGTGTTGTATTAGTTTTGGAAACATCCAAGACCATTTTATTTCTTAAACACACAAATGAGGATCTGTTGGCCTGAACAAGAGGGGGGTATGCTGTTCATTCAGTCTGACATATGAGTCAATCTTGTTACAAAAGGAGAGAAAGATGACCACTGATTGTTAAAAAGATGGCTGCTGTTGTTGTTTTCCCTCTAGGTTAATAAAAGTCAACCTTAGCCATTGATTGTTCTGCTCGTGTTTCATGAATAACTGTGTATGACAGTGTTTAAGATAGAATATCAATATACTGCACTGTATGTTGTCTACGATTGTCCCAGTATGTTTGTGTTTGAGGACTTTTAAGTTGATATGCATTTTCTGCTTCCTTTGGTTCCTGTGCTTAATTCCTGTTTGTTGTTTTCCTTGTTTTCTTATTATGTTCTTTGGTACTGGTTATGGATTATGTTCACCTGTGTCTTGTTAATTCATTCGTTTAGTAGGGGTTTTCGCACCGGAGGAACATTTTCATAGTTCCTACAACTAAAGTTCTTGAGAGTAGGGTCTAACCCAGAACAATAGGAACTACCACGTAAGAGCTCTGTTCGTTGATTTAGGGCTGCATGATAGAAATAAAAAAATCGTTATTTTTAATTCAATAAATATATGCACTGCATGTTTCACAAATGCTGCTCCATCTCTTAAAGCACTGCGAGTAAGAGTCGCTTATAACGTGCACTTGAAAAAGCAACTTGAGAAGTATTTATAAACGAGAAGAGAACATTTAATAAAGTTTTTACTTCAAACTCACTTTATAACATCTGCCAAAACTGTAATAAATACTATATCGATTAGCACTGCATTAGAAATACACCTTATTTTATACATACATTATACATACATTACTGCTCATGCCACTCGATTATGAGTGAAAAGAGATAAAGTGTATTTTCATTTGCTTAGCTGTAAATTAATGATGGTGTCAATTTAGCCATACCAGTTTGATCCCTGAATCGCGAATAAGTAAAAAAAATAACGTTTGCAAGCACAGATTTTACAGGAAGTTTCAGAGTGGTATGTTTTATTTATTTTTTGTTTGTTTTTTTACGGTTTGTGGTCTCTAGTGCAGCTCAATTAGGCCTCGTTTCCTTTTTTCACGTGACTTTGTGACTTCACAATATTGGTAAAAAGTGCGCTGTAGTCCGAACAAGCCATTTGTTGTAGTTCTTGAAAAGTGTTTTCTGATAAATATAATATCTCCCTCTGCAGTGGACTTGGAGCTTTGTAACCTTGCAGATCTTTTTTTTTTATGCTCAAACAGCAATATTACACACTAACTAAAGCTGAAAGTGTGAAAAAGCATAACATAAGGGCTAAAACTACAAACAAAACCAAAACATGAGGAATACTAGAGACAAGAGGAAAGCAAACATGAGGCAGTCCATTTAAATGCAGAAACCCTTGAAAGAAACAAGAACAGACAAAGTACTGAAGAAACCAAGGGCTATAAATATAAAACGAAACGAGGAGCTAAACTGGACACAAAAGCAACAAATAACAGCAGCTGAAGAGTACAAACTACAAACTATAAAAGCCCACATAATTGAAAAGACTGGCACAAGCACAGGAAGAACATGCAACTCTCACAAATTCTTTCATATACAGTATACACATTATGGAAAGCATGCATCTGCATATCTGAATGACCTTCTACATTTGCTAAACTCTGCAGTGTAGCACATGTATACTATCATGAACGTGGCTGGGGTCGAACAGGGACACATGGAGTTGTTTAATCTGACAGGGCTCGTTTTACCTCCTCACACCTCTCTGCTAAGAGCTTGTGCTGTCAGAAAGCCTCAGTTTCACTGTTGCTTCTTCACAGAGCTGCAGGCCTGACCTCTCCTCGTTCTGCTTTAATGTCGAGCCGGCATGAACTCCACAGGTTTGCATAAAACCTGATGATCATGTTATCCAGCATGAACTGACAATCATCCAGAGCATCTTTGGAAATCTGTACAAAGGAGTTCACATGATCGCTGCTGCAGATGTGCTTGTAAACATTATTGTGTTGTAATAACATGCTTTCCATTTCTGGCTCGGTTCATTTTGTCCATGGTTTCACAAACAGGCTTAGCAGTGGCGGCTGAACAAACATCAGAGTCTGTGTACTGCGCTGGGGAAAAGTGGAAACCTACTTAAGCTTTGCGCCTTGGGCTGTCTGTAAAGACCCTGTTTGCTTTTCTAATGGAGTGTGTTCTTGTGCTGGTCAGGTGTTACCTCTGTGATAGCGTGAGTACCGCGAGCAGACAGAGAACAGCGAGGTACCATTACCGTTTCTGCTAATGTAATTTGGAGGTGGAAAAGAACATCAGCCCCTCACAAACACACACACGCGGCTCTGGTGATTTGTTTTGCTGCAGTGAAGATGATCATCATTGGCTCTGAACCAAACCGCAGGACAGATGTCTGACTTTGTAGTTGATTTCTCTCATTAACCTGAGCATTAATTCACCGTCTTGTTTTCAGTAACATGAGCAAATGATCAAATCAGGAAGCATGTTTCATAATTGATGAACCTTGTAACATTGACCCTGTTGAACTGAACTGAATTAACAATGAACTAAATTAAGGTGAATAATGAGACTGTTGTCTTCTGATTTACGTTTTCATAATTGATAAACTGTGAATTGTTGACCATGTTATTAATTAAACTGGATCAACACTGAATTAAACTGAGCTGAATAAAGGCTCTATTTAAAAATGAAATTTGTTTCATAACTGAAAAAAAAAATGAATACATTAATTTAAACTATTTTCCTGTTTATTAGCTACTGTGAAGCTGCTTTGAAACAATCTGCATTGTAAAGTGCTATAGAAGTAAATGTGCCTTGAATTCTGTGCATGGTATAAGCGATGTTTATGATGAATAACAAAAACAAAACAAACAAAAATCATTTTTACAGTATTGCACTTACAATGGAAATCTATAGGGCTGGGCGGTATATAGAGTCTGTAAGATATATTGATATATTTTTTTACTAACGGTATGGAAGGAGGCGATACCGTTTATATCGATATACAGGAGTTTGATATGAACGCATCTGAAAAATAGCAAAGGACACAGAGTGATCTGCTGTGGGGAAAGTGCATCATCCAATTTGTCATAAACATGAGACATGCTTTATATTAAGGTTTTAAAATAAACCATCAGATATAGTTAACACGTCTAGTTTAAATCAGCTCGGCCGTCAGATGCTCTGACAGATGCATGTACTTGTGCCGTTTAATGCATTTGATTTGTGCAGTTTTCCTCAGTGAGCTTTCATTTCATAGGTGTATTCTCCATCTGTAAATGTTAGAAAGTCATGGAAATATTTCTATTTTAGTGTCAGAAATGGATGAACCGAGTGCGCGCCAAACAGACGGAGCACAATAATTCTGACTGAAATATACATTTTGCTAAAACATTTGTTGCCAGACCAGACAGTGTGCTAGAATTTTAAACCTACAAGTAAGTGTATTTTTATGATAGCAGTAACTATAAAGTGATTATTTTAATGGGCATTCAAACTAGATTAATACAAGTCTGTGACAGTTTGTCTTGTTCTTTTATTTTATTTTTAGTTTAGTGAATTTAACTTCTGCTTTAAAAAGCATTAATTTTATTTTTAGATTAAAATTTTATCTTTAATATAAACATTGTTTCATTGGACAACATTGGACAGTATGTAAAATAACATTTTAAAATAAATGCAATAAAAATAACATATAAAATAAATATATTTATTTTTATCCAAATAGAAAAAATGTCCAAAATACAGAGATACTGTATATCGCAATTCAGCAAAAAAAAATTCAGAGATGAGATTTGTTGGCCATATCGCTCAGCCCTAATATAACGTATATTTTTATTAAAATCTATATTTTTAATAAGAATATTTCCAATAAAGATCCAACACTGAAAGAATTCTGGTACAGGACTTAAACAGTTTTCCCTATAGGCTAGTAAATTTCACAAATAATTACAAAGAACCAGCAAGTAACACATTGAATTACATGTGAAATTTAGAAGTTGAAATACTGAAATAGTATTTTCTTTTAATACCTATCCCAATAATCTTTGTTTTATTCACAATTTATAAAAATCTTTTTTTTTTCCAGTTGATTAACATATTTTTAAGCAGTATTTCTGAAATGCCTTGCCCCATAGACTTTCTTTGTGACTGCATTACTGTAAACGGGATTTACTGAAATGGTTCTGCAGCATGTGGGTGTAGCCTTGGGTGCTTTTATATTAAGATGCTGTTATTTTGGCAAGCATCTTATCATGCACCTAACAGGATATTGCAGTTTTGTTTTGTCCTGTTTTTATCTGGCTGCATGAGATTATTTTCCTGGAGCATAATTTCAGATGTCAGCTTGATCTTGACGGAGTGAACCTGTCCCTGTGCTCACATTTCACCTACTTTTAAAGGAGTCATTTTCAAAGAGCGACCCTAATGTGTCATATTCTTTCATCCGTGTACTCCACAGATGGAGCTGGAAGGACGCTTCGCCTTTGAGTCGATCCAGCCGTGCTGCAGCACTGAAGCCTGAGCTGAACGAGAGCACAACATAAAGCATGTGAAAGACTCCAGATTCATCTCACTTACAAAGACAACATACGATCATCAGCTGTATTTTACAGCCACACACAGAGCAAGAGTTATTACTGGAGGTGTTCATAGTCATCAACTGATGTGGTGTCTGAGAAGCTGAAAAGAAATCTAAAGATAACCTATAATTTCATGTATTACATGCAGTGAAAATGCATCATTTTTTTCAAACTCAAAACCTATGAAGGAATTACTGAAACAAATAAATGGGCCAAAGGCAACATTGTGTCTGTAGGATCCATCCCCCTGCCCCAATCTACAATTTTTATAAGCTTGGCTGTTTTAAAAAGCTTTATTCTGATTGTTTTATTTTTCAAAACAATGTTCTTTGATTAGTATAACTTTTTTTAAAAAAATATGAATTGTTTCCTGTGAAACTCCAGCTGACTCTGAATCACACACGTCCCTCTCTGTCCATCAACGGTTTATTCATTTGAGCCACGAGTGCTAAAAAAAACAAGTGCATGCTGGGAATTAGTCTGATTATTCATTACTCACCATTCCTGTTTCCTTTTCATCAATTATCCTAAATTCACACACAGAGCATGCCAAGACAAACAAGGGGGGACTGTTTTCTTGGAATTTCTTTCTTTCTTTCTTTCTTTCTTTCTTTCTTTCTTTCTTTTTCTTTCTTTCTTTCTTTCTTTCTTGTATACAACTATACTTATTTAAATTAGTTTATCGATCTAACCAACTGAAATATACTTTGTAACTGAAGTCCAACACAAATTAAACATTAAAATGTGCTTTGCTAAAGCTTATTTTTAAGTAAAAAGGGCACTTATTGTGTTTATTTCAATTTTAAGGCCATGTGTGCACCAAAACATTTCTAGACAACTGAAAATGGCATGTGCTCCAATGAAATCACCTAGCTGTGTGCGCTTGAGAGTGTTTTGGAGGCACAGCCCCTAGAAAAACAGAATATATTTAAAATACTTTTATTTCATACTAAGTTTAGGCTATAGTTCAAATCTACAGTATTAACATGTTTTCTGACATATCTCTCGAGACCTACTGGTATAAAAAATTGTAATTCAACTTTATTTGGAGCACTACTTGTTCACAATGCACATTCCTTAATATTAAGCCTAAAATATGTTTTAATGTCACTGTTGATGAGGATTATATGATCTTTGAATAATATCAATCTTTAAATGCAAGATATTAATAGTGTACCTGAAGTATACTGCAATAGTTCCACTTTAGCACAATCAAATATACTTCAGTATATCTTTAGTTGGACTTCAGCACTACTTCTGCACAATTAAGTAGAAAATTACTTGCTGCAATTTAGCAGACTTCAAGTGTACCAGTTTAGTATACTAAAAGTACAATTGCAGGGTATTTTTATTAAGTATGTACAGTAAATGTATTTGTAGCATACGTTACATAAAATAAATGTATTTATTTATAAAATAAATACATTTTAGAATATTTATTTTTCAAAAGGGGCATTTAACTAGAATCGTGGTGTATGAAATCTTCCTCCAAGCATTATTTTTCATATTAATACAGATGTCACAGATGTCATGTGGTACAGACATGACACATGGAGAGTAGCGGTATGTTCTGCTGTTGCAGAAGTGGAATGTGATTGGATGGCTGTGATCGGATGGCTGGGTAAACAGTAACACTTCTGCGATGTACACAAAGTTTAACATTCAGAGACTCTCAGAAACCAGAAAAAAAATGCTTTGGTGGACACACAGCCTAATTCTACTTATTTAAATGAATCACAGTACTATTTCTTTTTTGCTACATCAATTGAAATTCAGTAAGAATAACAGTCTTGCATTTGAACCAAGCATTTGAACCAAGTCAAAAATGTCTGCTGAATTCATAAGAAAAGAAGGAAATATGTCCTAAGAACTGTGAGAGAAATTTCCTCGGACAGGAATAACTTACATAAAGCTGATCTTTAAATGCTGTTATATCAGTCCAGGCAGTCGTGATATATTTTAGAGATGTGTGAGTGTCCTCACACCCAAACAACACAGATTGTGATGGAAGCGTATCTCAGTGGTCGCTAAACACGCAGCAAATCACTGAGTTAGCAATGCGAGAGACTCATCTGTCATTCAATTCCTGACCTGGTGAGCACAATATAAATAGCTCTGGCACGGTGGCAGGACAATTTAGTTTCCTGAGAAAGGGAAGCGAGACGGATGGATTTAATTTAATCTACCTCAGCCAGTGTTGTGTCACATGACAAATCGTCAGTCAAACTCAGTTGAACAGGTGTCTTCTGCCGTCTGAAGGATCCTGCAGTCTTCTGGAGGTGATACGCTCCAGTTACCAAACCCAGAGGAGCCACGCAACGCTGACTGACAGCTGTGCTGATAGAAAAGACATAAGGTGCCATTGGACAATGTTAACCGTGGGGTGGATGATCACAGAATAAGTGCATGATTATACTGAGCTGGCTATTTTGATTTTCAAGAACAAGGAATGATACTGACATGTGATATGAGTTTGGATCTTCTTTAGCTCCAGTTATAACCCTCCCATTACATTCAGTTCAGGTTTGACCTGGAAGAGCTACATAGAAAATTTTGATAAAAATTTTTATGCTAGAGCAAGAAATGGATTAAGACCAAATATGCATCATTTGTTTCATTTTTAAGAATTTTTTTATGAGATTTTTGTGCATTGTATGAAAGAAAGAAAGAAAGAAAGAAAGAAAGAAAACTGTAACTACTATTTTGCCCCCAACTATTTTACTTTTTTTTTTTTTTTTTTTGTTAGAGTTATCTCAAAAATATTTTTGTATTGTATTTCCCATATCTCAAAAACACTGAATTTAGCACTGAATTTTGATGGAAAACATGAATATGCAAAAAAAAAAAAAAAAAAAAAAAAAACTACAAACAGACAAGTGGAGAATTTTACTCACCTATTTTTACTGCCACATGAAACATTAATCATCGTTTTTACCATGAAAGTTTCTGAGTTTGCACAGATAAAATGAATATATTTCATTTGAAAATATTCCAGAGTAATATTTTGCTGTTTTGTTAGAAAAAGAATATGCAGGTTTCATGAATGTGACTTTTTTCGAGCAGTCATGAGATATAAGTTCAAAGAGTAAAGTCCAGTTAATATTGCTAATTCTCATATGTTCCTATAACTTTCAAATACAGTTTCTCATGAATATTTGAAAAAAAAAGAAAAAAAAGGTTTTGCTGTAGTTCATGTAAAAAATGTGAAATTTCAAAGCATGTCTTACATTTTAATTAACAAAATAGGGTATAGTAATAACATGATAATAACACTGTAATATCCAAAACCTTGTCATTTTTGCACAATCATTCATTAACGAGAAGTTTTTATTTATTTATTTATTTATTTAATTTTTTTTTATCAGATATAACATGACTGCTTAATGAGCTCACATTCTGACGGGTCAAAAATGACCCAAAAATGGAAAAGTTGAATGAGAAAGTTCATCTCACCGAATGAACAAGAAAGTGAGAGAGACATTGGATCCAAAGAAAGTCTCTTCTCAGCAGTGAACATGCACACAAACCTGCAATCAGTGTGGATGTGATGGCTGTGATTAAGTGTGTACACAGAGATCAGTCTGAACCCTCACCTCTCACTTCATCTGCCATTCAGAGTCAATGAAAGAAGAGCCGCTATGGAACCACAGCTTCGGTCTTTCCAGACGTTAAAGTCCTGCTTGTTTCCCAGGCAACATACAGGGATTATTCTTTCAAAAGTTTTTATTTAGATGCTGTTTGGTGATGTTGCTGTACATCTGACATCGGGCATCTTCTCAGGGATTCCTCGGCTGAGGAAAGATTTATATAAAAACGAAGATACTAGGCTCTGTAGGACATCTTACTATGGCTGCTCAGTGAAAGCATCAGATCAATATGTTGTTATGTTCAGAAGGTCAGAGTGACCAGGTGAAGGAGTCTGATAGAGTGAAAGGTCAGAGCTCTTCCGCTTCACTTCCAGATCTGTCAGACCGCGGGGGTTTCTTGAGATCACGACTGATTCCTGCGTCACTGCAAAGGCCAGGCTTTCCACTGTTAGCTCCATGTCAATATCAACCAGAAATTAAAAGAATAAAATAAACTACATAAAGAAGTCTACTTGAAGTCTACTTCTAGGGCGATTAAGAAGTTGTAATTTTTGTTTATGCATGACAATATTGTTTATATTTTGTGACTAGTTTAGTACTGCCCCCTGACTAAAGATTTTTCTAGTAGTCAACTAAACAGGGACTTAATTGCACATTTATATTAATTAAATGAAATATATACTGGAAGTGGAGAACTAAACCATAATGAGGCTTTAATATATAGCCTATCCACGCTCAAGTAAAGCTTGCTGCAAAACACCAGCAAAAGTAATGACTATGTGTTGGTAAAAATAGATATTTTATTTGCTTATTAATAAATTGGTGTTTTCTCAGTCAGTGTATCAGCTGCAGAGATGAAGTTTACAATGCTGACTCGCAGCTCTGCAGTACAGTTACATGCCTTTAGAGAGAAATGTTCCTTATGCGGATTACATAATCAGAGAGTTTCTGTTTTCCATTTGAATTGGTTCATTTTAAAGTAGACATTTCAAGCTCTCTCTAGATATATTTCTTATGGCTCTGAGGCAAGTTTTGCTGCACTTGAGTTTTGTGCTGCACTCCAGTTTACAGAGACAGAGAAAGTACATCCTGTTTGTTTTCTTTATTTTATAGAAGCACAATGTTTTGTTGACATTGTGAGTGCACACAAATAAAAGTAGAACAAAAATATTACTGTTATCTGTATGAGCAAAAAAATCACAGCTTTTTTTGTTTCCACTTTTACCCCCCCCCCCCCCCCCCCACACACACAAAACAAAACAACAACACAACTGTTAAATTGTTTAAATTAATAGTTTATTTAAACACAAGCTTTAAATACTTCTTAAATAAATAATGGTAATAAAATATACATCAAAGGTGAAGAACCTATAATCATAGACAATATTTCTGAATACTGGGGAGACATATCCGTCTCTACTGCCTTCCTCAGTAATAAATATAAAAACAAACAATTACAAAAATTCTTAATGATATGACCTGTTGACTAGACAAAATACTTAATGATAATCATCTTAATAATGGATCAGTTTCTTACAAACACGCAGCTTTTGTCTTCCCAAGATGTTAACTGATGGACTGGAGTGGTGTGGATTACTTGTGGATTATTGTGATGTTTTTATCAGCTGTTTGGACTCTCATTCTGATGGCACCCATTCACTGCAGAGGATCCACCGCTGAGACAGTGATGCAATGACACATTTCTCCAAATCTGATGAAGAAACAAACTCATCGATGTCTCGGCTGGCCTGAGGATGAGCGCATTTTCTGCAGTTTTTTTGGGGGGTATAGTATTCAGTAATTATTAATTATTTTATTTGTACAATTAACTAAATATGTATGGTTTTTTTTGAGTTCTCATGCTGATGGATTATTAAACAGAATTCCTGCAAATAGCCATATTTTTTTTCACTCTCCATAAACAAAGACAGAAGAGCTCAAACAGCACAGATGATTCTCTCTCCGCTGTAAATTGCAGGTGTGTGAGTATTTGTTCAAGTGCATTCAAACACGCTCATCAAGATTACAGCTCCACCTTCCAGAGTGATTTACAGTTGCAGTTGTTCCTACTGGTATTGTAATGTGAGGACACATGCATGATTTACCAACATAATATCTGGAGCAGCGGTAATGAACTGGAGCTGCATATGCAGTGAGAATGTGAGCGAAATGAGATCATTAGCAGAAAGCCTCCTCATGCACTGAACAATCCATGAACAGGCAGGTATGAGACCGCTTCCACATTCATGCACATCACATATGTTGATTCTGAGACTATAAAGTCACTAAAAAGATTGCACTGCATGAAAGTGATTTTCAATCTTCGTGTCACATAAGCACGAGTAAATATTATTTGACATTGAAAGCAAAAACAATTCTTCTGTGAAAGATGAGCTCTGATTGAGCACCTTGTCTGAGCATCTTAAGTTTTCGCTAAAATTTGTGTATTTGTATAAGGAAAAGTGTGTGTTTTTAAGTATGTATTTCGCACCATTTTTAATCACCTTTTTATTATTCCATGTAGCATTTCAATTAATCTGAGGTCATGAAAACTCCAAACACATAACAAATTAAATCAACAGTAAGAGGCAAAGCTTTCCTTCCTCCTAATGTGCAAGCTTGAAAATGTCTTATTTATTTTCTGTTGGATTCCTGATTAGCAATTTCATGGATCCCCAAGAGAGTGGCCTTTAGTAAGGGCTTCTGTGAGTCATGCCATCAAACTCAGTAATTGGTCAGAAAATTGCCCAATTTTGTTACTAATTGCCCAGAATTTTTTTTTTTTTTACATTTTAAACGTGAAAAAATGCAAATTCATGACCAGTAAATACATAATGCAAATATATATAAATGAATATTTCTGTTAAGCATTGTTGATTTTCATACAGTGCTGTTTTTCATAGTTTTTAGGATAATTTCCAAAAAAAAAAAAAAAATTTAAATTGCTAAAAACACTCAAATATGTACTCAGATTGTCTGTCTGGACAAATAATTAAAATATAGAAAACAAATAAAGCACTGGCTAAAACAACAGCCTTTTTTTCTCTGAAGACAGTGAAATGACATGTCATCACTACCTCGTCACAGACCTTCATTAATTTCTAAGCTGCTCGACTGTCATCCTCCAGCGCTTCTGCCGAACACACGCTGATCCTCATATCACCTTCACACGAGAGCCCATTCAGAGCCACAGACACAAAAGGTCACTTTGAATAGAAACCCCAATAAAGAATGACTACTGAAATCACATGAAGCCCACAGAAGACGAGTCATCTCTGACAGCACAGTCTGACGTCGAAGTTTTGCCTGGGTCTGTAGCACTCTCTTATGCATACAGTAGTGTTCAGATGAGCAACAGACAACAGCTCAGTAAACAACATCTGTTTGTACATGCATCCCTCCCTGACCTCGTGTTTGATTTCTAATTGGTGTTAGTTATGGGCGATCTGTGAAAAGAAGCCTTCGGTGCTAAATAAATGACAGTGGAGTCGGTTATCGAGGACGACTGATATTTGGCCCCTCATTGCCTTCATTTACTCTGAATGAAGGAGTGTTTGTATTTGCATGTTACAAAGAAGCCAAACCAGCATATAGGCTACCGGCATTAAATCTTTAATGTCAACATGAACTCAAAATATTACAACATGTTCCTAGTTATTATTCATAATTCATCTGTGCACATTAGTCCAAAGAAAACACATGCTTCTTGGAAATCTTTTATCAAAATGTAGGCTAATAACTCGTTCCCCTGCCCAAAATACATTTATGAAGACATTACACTGATTTTAACAGACAGTTATTTAACAAAATATATGCCACTGTTTGGAAGGGCCCCTTTTTCTATTTTTTCCCATTATTTTACAGATATCCCACTCTGCAGAAATGATTTCCAGGAGATGAAATAGATGCACAAACAACCCCCTGTAGTGTAGTGTGATGAAATAATAGGAAATCTGAATGCAAGCGGTCACAGGAGACACATTTGAAACGCATAATAATACCAGGTAAAAACAGTAACACGTCTTGACTGACCATTTGTGATCAGATCACCGAAAACACATCTTAAAACCAGGTGGAAACAGGGATTTTCTCTCACACGCTCGATTTCCAGGATATGTGAGAGACTGTAAAAAAAAAAAAAAATTCCGTAAAATTTTTGGTAAAAAAATGGCAGCTGTGGTTGCCAGAATTTTACCGTAAAAAAATATGGTAGCAACATTTTAGGTTTTACGGTTTTAACTTAAATTTACAGTTAAATACCGTAATTTCATTAACTGATATAATGTTAATATACCAACCTATTGAAGTACTGAAATCTGTTTTGTACCTTTGTAATACAGTGATAACTACCAAAAGCAGGTGGTGATGAGAGTCACATAATGAACCAAAGCCTATCACAAGCAGTTTTTAAATATTAACATAAATAGAAGGTGCACAGTGTCATTAACACAAACACTAAACACCATCATGGTAATACACATGAAACTGAAATAATGCAATAAACATTAATTTAACAACATTAGGTGTAACATACAACCCTAATGTACAAAACTGATAAGAAACAATTTGAAGAAACAGTTATTTCAACAACAACAACAACAAAAACCCATCAAATTTGAAATTTAATGCAGGGAATTCTGGGAATGTCAATTTATGTTTATTCACTGTAAATTATAAGTTCTTTTTCACTTCCAAAAACAGTATACTACCGTAAAATTACATGTAATGTCCAATACAGTTTATCACCGTATATAGTAGGGGAACTTACCATTAACCATTTAACAGGTTTTTACTGTAGCATTTTTACAGTCTTTTACCGTTAAATTCACGGTCATTTAGGAATTTCTGGGAGAGGTGGGATGTCTGTTACCCTCAGATCAAATATAGCACATTATCAGGGGACACCAGTGTCACCTATGGGTTCCCCAGTGTCACCTATAGTGGCTGATCTGTACATGGAGGAAGTGGAAAGAAAAGCTTTGGCCACGTATAGTGGGGAGGTTCCAAGCCACTGGTTCAGATATGTGGACGATACATGGGTGAAGATTAAGAGAAGGGAGATTGATTTCTTCACTGAGCACATTATTTCAGTGGATACAAATATTAAGTTCACCAAAGAGGAGATGTTGGACAACAAACTTCCTTTCTTGGATTGTGCTATAAGAGTGGGGGAAGACAGGAGATTACAAGTGGAAGTGTATCGTAAACCCACTCATACGGACCAGTATCTTCTGTTTGATTCACACCACCCATTAGAACAAAAATTGGGTGTGATTCGCACCTTGCAACATCGAGCAGAGAGTATACCTACATTTCCAGAGGCCAGAGAACAAGAGAATAATCACATCAAACAAGCATTAAAAAAATGTGGTTACCCAAACTGGACATTTATTAAAACTCATACAAAACGAAAAAGGGAGGTGAAACAGTTAGAACAAAGGAGACATAAAAACCATGTTGTTATCCCTTATGTGGCTGGAGTATCTGAGAAATTCAGAAGCGTTTTCTCCAAGCATAAGATTCCTGTGTATTTCAAACCAATGACTACTTTGAGACAACTTTTGGTCCATCCTAAGGACCGGATTCCCAAACATCAAAGAAGTAATGTTGTATATGCCTTTATGTGTAGTGAGGAGTGTGAGGATTTATACATAGGAGAAACAAAACAACCACTTTATCGATGCATGGCTCAGCATAGACGTGCAAATTCTTCTGGGCAGGATTCTGCGGTCTTCTTGCATCTACAACAAAAGAAACACAATTTCCACGACCATGAGGTGAGAATTCTGGATAGAGAAGAGAGGTGGTTTGAAAGAGGCGTAAAGGAAGTGATTCATGTAAAGGAGGAGCATCCCTCTTTGAATAGGGGGGGGGGGTTTGAGACATCATCTGTCCCACGCCTATGATGCTTTACTGGAAACGGTGCCACGACGCTGCAAAGAGAGATCGGGGTACTCCGTCCGGAGCGGAGGAGGGGCACCATCATGAGCTGTAACACCATCTACTCTAACAGGTGTTTAATCTAGTAGTCATCTGACCTCTATATGTCTGTTGATCATGTGACTTTTGAGGATATATTTGCAAGAGTTACTTCCTGTTTTACAACTGATGAAGGTGTTTGGATAGACACCGAAACATCTTGTTAAGCTTTTATAGTCCAGTGATTTTAATAAAAAGTATATTTTTTGTAATGAGATCCAGTGACATATGATGTCCTTGCAGCAACATAAGCAATCTAGGCTACAAAGGCTAATTGTTCTGAGAGCTTAAGTGGTGGGCAAGATTCATGAAATCACGTGGGTTCAGAGTACTTTAAAGGAGTAAAACAATAAAAACATCCTGTAAGTTTCAGAACTCAAAACTTTCTGGTGAGTTCAAAAACAGCTTTTATTGAAATCAAGCTTATGACTTCATAGTGTGACTAAAGACCGCCTCTGCTGAAGAAGATCAACGCCTACTTCTACTGCGCTGCCACTTTAGCCCCGCCCACTGATTCATGCAGCATGGACCTCAGAGAACATTATATAAAATAATAATAATAATTATTATTATTATAAAAATGCAGTTCATGACCCCTTTAAAATTTGTTATTATTATTATTATTATTATTATTATTATTTTATTTCATAATTTTATTTTAATATTATTATTTTTCTTTTTGCAGCTTACAAACGTCCCCATTCATTTCATACATGGGGAACAGATGCTGGGTCTCAGCTAACAGGGAATGTGCTCATAACGTTCTGGCAAATGTTTCTCAAAGCTAAGAACAAACGTCCTTCTAAAATATTCCCTCAAAGTCATACGGTCCTTAAAGTTATCAAAATGTTAGCACAAAATCATTAATTATACACTGTTCATGGATTTTTTTTTTTCTGAAACATTTTAGTTGGATGTAAGCCTAATGCTTTTCAAACTTTACGTATGGTTTCAGATGGTTCAGTTTCATCAGTCTGGAATCACACCCCTAAAAGGGCGATTTACAACTCAAAAACACACTTTTGTACTGTGAAATTAGTTAATAAGCGCTTCAACAAAATTACGAGCTGCATTTATTTTAAAGCCTTGTTAACGAACTGAGGAACGAGTCGAAATTATCGAGCGCATCTGAACTGGTCTGGATTCCCTGCGAATAGAGCCGGGTGAACTATGACCGGAGTGGATAGAGGAATTCTCCAGGGTGCTGAAGTACACTACTTCATGCACACTACCGAGCGAGGGAGAGAGGCGATCAGCCACACCCGCTTCAGCTTATTGGGCATCTTTCCGTGGAACGTCACATGCAAAAGAGCCACACGTTTATGCCGATGAATTATAGATTAAAGGGAGGCAGAACATGTAGATTGGGCCCCACACACAAACACGGTCCGACTGCCCTCGCCTCATCCACCGATGACTGAGGAGATGCGTCCTGACGAGCCCTGCTGAAGAGCTCCAGCGTTCCTCTGCGTTTGACAGCGTTCACTCACTAACAGCACGGCGAAGACAGCACGATGCTGGGATTCTGTAGAGATGGGACAGCGCTGGCTCTCATCCTGCTCAATGCTCTGGTGCTCATAGCTGCAGCGGACGAGGAGCTCATCTTTAGCGATCATTTTCTGGTCCAGCTGCGCGAGGGGACGAACGAAGATGCTCATCAACTTGCCCTGGAGCACGGCTTTGGGAGCGCAAGGAAGGTAAGTAGCAGTATGCACAGCAGAACGCCTCCGAGACTGTCACTTTGATGCATGCATGTTTATTTTTAGACATTTATAATTATGCAATCACATATAGCTATCAATCATGAAAATCGGAGTACAAGGTGTTCTCTTGTGGACAACACAAATAAAGCAACTGGAATGAAGTGCTACGTTCATTCGGCAAAATACAAGCTCAGAAGTTGAAAGGCTGGTGAATAAAATTGCTCTTATGTTACAGTACATCAATTCACAAAGCCATGCCTAATTTATTGTTTTTTTTTTTTTTTTTAATGGTCATATGGATCATTAGGCTTTCCTACAGAAATCTTAAAGGAAAGTGTACAGGATTCCTACTGGAAATGCCAAATCCTACAGGAATAAATAAGAACACTTAAAAATAAAATCCTTCTTCTTATAATAATAAATGTGAAAACAGGAGTGTCAGTTTATCCAGTGGGATTTTTTTTGCATGTTTTGAACTCATAAGAATCCATAGGATTGGTTCCAAACTATGATTTCAATAAAAATCCAGTATAAATCCCATTGCTGTAAAATCATTTGACTATAGTGTGGAACTAGAGATTGGAGATCTACATATATTCAGGTAATTATGAAAACAGCATCATTAGGATGAGGGTTTTTAAAAGTCAACACAAATGGACCACAGTTTCTTGTTTGGAGTACAATAGAAATATAAAAACAAAACATTAACCCCCTCAAAACTGCAGAAAATAGCATGGCTTGTGCTACACTCTTAAAAATAAAGGTGCTTCAAAAGGTTCTTCAAGCGATGCCATAGAAGAACCATTTTTCGTTCCACAAAGAACCATTCAGTCAAAGGTTCTTTTTCTTACCTTTTTATAATCTGAAGAACCTTATTCGCCACAAAAAACCTTTTGTGAAACAGAAAGGTTCTTCAGATGTTAAAGGTTCTTTATGGAACCATTTAGACAAAAAGGCTCTTCTATGGCTTCGTGAAGCACCTTTATTTTTAAGAGTGTAATATTATTCTTTTCGGTTGCATAAGTGTCTTTCATCTGACATCGCAGTGTTTATTTATTCCATCTCATGAAGGGCCGTTTATCACCGAACAGAGGACTTGATTAGCCTGACAAATCAGCCTTGTCAAATGTCAAAGCATGTCTGCTGCAGCTCTCACTGGAGTGGAACAGAGCTTCACGTGTGGCCGAGCTTAGAAATAACACCTGACCCATTATCATGTGTATGGCTTATTGTTTTTGACATGCTTTTTTTTGTTTTTGTTTGTTTTTGAGATGGATTTTGTCCTCCTAATTCACACTCGCTCTGTCTGAGCCAGTGTACACTCCCCTTGAATTGTATAATTCTCTGCTTTCTTTGCTCAAGAAAGACGCACCTTAATAAACACTGAGCTCTCTTAGCTTTACTGGAGAGTCTGCAGCTTTTCACTCAAATTATTTGACTTCAATTCCTCAGAATCAGAATTCACTGTCAGTGCCTTTTATTCAGGGATTCTTCTTTTCTTTAACATAGAAAGTCTCAGATAGAACAGGATTTTAAGTTACAGTGACAGCCAGGTGGTGAAATGACTTTCTCCTCCTAAAGTAGAGGAACGATTAGGAATAAATAAAAATAAATAAAATGAATTGCACCAAAAGGTAAATTAAATAAAGAGCTAACATTTCATAGAAACTACAAAATTATAGTTTAATCTACAGCAAGACAGCAGAGTTAAAATGAAAAATACAATACAGCTGCCAAAATATAGTTTATATGTGATGGTTTCAGTCATTCGGAAGGATGTAACTGGATGATTTGTGGCCGAGTGACATTTCGGTATATTCTGCACACAAACTGCACTATATTTCTACTTCAATATTTCGAGTTAACTGTAATGAATATAGTGTAGTACAATATCTGCCAGCTTAATCTTGGAGTTTAAAAAATATGACCTAATTTTTTTGAAGTTTGAATACAATGTATTATATTTAGTTGGTGTCAGACTAGATTTTGTAGAGCCAATGAAGTTCTCGTCTAATATTCAACCAGTGTCAGTAATATAATACACATCAAAACAATCATTTCTGGGGAGTATTAGTGGCAAATTTTGACACCATAAATACTTTAAATCTAAAAGCTTTTGTTTTATATTACACTAAGATTTGCATACCTCAAATGTTGCATGCACAAATAATTTCAGCATGTTTTTTAGGCATATTTCACATTTTTATGCTGAGGAGTGTTTTAGTCCATTAAAGAGTTTCCTTAAGTTTATGAATTCACAGCAGGATGAAATATTTACATATAGCCAGACACTCTGGATTTTGACCTTTAAAAACATTATCAGTCATACTTGGGGAAAACATGCATCTGTTGGGTTTCCATAATCGTATTCCACACTTTTTAAGAGGCCAAACTCTCTCTCTCAGCTCTTCTAATACAGGTGTGTTTAATTGCAGCTTCCTTTTGGCGAGGGACTATTTCATTTCTACCCACGGGAAATCCCTAAAACCCGGAGGAAACGCAGCCTGCAGCAGCACCGGCGCCTGGCGAAGGATCACCGGGTAAGACCAGAACCCCACCGTGTGTTCGTTCCCATAGAAACTAGCCCAGGCGCATCTGATGCCAGAGCCGTTGCTTGTAAAAGTTAAAGGCTAACATGTCAATCACCGAATCACTCTGTTTTGGCTCGTACCTTGGCTTGATATCTGAGTGGTATTTTATCAGGTGTTATGACACTATGAAGTTTGAATGAGATTACATTATGATTAATGAAAATGTTTAGTTGCTGACGGTGCTCTATTTGTGCTAAAATATACAATATAGTAACAGCTATGATGCGAAACAGCTGTTACATTACTGTGCAGCACCCACTGAGGCCAACTATTGATATTAGTACACATGACAAGGACAATATCTTCTTGCAGAATGTGGCAGAGGGTGAAAAGAACATATTCATTGCCATTAAAGTGAAATTACTGAACCTACACTTAGGAGCCTGATAAAAATACTAATTTTAGAAAAAAAAATTCAAACGACACTTCTACACTTCTATATATACAGTATATATATATATATATATATATATATATATATATATATATATATCACATACAGCATGGCCTCTTTTACATTATTAAATGTACAGCATAAGATTTGCATAATGTATGTATTCACATCAGAAAAGATGTATAGAACTCAAAAAAGTTGATCAAAGTTTTTAATTTTGGGACATAAAGTCAAGTCCCGCTTATTCTGACTAACAGCTGCCATCTCTGACAGGTGGAGATGTGTTTGCTTTGTTTTTATGTTATGATGTGAACAAACTGAAAAAAATGTTTGTAGACTCCATCCAATAAGTGCTGGTTATTTCACAGACACAGAAAGTGAAATATACCGCTGTGGTCCTGGATCTCAACCCGCTACACTTAAACACAGTTTTGATTTCCAATCTGTCTGGAGCTCAGACTACTTGTTCATAAAAATAAATGAACCATAGATGGAATTTTTGAGACTGAAAATGGGAAGATTTCAGTCTGTAAGATTTAAGCCTATAATCAACCTCCATAATCCTGTGAGTGGCTACAGCAGCGATTTGCACTCACATGAGAGGATCTGTTCACTTTCTGCACTTTTAATAACGAAACAGCTATTAATGTTCAATTGTGGTCTTCAGTCGGGCTTGAAGAGCTGAATTATTTATTAGTCCGTTCATCAGGGCCGAGTGTGTTAACTCATCCAGTGGCACAAAATGTTTCCAAACCATCAAAGCACTCTTTCATCGACATATTGAGCATCATTTGCACAGACCTTCAAAACATCAGGATGCATTAAATTAAGTTGTGATGGCCGCTCTGGCTAGTTAACTGATTCACGTAAACGTAGTCATTTTAAAACAAGTCCGTCAGAGGGCCCAATGTACTGTGTTAATATGAAGGAATTTTCCGTATTGATTTTTTACATGTGTTTTACCTGGATTATGAATTATGCATTGCATTATGTTGTGTTTTAGAATTAAAGGCAATTTCTGTAAACTTTACAGACAGAACCATTTTTTCTTATAATGTGTATACCGCCTCCAGCCACCTGACAAAAGCCCACTCTTCAATATCTGCTCATTTCCTGATGGATAAAATCATGTCCGGCCCTACATTATCATCTCCCAAAATGCATCACATGACGGGAGCGAAATGTCATAAAATCAGTGTTCAGCAAGAAAGAAAATGATCTCCAATAGCTAGCCTCTGAAATTATACATACATTCACTGGAATGTAAAATATCACATGATTACATCTATTGTACGGATGATGTCTGATAACTTCCCCGATCTGAGTTTGGATTCAATTAAAGGCTGTTCCAGCAACCACGGTAATAAATTCAGAAGTGTCAGACCTATCACATTTAATCCATTCATCATCTTGACAAATGACACGCGCGTCTCATTAACAGACAATGATGTGCTTCAGCTCGGCGGTTCTCACTGACGCCCAGAACCTTAAAATGGACATCAGGTCATGGACAACAGTGAAAAACCATTGCAAATGCAAATAATAGTAAAGTATAACTCACTGTGTCCATTCAAACACAACAATTTAACTCAAAAACTTGGACTTGGCGAAATGGACTGCTTTGTTGCATCAATTTTTGAGCCTATACACTGAAAAAAAATTATCCTATTTTTTATTTTTATTTTTTTTAAGGTAAGTGGTTGCAAACAATTTATTTTAACTACATTTAAATTAAAAAAAATGTTGAAAGTTAGTCAACTAAATTTGCTTATTTAATGTAGCTAAAATAAATTGATTGCAACCACTTACCTTAAAGGGTTACTCCACCCCAAAATGAAAATTTTGTCATTAATTACTCACCCCCATGTCGTTCCAAACCCGTAAAAGCTTTGTTCATCTTCGCAACACAAATTAAGATATTTTTGATGTATTCTGAGAGCTCTCTGATCCTCCCATAGACAGCAATGTAATTAACAAGATCAACGTCCAGAAACGTAGCAAGGAGATCGGTAAAATATCCATGTGACATCAGAGGTTCAACCATAATTTTACGAAGCTATGCAAATACTTTTTGTACGCAAAGAAACGTACTCGGTTACTATCGTAACCTCGGTTCCCTGAGATATGGGAACGAGTACTGCGTCTGTAAGGCGCTTGTATGGGAAAAACAATTTTTTCCTCTTCAACTGAAGCCTTTTCAATCACGCAGTGAAAATCGAACCAATGGGTCGGCGGCGGCGCTAAGCGAGCCTATGGCTATGCAGCCCGCCACAGCCCGCCAAAATGGGCAGGGTCTCTGGCTATATAAGCGACTGCTTCGCCGCCGCATCTCAGATTTCTTCGAATGAAGCGACTGAGGCGTGCAGCTCATAGCACGGCCAGGAACGCAGTACTTGTTTCCATATCTCAGGGAACCGAGGTTATGATAGTAACCGAGTACGTTCCCTTTCAATATTTCCACTCATACTGCGTCTGTAAGACGCTTGTATGGGAACCAGTACAATCACGCCGTGCTATGATGGGGAACGACTCAAAACCATAACTCACATGGGAGTAAGACCCATGGGAGTTAATAAAATACACCAAGCACAGGCTGAGCCCTCAGGGTCATCCGTGGCCTGGGTGTCGTCCCGTATAGTTGATACTTGGTGTCCATATAATATGGACCGTCCAAGTGCAGGAGGGACTTGAACAATGTTGGTCAAGTGAACCCATAAGACTGCTTAACTAGCCGGATGCGGCGAACTAAGCAGAAAGGACTCTGGCCTGCAAGGCAGGGACGTCCAGGTTGTAAAACCTTACAAATGTGGATGGCGAGGACCAGCTGGCCGCCTCACAAATTTCCGAAATGGACACCCCGCTGGACCATGCCCAGGACGAGGCAATGCCTCTGAAATGGGCTCTGACTACAATGGGGCACTACAAGCCCAAGGAGTAGTATGCCAGGGTGATAACCTCCACTAACCACCTGGAAATTCTTTGCTTCGTAACAGGGCGACCCTTAGTGCAGTTACTGAAGCTGACAAAAAGCTGTTCTGATCTCCTGTATGAGGCAGAACGCTCGATGTATACCCTCAGGGCCCTGATGGGGCAGAGCAGGGATAATTCCTGGTCATCCGTCGAAGGGGAAAGCGCGGAAAGCGCTGTGACCTGGGCTCTGAACGGAGTGGAGATCACCTTAGTTACATAACCAAGCCTTGGTTTCAGGACGACCTTGGAGTCGTTAGGCCCGAATTCCAGGCAAGCAGGGTTGATGGAAACGGCCTGTAGGTCCCCTACTCGCTTAACAGACGTCAGTGCTAACAGCAGGGTGGTTTTAAACGAGAGTTATCTGAGGCTCGTGGATTGCAATGGTTCAAACCGGGGACCTTTCAAGGCCCTTAGTACGGTTGGTAAGTCCCAAGGTGGAACTGTACGAGGACGCGGGGGTTAATTTTCCTGGCGCCTCGTATAAACTGGACCACCGCACTATTCCTGCCCACCAATCGGCCAGCAATAGGGGCATGGAAAGCCGCTATGGCTGCTGTGTAAACTTTGATGGTGGATGAGGAACGCTGATTATCAAGCCTCTCCTGCAGAAACGAAAGAACCACTGATACATCAGAGGTAACCGGATCTAAGTCACGATCTTGGCACCAAGCCGAGAAAATAGACCATTTCAGAGCATAGAGGCGCCTGGTAGACGGGGCTCTAGCTTCTGCCATGGTCTTCAAGACACGCTCTGGGAGGTCGAAAGGCTCCCGTTGAGCGGCCACACATGCAGGGCCCATAACTCAGGCCGTGGATGCCACAGCGTGCCATTCGCTTGAGAGAGGAGGTCCTGTCTCAAGGGAATGAGCCACGGGGCTGCTTCGAGCAGCTGGAATAACTCCGACACCCACGGCTGGTTCCTCCAGAGGGGGGCTATTAGAAGAAGCCTGTGCCGTTGTTCCCTGACTCGTCTGAGTACCTGCGGTAGCAGCAATTGGAGGGAACGCATAGAGCGAGACGTTGTTCCTCAACAACATGTTCGCTCCTTGGTTCATTTTGCCCGGCACATGCGTCGCCTTCAGTGAGCGCAGACTGGTCTGAGCCCCAACAAGAAGGTCGTTCGCCAGCGTGCAGAGGTGCTTTGAGACGAGGCCGCCCTGGTGATTTATGTATGACACCACGGACCTGCTGTCTGATTGTATTAGCATATGGTGTCCCCTTATGTCCGGCAAGAAGAATTGACAGGCACGGCACACTGCTAGCATCTCTAGGCAGTTGATTTGCAGACCCGACTCTTCTTCGGGCCAAAGACCGAAGGTCAGTTTGCCTTCGCACAGCGCTCCCCAACTCTTGTTGGACGCGTCTGTTATGACAACCTTCCTTCTGTGCGCCGTGTCTAAGATCACACCCCACTTCAGCCAGAGGGGGTCCCTCCAATGGGCCAGGGCTGATACACAGGCCCGAGTCACCGTTATGCGATGGTGATCATGATGCCAAACCACGAATGGAACCCTCTGCTTCAGCCAGAACTGGATGGGTCGCATGTGAAGCAGGCCCAACTGAAGTACTGGCGAAGCTGCTGCCATAAGGCCCAGCATTTTCTGGAAAGCCTTGAGCGGGTGGGCGGTCCCTTCCTTGAAGGAGGCCGCACGGCGCTGAATCGTCATGACTCGTTCCACTGAGACAGCTGCTGTCATCTGCACTGAGTCGATAACTGTCCCCAGGAATGACACTCACTGGCTGGGTGACAGTATGCTCTTGGCAAAGTTGACCCTGAGCCCCAGGCAATCTAAATGGCTGAGGAGGAGGGTTTTGTGCAATGTTGAAACTGCCTCTGACTGGGCTAGAATGAGCCAGCCGTCGAGGTAGTTGAGGATGCGGATTCCCATATGTCGCCAAGGGGAGCGAGCCGCATCCATGCATCGCATAAAAGTGCGGGGAGCCAGGGACAGCCCAAATGGGAGGACCTTGTATTGCTATACCACCCCCTCGAATGCGAATCTCAATAATCGTCTGTGATGGGGGGCTACCTGGATGTGAAAGTATGCGTCTTTCAGATCCAGAGACATGAACCAATCCCCTGAGCATATTTGCGAGAGGATCTGCTTCAATGTGATCATCCTGAACGACCTTTTTACCAGGGCGTGATTCAGGAGTCTGAGATCTAGAATAGGTCGCAGGCCACCGTCTTTTCTGGTGATGAGGAAGTAGCGGCTGTAGAACCCTGACTCGCTTTGGGCTGTAGGAACGATTTCTATGGCTCCCTTTACCAGCAGATTCATCACCTCTGCACGCAGGACTTGAGCGTCCTTGCTGCGCACTGTGGTGGTGACCACACCGCGGAAGCGTGGTGGTCTTCGAGCGAATTGGAGTGAATAACCTTGTCTTATCGTAGCCATTACCCACTCTGACACACCGGGGATGGCCTGCCAGGCCTCGGCCCATGTGGTAAGAGGTTGAATAGGCTCTAAAGACTGGCTGCATAAGGGCAGGATGCTTATGGTAGGCAGAAGAGGATATTTGCTCTCTTTTCGAAAATGTATGTGGTTTATTTTATCCGCTATCACCGCGGTTGGACGCCTGGGCGCTAGAGTGGGCCCGTGGGGAACCAATAAAACACTTCCCTCTGCACCCAGCGCTGAGCGGGGTGACAAGAGGCACATTAGAGTCTGCTTACGGGGTGGTCCGGTGGTAGCAAGACTCAGCCCCTCCTCTTTCTGCCTGGCTGATCAGGAGGACTTCAGAGGTGCCAGATCCAAGGCGACCTTGGGCCGGGGTCCTTGGCGCTTTGGGAAGGGGTAGCGTCTTGCCGAGCGGGAACGCCCTCTATCCTGCTGATCCTTAGGTCGGGGCTCAGGAGTGGCCGGCGTTGGTTTGGCGGGCTGCTGAGTCGGCGCAGGCTTGGGGCGACTAGAAGCAGCAGAAGAGCTGGTGCGTTTCGGGAGGAAGTGTCGCATCGCTTGAGACGATTTCTGAGCCTCCGTAAAATGCTCCTCAAAGCCCTCCACAGCTGGCCCGAACAGGCTGTTCGACGAGACCGCAGTGTCGAGGAAGGGAACTTTATCTGCCTTTTTCATCTCCGTCAACGTGAGCCAAAGGTGGCGTTCCAACACTACCAGGCTGGACATCGACCGCCCGATGGCCTGGGTGGTGGCTTTGGTGGCGCGCAGGGCCAGGTCCGTCGCGCTTCTCAGGTCCCTGAGTGAGGCTGCATCGAGACCGGCTTTCTCACTGGCGAGCATCTTGGCCTAGAAGACCTGGAGCACAGCCATAGAGTGCAGCGCCGAAGCTACTTGTCCAGCCGCCGAGTAGGCGCGTCCAGTGAGTGCAGACGTGGCTCTGCATGGCTTGGACGGATTGTTCGCCCTCGCTTTCCATCCGATAGCCGTGGGCGGGCAGAGATGCGCGGCCACAGACTCATCCAGAGGGGGCAGGTGCTCGTATCCCTTCTCTTCAGCGCCATCAACGGAGGTGAGGGCAGAGGAAGCAGAAGGACGGATGCGAGATGAGTAGGGGGCGCGCCACGATTTAGTGAGCTCATCGTGGACTTCGGGGAAGAAGGGGGACGAGCGTTGGCAGGGGGCTTGCTGGCGCCCCGGGAGAAACCACTTGTCCAGCCTGCTGCGAGACGGCCCCTCAAGCAGAGACCACTCGAGCTCGAGCTCACTGACAGCCTTAGTCATCTGGGTCTGGCGCTGCGTGAAGAGGACGGCGGCAAGAGGGTGGGGTCAGACACCGAGCCCGATAACTCCTCCGTGTCCGAAGCCACCAGAGAAAGGCTGTCATCCATCTCATCGTCACTCCCACTGAACGAGATCATGTCGCTCGCAGCCGCGGAGGGACTCTGATCAGGTTGAGTGAAGAGGACCGGCGAATCCTCTCTCTGCGGTGACGGCGAGGCACGCGGGCACAGAGCCGATGTGAGCTCGCTCGTCTCTGGCCTCTCGAATCCTCTGCCCCGCTGTCTTTTCCTCGCAGGTCCCTGGGAGGAAAAAGACGGGAGGGCATGAGGGGCGGAGTCGCTTTCTGAAAAGAAAGCTATCCACGAGCGCAGAGAGGCGAGACTGAAACTCTCGCAATGAGAGTAGTCAGTCCCGCTGAGCGCAGCGTCAGCGTGGGATTTCCCCAAGCATGACACACTCAGCGTGACCGTCATCAGCGTGCAGGGGAGTCCTGCACGTCTTACAATGACGGCGTGGCATTTGAAACAACGCCGTCAAAATCTGCTCTTTTGTGAGGCTCTTTTAGATAGTCGCCGGATGGCGGCAGGGGATAGACCGGGATCTGTGAGCTGAGCGCTGCAAAAGGTCCAATCCGGCTGCTGAGGTGTTTCAACGGCGAATCTCGTCGTCAGCGAAGAGTCAGTGAGGAAGAAGCTTCATCACTGAAGAGAAGAAATCTGAGATGCGGCGGCGAAGCGGCCACTTATATAGCCAGAGACCCTGCCCATTTTGGCAGGCTATGGCGGGCTGCATAGCCATAGGCTCGCTCAGCGCCGCCGCCGAGCCATTGGTTCGATTTTATAGCACTGCACGAACCAATGGATGTGCAGTTTCACTGCATGATTGAGAAGGCTTCAGTTGAAGAGGAAAAAAGAGTTTTTCCCATACAAGCATCTTACAGACGCAGTACGAGTGGAAATATCAAAAGGGAAACAAAAGTAACAGCTTTATTCAACAATTTCTCTCCTCCTACAAATTGCATAAAAACGACGTATCCGCGTGGCATATGCTGTTTGCGTTCAGCGGATTCTCTCCAAAATGGTGATAGGGTGATGCGGACGAGACGAATTGTTGAATAAAGTCGTTATTTTTGTTTTCTTTGTGTACAAAAGGTATTCTACGACATGGGGGTAAGTGATTAATGACAAAATTTTCATTTTGGGGTGGAGTAACTCTTTAAAAAAAAATGTGTAAATTCAATTAATCTTTTTTTTTTTCAGTGTATGCATTTCAATGTGAAATAATTAAATTCCAGTGTGTGACTTTAAGGACATTTTTGTTTCAGTTTGAACAATGGTGGGTTGCCACTTTTTATTGTCCAAAAAGCAAATCTGAATCCTGGAGAAGTAGAAGCAGAGCTTTAGCCGTCTGTGATGGATTTATCTCATCAGCTTTAGACGCTCATTCATATTCATGCAAACAGCCTTCGCTTTGACCCTGGAAGGCCCTTCAGAATCAGTGCTTATGGATGAAGGGAGGGGTTTCTCCATCGCCACAATCATCTCAGCTCAAGTGTTGTCACAGAGCGTGGTGTATTGATCAGTTTCTTGTTTTTGTGCTCTGCTCATTCACACGCTCTCTGGCTGTTTACACTGAGACTCTGCTAATCTTTGCTTTGCTCTTCATTTGGACAGTCTCTCACTTTCTGTCTCGTTCAGATGTTGCGTAAGAGCATTCTTCATTATGCTGCTGAACGTCTCCCTGAAGTCAACAGGACTGTCCACGATCCGTTTTACTTCCGTATTTCTGAATCAAGTTATTACATTTTAATGAAGGACTACGCAGATGATGCACTACTGAACTGTGCACAATAAGAGCAGAAATGTGTGTTGAGGGTCATTTTTAATGTCATAACATATTCTTCTATCTCATTTAGAAGTAAGCCATTGGCTCTTCACTTTGCTCGGGGTTTTGGTTCAATACACAAGTGTTACACACTTCATCTTTAAAGGCACTTTAAAAAACACTAAAAATAAGAACGTGCTTTTGAGAACTTTATGGACAAAATTATGGAAGACTTTTATGCACTTACTGTTGCAATCTTGGAAACGCTTGTTTTTTACTACAGTAAACTGTAGTATATTGTAGTATAATATACCCTATAGTTGTAGAATCTTACTACAGTATTGGGTAAAGTAATTTGTTTATATTACTATAGTTATTACCACAGCAACTATAGAATTATTACAACAAATTAACCCAAGTACTTTACTATAGTATGGTTGAAAAACACTATAGTATTTACTATAAATTACTATAGTATTTTTTTTTCATGTGGGTATTCTCATTTGAAACTTTGGATAAAAAAATGACACATGAAGATCTGGCTGCAAAGCAAAAGGAAAGGAATGCTGATGCACGTATGAAGTGTGCGGTGCCATTTTGAGCATCATCTGAGTCATGAGAGGGCTGCTCTGAAACACCAGATCCGGAGCACACAGGGTTAACCAGCATGCGTCTGCTCTCTCAGTCAGGAAACATCAGAAATCAATGTAAAATCTGATGTTTTTTGTGCTCACGGATGGTAAAACACAATGCAACTGATTGCAAAATTGCTAAATGAAAGGTAATGTGTCCTTCAGTGCTGATATACGGTAGTGTAGAAATGGTTCTGCAAATGATGTGAATCTTTACAGTAGACATAACCAACCCATAAACCCATGAAGCCAATTTAATCCAGAGAACAGCACTTGTACCTGTCACTTTCCCTCCTTTCAGCTCAAATTCTTACAACTCAATTATCATGTCCTTGAACCCAGTGCCTGGCAGAGCTGGATTTCCAGAGCTGGATTTTTTTTTTTCTTTCTTTTGCAGAAAGAAGCATGTGCTCTGATTCAGATAGACGTTTGCACAATGACCAGAATCTCATATCACATGTGTCATTTTTTATCACAGTAATATATATCATCATATATATTTCTCCTATAGATAGAAGAAAACAGGTTTATACCAGGGTTATTAAAAACTAAAAAAACAAAACTAAAATCATTAAAAACAGTTTTGTTACTTACAATAAATGTTAGCTGAAATAAAATATAATAAAATATAAAAGACTTATTTATTTCTAGCTAGTTTCCAAGGCAAACTTTCAAATTTTTATTTAGTTTAACTTGTGCTAAAATTTTAGGTTTTACTAACTTTCACAGTAAAAAAAGTACTTCATTAACTAATATAATATTAATATAACAACCTATTAAAGTACTAATATCTGTTTAATACACTGAAAACAATCAAAATCATGTAGTAATGAGAAAGTCTGATGAATCAAAGCTCATCACAACAGCTCTTCCACAGGCTGAGAAAGTAAATACTAATATATTGAAGGTGCACACAAACACTAAATACCATCATGGTAACACACATGATACTGAAATAATGCAATAAACATTAATGTAAGATAAAACCCTCATGTACACAACTGTACACACAACTCTAATTTTCTGAAACTTAAAGGGGTGGTTGACTGTTTTTTTTTTTTTTTTCTAGTCTTGATTGTGTTTATGGGGTGCAGTCTAACATGTGTTAATGCTTTGTTAAAAAAACAAACAAACAAAAAACATTTTTCACATAATTTACCTTTATTCTACACCCCACTGTCCCTTCTCTTTTGAACGCTCTGATCATTTCCTGGTTTTATGAAGCCCCTCCCTCAGAAATGAGATGTGCTCCGGTTGTATTGTAAACAATGGCATTGTCTATATTGCTTATCGATAACCCAAATAAGACCCAGATAATATTAGTGAAGAGGATTGCGCAGAACCTGTGCAAGCACGGCTCTTAATGATATGTTTTTTGTTTGCTGTTGTCTCATACTTTTAGATACGCTGTTAGTTGTAAATGCTACTGCTTCTGTTAGCTTTTAATATACAGTTTCATCCTGATTAAAGTTTTAATACAGCAGAATGCATGATTGCGTTTGTGGCATTTTTGTAACAGTAAGAAGTGTTTGCCAGCAAGTATATTGCTCGCTACCATGGCAACCGTGTGTGCATTCATGTTTAATGCTTCTCGTAGCTATGTGAAAAATATCTGTCTGTCTATACACATAAAGTGTATAATTGGAACACAGTTCATTGTTGGAGCTGATGATCAGGTGAGAGAGAGAGAGAGAGAGAGAGAGAGAGAGAGAGAGAGAGAGAGATGCAGAGCGTGTGCAGAGCAGTGGACACGAGGAACAGGATAAGAACCGCTGCTTTAGAACATTTATTAATCGCGATTCATATATGAATGGATTTTTTTTGTGCACCCCTAGTTTTGACAGCATGGCAACAACTCTTCTCCTTCTTCTTCTCTAAAGCAGTGCAATGTTCCCGGGGGCAGGGTTTATGTTTATTAAATTTCTGGGTTTGTGATGTCACAAACCCGCGAAGAAGCTCATTGTAGTCCCTATGAACTCTTTTTGTAGGCATTAAACTGCCATAATTTTAAAAGACGATATATCCATTTGCATTGAACTTTCAGCGTCATAACTTTGCAGATATTGTTTATGCTCAAACAGCAACATTAGACACTAACTAATGTTAAAAAAGTGAAATCGCAATCAACCACCCCTTTAATATGATTAAAACTGAGATCATGATTATTGGAACCCCTTCACCTACTACCAAAGTTCCTGCTGACTTTACCTGCAATATTCAGTCCGATATTAACTCTCTCACTGTCAGCATTCATTCGTTTACGACAAATTGTCCAGCTCCGTCCTTTCATTGGTGTCAAAGATGCAGAAACTCTCTCTGTGTTGTCAATAACCTGTCTGAATTTAAATCACTGCTCAAAACTTACTTGTTTTAAGAATGTTACCTTTTTTAAGTTGACTACTGTTTCATCTGTCCTATCTACATATTACTCCTCTGATGTCCGGTGTTCCCTTCATTTCCTGTATGACATTTGACATTATCCTCTGTATTATTGTTTGATGTTATCTTCACATATTGGATGTTTATTGTTAAGTGTCGTTGAGCTCTGGAAAGGCGCTATATAAATAAAACGTATTATTATTAACTGATAAGAAAAACTAAGAAGAAAGTTATTTCAATGAAAAAAAATCATATGTGAAATGTCATGCAGGGAATTCTGGGAATGTCAATTTACAAATTTTCACTGTAAATTATACAATAACTTGTTCTTTTTCACGTCCAAAAACCATCATTTTAACTGTATTTTACTGTAAAATTACATTAAATGTAATCAGGCTTTTACTGTAGCATTTTTATGACCATTTACTGTTAAAATTATAACCTTTTTCTTTTTTTACACTGCACCTCTACATTTCTACAACTGAAGAGTGAAAAATATAAACTTAAATACACAGAGAAAAATTACTAATTAAAGATACACACCTTCATTAATGACAACCAATCTGAAGGCATGACAACAAACTCAATTATGGAAACATGCAAAATGAAAACAAACAGTGTGAGAGTGTAACAATCGCCCAGATTACTGTACTGTATTTGTAGTCTGAATTATTACTTTAAATCATCTACTGTATTACGCTTTGACAGACATTCAGCATAACCTCATCTCATATTTATCTGTAATGCATTAGAAATAATTTTGTATAGTTCGTAATTGTATTACCACATGGTTCAGTATTTGTGAGGGTCTTTCCAATTTGTTTTGAGATTTACAATTCAAAATTGGCCCAGTTTTCCATTTTGCCCAGGATGCTTTATGTATCCTAGCATGACCCTTACTTGCAGAGACATCACACACAGGAGACAAGCAGACCGAATGACTGAGTCTGGGAGACCTCATCTGTTGATTTACTCTCACACTGGATCAATGGGGTCAGAGAGCTCCAACCTTTCCTGCGGCTCCAGCTGCTGCCGTTCATTTTCATGACTAAGAGTTATTTATAATCTCACAGAGAGCTTTGCGCATTTCATTGTTAGTGTTTTTGTTTTGGTAATGATATTTTAATGGATGTAAAGGTCCAAAGTAATTACAATAATTTGCCGCATATTGTGCTCAATGAACAGATTTATTCCAACATGAGTTGCAAAAATTACAGAATGCTACTACATCATTTTTTTGCTTTAAAACACTATTTTATTACACATTAATTATGGGTATAGATAAAACAGTATGTAAACAAAGGTTATATTTGGTCTCTGTGATGCTGTGCAGGAATGACGGTATATTATATATTTTAACACACCTGGAATGCTGCATTGACCAATCAGAATGCAGGACCATAACTATATGTTTCACAATAGACTCTCATCTAAGGTCGGGAATCCCATCTGCTCACGGAAATAATCAAAACCTCATCGGCTATCAGTATTTTGTAGCAATAAAATGTTCTCTAATCTGTTTACATTTGACGATGCAAACGAGATCAAAATGTAAATGAACAATCAAAATGGCTGTGAAAATGAAAATGCTCGTTTGATGGCAGTATTTTGGTTTGTGCCGCCATCAAAGCACTCTTTGAATGCGAGTGCAGACTTTGATCTGTTATCTGCAGCGAGCGCACATGCTAAAGTGAGAGTGTCATTGTCTGGGAGGAATGGCTGACGTCATGTTTACAGTGATGGGCTTCTGCTGCTGCTGAGGTCAAAGGTCACGCTGTGAAGCTGCTTTAAAGGACAGCCATCCAGCCATGAGTAACCTACACTCTGTGCTGTGCTCGGCTGATGAGACGTCATGGCTGATCACCAGCAGATGTTGTGTTTTGGATGCTGATGTTCCCAGCAGGCTTTTCCACTAGACTGGGGTCTATAGGTCCTACTTAATGAATTAGCTCAAAAAATTAATGTTTAAAGGCAAGAAAATACAGGCAAAAACATTGTTTTTTCATGCATAGGTCAGTTTTCAGAGTTTAGGCTGTTTAACGTGTTGTTTCCGTCTGGTGGAAAGAAAACATCCAACTTTTAAGTGTTTATTTTATTGTTCTTCAATTTGTGTGTGTAGATTTCAGTTACAATACATATCTTTAAAGGCTGTAAGTTTTTATTTTTCCTCCATTTCAGCAACACTTTCATACACCAAATTGTACAGTTTTATTCCTATCTATATTCTGAAGGCTTTTACTGAGGGGTTGGTTCATATATCATTCATCTGATTATATATAACATTTTATTTATTCCTAAAAACATGGTGAACTTGTCTTTTTTTTTTTTTTTTTGTCTCTTGACAATATTTTCTGATTTATGGAGTGATGAAAAGAGAAATCCAAAATCCCCTGTGTAAAAACCTTTAATATGTCAACAAAATCAAACAAGAGTTATGAACCTGGCTTTATCAAATGTTCAGATTTCTGCCATGCATGCAAATTAATGCATATTTAATTACATAATGCTTTATTTGTAATTCGTAATGTAAACAATCAACTGGAGAAGTATGATGATATTCATTATTTATAACTGCCTTAAACAAAATAGTGAAAAAAATGAATGAAAAGAAGCAAGAACATGAATAGAGGTTTGCTATCTTCCAACTGTACTTTGCTGCACGCTTGTTGACTGAAACATGGTGTTCAAGCACAGAAGTGTGAGTCTGCAAGGTTGAAATCCAATGAACGTTGCCTTTGCTTTGTTTTTCAGGTTAAAAATGTGTTTCCTCAGGAGGGTTTTGGCCGTCAAAAGAGGGGCTACAGAGAAATCAGTAACATTGACGTCAACATGAGTGACCCGCTTTTCACCAAGCAGTGGTATCTTGTAAGTAATTACAGCTGGTAATGTCTTAATTTGATTTGACCTTCAGCATTGGAAGCGATTGCATTGGATAAGCCGGGATCACTGATACTCTTAATTTAAACCATTTTCCTCATTAGCTGTCACCGTCAACACTGGTGCATGAGCCAGCTTCAGAACATGCTGATATCTTCCTTATTTCTCCAGGGCTTATCGTGACAGGCATCCCTGTCTGTTTTGCCAGGGAGAACGGTCTTTAATTTAGTTTGTCAGTTACAAACACTGCACAGCAGGGCTTCAGCGAAGTGTAATATCTGCGTGACATTTATTTTCCCTCCCGCACCACCTCCCTCATAACATCTCATTTTCCACACGGTGGATGCTCAGCTCATGTGACGCTTTGGTGTTGTTTGATTAGATAAATACAGGCCAAGCGGATGGGACCCCAGGGCTGGATCTCAATGTGGCAGAAGCCTGGAGCATGGGCTTCACCGGCAAAGGTGTGACAATCGCCATCATGGACGACGGTGCGTGAAATCTGGCCACCAGAGAACAGTTATTAACACTTAAAGGCTTGATAATGTGCAATAATGTAAACATTAAATGTCCAGTAATGTGTCATTTTGCAATCACCTTGCAGGCATTGATTACTTACATCCAGATCTTGCCTCAAATTACGTAAGTGCTTTTTTTCTCCCTCATTTGATTCATGTTTAATATGATTTGAAGTAAACTTGTTGGATGGATGGACAGATATCCAGTGCTAGAGCAGGAAGGTATAAAGCCTATGAGGTGCATTTTTGATTAATATGGGAATTATCCAAAAATAAGCATTACCGCATAGTTATTTAATAGATAAGCCATTTTACTGAATGTTCAGCAAAATAACTGCTGGATATCTGATATTAATTGTATCCCAAGTTCATTGGGAATGTAGAAGCATGGTGGCATGTCTGATTAGAAAACGGGACAAACACCAGTCCTTTGCTCTCTTTGATGAACATTTCACATGATAGGATGGTCTTAAGTCATTAATGCATCTTTTGGAAAGGATTCAAAGGTTGGGTGTGCATTCAATTAAATTTTAAAAAAAAAAAGGAAGGATGTGAGGTCTACTTATAGAGCTTGACCAAAGGAGTGTGGGTAATGTAGTGCACTAGAATATATAAAATGCAGTTTGCTTGGCATTGTGGAAGATGCAGTGCAAAGGAAAAATATGGGAGGGGGGAGTACTGGTTTCACAACAATAACTTTATTATCATATATACAGTTAACATGATATTTAATGACTCATATGGGTCTTGAGTTGTCCTCTCACACATCTAGACCTTGTCTAGTGGCAGAATGTTGAGCACTAAGCAAGAGTCACAGCCTAATTAATGTTTAATGTTCATGTGGCTTATGAAGGAGTACAGCATGTACACAGTGGACTAAATCCAGCGTATGGCAATGATCCCCCTTCAAACGGGTCGCAAAGGCAAGCTTTCTTTTGCTCAAACAGATGACACATTTGCATGCGATTAAATATGCAGCTAATAGTGGAGTTATCTTCTCCTCTGAGATGGGAGCTTGTGGCACCACGGCAATTAAGAGATGCTGCCACACATCAAACCATACATATAGCAAATTTCTTTCCCTCTTTACATAACCCTTTGTCTCTGAAAACGTTTCTGTCAGTCAGTCCTGACTTTTTATTGATGTGGACATGCTAAAATACTCTTACAGCATTTCCTGCACCTATATTGTGGGCAGTGTCATGGCAAAAGCATTAATGTTTTAGTTATGATGTTTTGAGTTGTGAGCTTGTTAGTCTGAATTGAATGAGATGAGAAAGAGTGATTCTGTGCCACAAAGTCTATGAATAGTTAATGCATGTTTATTTTGTGTTGTCCTCAATGGTTGCACGCAACAACAAACATATAGTATGACCAGTGTAGTCCAATTCATGAACCACGGACTATTATGAAGCGGCTCTTTTTAATGAATCTTAAAAATAACTCAAAAATTATGCATGAGTTATCAATTAATACATACCCAAAAGTTCAGTTATAATTTACTTGCCCAATGTATGTCAGAATTTGCAAACGGTAGTCAAGAAATTAAAAGACCTTAAAGGTAGGGTAGGCAGTTTTTCCCAGAAACATTTTTTGTTTTACTGGTTGAAAGTCTCTTAATATCTTGATAGCAATCAATAATTAAAGTAGTCTAAATATTAAAATATATAAATATGTCTTCTGTGGAAGTCACAGGATCATAAAATGTTCGTCCAATCTTTGCATTTGGTCTGAATGCAATGATAGGTTGTCGTACCTGCCTGTCAAAATATGTATTTGCATACCTCTGCACAGTGAGAGTTTGGGGGCGGGGCAACTGTAGCAGGTAGAGCCAGAGGATGTTTAGCAGGTGTGGAATTCAAATTCAAAGACTTGACAAAATACACAGATACAGATAATGGGGTAAAACAAGGGTAAACATTGGCAGTGCTTTTACAAGATGGATAAATTTGATGGAATGTTTGGGTTTCAATGGATACGACAAACTTGTGGAGTTCTTCAAGTTAGAAGTATTCCTAATATGTTTTATTTTATTGACAGTAGCCTACTTTTACCTGTTGAGACATGCCTTCACTTTTATAGACCTGTAAAGGCCCCGATATACTTCAAACGAAATCGAAGAACGAACTGATATGACGTCATTTTGAACAAAAACAGGCCAAAATGAAGTTCATTTTGAGTTTGTTTCGGCAGTTCGAAACAGCTCACCAAAGCGAACTTTCTGGGGGAGTTCATTTTGGCTCCTAAACACCTTTGAGCTACTATTGGTCCGTGGCGATTACACAATCGGTGAGTGTGTTCTGGAACTCCACCGTCTTTAATGCGCAATTTTTTTCCCCCCGGTTCGTTTCTCATTCAACGGAGGTCAGGCAGGAGAACAACATCTCCAAGTCATTAGCAACATAAATACACCGTGTCGAATAGCTGAACTGCCACAGATATATCCGCACCTGTACGATCACTCGTGGAGAGACTTTAAAGTTTCAGAGAAAGCATTTAATTCCTAGAAAGAAATTGCAATGAAGCTTGGTGTCGACGACCCGGAGTTATGCAAAAAGCAACGTAGAAAGCCATGAAAAGAATGAAAGGAAAGAGCAAAGATATAAGGTAGGAAGTACCAAATACATGTGTTTCAAATAAATGTTACACCATACTGCTGCTGCTGCTGTTGTTCTTTCAATAAGCGAATTTAAAAGGTATACAATCAATGAAATGCCAAAAGACCATACAATAATAAACCTTTGTTCCCCTTTCAGTCGGTCACTCCGAGTCATGTCAGATGACTGACGAAATTGGGATCTCGCCAGAGAAACCAATCCACTTCGAGTGTAACTAAACGAGCCAATGGACATTGGCATGCGATTATTGCATCCAGCTGCCGCTGATCACAGCGTGAGTATAAGAGGCAGCAGGTGCACCGCATTAATTCATCCTTTCCCTTCGGAGCCGAGCGGTGGTGCATCACTACTGCTCTCTACTTCGGTGTTGCAGAGAGAATGTGTGAGTGCAGGCATTATGGCAAGAGCAGCGGTGGTCACGGTCTCGTGGCTTCAACAAAGATCGTGCAGACAGCCACACCAGGAGTGGGCGGTGGCAAGCTCCCCTGCGTGCTTCAGCACTAAAAGAGCAGTTTCTCTAAAAGAGCAACACGGGTGGTCGCGTCTTTTTAAAGATGTCTTATCACCCGTGCGTTTCTGGGTGTGGTCGTTTCCTGGCGCCTCAGGACGGTCACGATTGCTGCCTCACGTGTCTGGGCATTCAGCACGCTGAGGAAGCTTTCGTGGATGGTTCATGTTCTTCTGGTGGGGACATGACCATCTCGGAGTTGCATAAAAGACTCCGCTATGTCAAACATGGCGGAGTCCCTCTGCCTCTGCCGCGATCCAGCGTTTGTCCCGGCACCTGGGGTGGCGCTGCGTCCCGTGGAGTCAGAGGTGATTTGAGAATCACGGTGAGGGCTTCCCCAAGTGGAGCTCCTCACTCCTCAAGCACTCTGCAGCTGGTGGAGCTGCCGTTGGAGCGGGCTGTGCCCTCTGCAGGACAGAGAGCACCACTCGTTTCCTTTGGTGCCCCCTCTGACTACCAAATGTCGATCGCTGCATCAGAGGGTGAGCCCTCTCTCTCTGGGGATGACGACTTGGCTGCATTACCCCCTTCAGGTGTGGTAGCATTGTCCGAGCCAGACCCAGAGATGACGGCTATGCTTTCCCAGGCCGCCGAGAACGTCTGGCTCGTGTGGAATCCTCCACCGCGTCCCAATCCTTCGAGGCTGGATGAATGGTTTTTCGTGGGGGTCACGCTGGTTCTCAGCGCCCCCCTCCGGTGCCATTCTTCCCGGAGGTGCATAAGAAGCTCACTAGATCATGGAGGGCACCTTTCACTCCCCGAAACAAATCTTGTGGCTCCTCCGCCCTCACCACCCTCGATGGTGGGGCCGGTTTGGGGTACGCAGGCATCTCCTCGGTGGAGTGGTCTGCGGCCATGCAACTGTGTCCAACAGCTGCTACCACTCTGCGGGGTGACCCGTGTCTCCCCTCACGGGCCCGTAAGTATTTGTCAGGCCTAACTGGCAGTTCTTACAGAGCTTGTGGGGAGACGGCTTCTGCCCTCCACGCCATGGCATTACTGCAGGTCCACCAGGCCAAAGCCCTGAAAGATCTGCACGAGGGTGGCCACGACCTGGCAGTTCTACATGAACTGCGTGCTGCGACAGACCTCGCGCTGCGAGCGATGAAGGTGACTGCACAGTCTCTGGGTCATGCGATGTCCACGCTAGTGGTCCAGGAGCGCCATCTCTTGCTCTGTCTGGCTGACATGAAGGAGTAGGAGAAGGTACAGTTCCTGAATGCTCCCGTGTCGCAGACCGGCATTTTTGGCGACGCTGTCGAGAGCTTTGCCCAGCAGTTCTTGGCAGCACAGAAGCAGACTGAGGCGATCAAACACATCATGTGCCAGAGGAAACCTGCTGCTTCCACCCCAGTTGCAGCCCCTCAGCCTGCTTGTCGCCGTGGGCACCCCCTGCGGCCGCCCCCGCTCCCGCTCCCGCACAGCCGCAGCAGCCTTCCACCAGGTAGCGTCGTGGAGCCGGTCGCAGGCAGGACGCCCAGCCTGTCCAGGCCCCCGCCAAACCTGGCGGCAAGCGCAAGAGGCCCTGAGATGGGCAACCCAGAGATGGAGGAGACTGCTCGTCGGGAGATGGTGACTGCACCACTCCCTCCCCCGGAGGAGGGCCGGGTGGAGAATCTTTTGTTTCAGTTTGTTTTTGTTCCGCCACTGGCCCAGCAGCCAGCGGTACCCAAAACATCAATAAAAGAGCGGTTTCCTCAATCTCTGGGTCTCAAGAGGAGGAGAGTGGTGAACCGTGCATCACGGGATCGCTTCCCTCCTCCTCTCTCGCCAGCAGGCAGTGGGTGGTTGCCCAAGAGCACCCCTCCTGCCCGTTCGTGGAGGCAGGTAAGGGTGGTAACACTCGAGTCCCCGCTTCAAGTCGTCACACACCAGGCTGTCACAAGCCTCAAGCCGGGTTCCTGTGTTTCCTACCACACGAGGAGGAATCAGGTGAGTGTTACACTGCACACCCAGACCCTGCCCCCTGCAGTCACAGGCCAGGTCGTCAGAGGCCCCGGGCCGGGTCCCTGTGTTCCACTTCGCTGTCCCACCGCGGGTACATCGGTGGCCCCGTTGGTCCCGCTGGCACGGTCTCTCGGAGCCTGGCTAGCGCTCCCTGGTCTGTCTCGCTGGCTCTTGCGGACCATCAGACTCGGCTACGCGATTCAGTTCGCCCGGCGTTCCCCCCCAAGTTCAGGGGGATCGGGTTCACTTCAGTCAAGGCCGTTGATGCCCCTGTCTTGCGTGCGGATATCGCAGTCCTGCTGGCGAAGGATGCGATAGAACCGGTCCCTCCAGCCGATATGAGGTCGGGATTTTACAGCCCTTACTTCATTGTCCCCCAAGAAAAGCAGTTGGTTACGACCGATCTGGGATCTGCGAGTTTTGAACTGTGCACTTCACAAGATGCCGTTCAAGATGTTGACGCAGAAACACATTTTTTGGGTGCTTCCGTCCCCTAGATTGGTTTGCAGCGATCGACCTGAAGGACGCATACTTTCATGTCTCGATTCTCCCGCGACACAGGCCATTCCTGCGATTCACGTTCGAGGGTCGGGCATATCAGTACAAGGTCCTGCCCTTCGGGCTGTCCCTTTCGCCTCGCGTCTTCACCAAAGTTGCGGAGGCGGCCCTTGTCCCCCTGAGAGAACGGGGTGTGCGCATCCTCAACTACCTCGACGACTGGATCATACTTGCACAGTCTCGAGAGCAGTTGTGCGCACACAGGGACCTGGTGCTCAGGCACCTCAGCCAGTTGGGTCTTCGGGTCAACTGAGAAAAGAGCAAACTCGTGTCAACGCAGAGGATCTCTTTACTCGGCATGGAGTTGGATTCGGTCTACCAGACAGCACGCCTCACCCAGGAACGTGCTCAGTCGGTGCTGAACTGCCTCTCCCCCTTTCCAAGATGGCAGCCTATCCTTTGTTCTGTTTAGTGTTTGTTTGTTTTAACTTGTTTTAAACTTTTTTTTAATGGATTTTAACATCCTCTCTAACAAAATTATTTGCTCTTTGTAAGCCACTTTAAAAATTGTGGTTTACCCCACAACTTATGAACTATTTTTATCTGAGTCAGAGAACTATTCCAGGAGTGTGGCGTTTGCCTGGATCTCTGTGTTTATCTATTTTTGGTGTAAACATGCATTACTTTGCATCACTCTGCACCAGCTACAGCCTACAAACGGGTCTATATTAACTACAGCCTGGTCTCCTGCTCCTGCTATTGTTTGGGTCTCCATCAGCTACAGTCTGGGTCTCTGGCTGTAGCCTGGGTCTCCTTCAGCTACAGCCTGGGTCTCCACCAGCTATAACCTGGTTTTATCTACTGCCTGGCCTCTATTTCATCAGCTACCAGCTACAGCCTGGGTCTCCACTAGCTATCAGCTATAACCTTGGGTCTCTACATTGAATTATCGCAGAATTGTGTTTTGACAGTTGCGGGATGCTATAGACCTCCTTCTGCGCCAAAAGATACATTGTCCTTATGTCTGATTGTTTGTCATCTATGAAATGTCCCGAATTGGCTTTAATTGGTGACTTAAATTGGGATTGGCTAACTCCTGCATCTGATTTAATTTTTGTGACTCGGCGAATTTGACCCAAATTATAGACTCGCCTACTAGGCCAAATCCTAAACATCCTGAAAAGTCTACGCTCCTTGATTTGTTTTTAACAAATGTGCTGCAGAAATACAAAGCTACTGCTGTTTTTGCAAATGATATGAGTGATCACTGCGTTATTGCAGGTGTGAGAGATACCAGGATATCTAAATGTAAACTGCGTATTATAATTAAGAGAAATTTGAAGTCGTTCTGTGAACAAGCTTTTTTTAATTGATCTTAATCTTTGTGATTGGACCAGGGTAAAATTGATCCCGGAGCTCGAGATAGCGTTGCAATATTTTAAATCACTATTCTTGGACATTATAAACAAGCATGCTCCTTTTAGGAAATATAAGATTAAAGGGTGTGATAATCCATGGTTTTCAGAGAAATTGTCTGATCTAATTCATGAGCGTGATCTTGCTTGGTCAACGGCAAAGAAATCCAAAAATAGCTCAGATTGGCAACATTTTAGGTACCTGAGAAACAAATGTGTCTCTCAAATACGCAAAGCAAAATCAGATTTTTATGTAAATGAAATATGTGACTGTTACAAACCTTTTAAAGTCTAGGAGAAATAAAGGGGTGCAACATCAAAACACTGAACGTGTACTGGAAAACGACCACACACACACACACAAGTCATTCTGAGTTCGGTAAAGTGTCTGTTTATTACAGTGGAAGCCGGGACCAAAAGATTAGGATATTATTTACATAAGTTTACAAATTATTAATTCACTAAAGAATGAAGAAAAGAGAAAAGAACGAGACCGTGCCAAATAAAAAAAAACAAACAAAATATAACCAATCTTACTAAGAAACACACAAAAACTTCTAATCTAACTCAACCATCAATATTCACAAAAAAAACCCCTAAATTAAATAAAAAGAAAAATCTTCAGCGTCAAAGACGCCCTAAATAAAACTACTCTTACTACAAACCAAAAATACAAAGGTGGCACGTGTCACTAAACTAGTGTTCTATACACAATTGAATACTCAGTGTGGCACATGTATATCACGTGATATCTTACCTGTTCTTTTTCTCTTTTCCCCGTTTAGTAACACAGGTTTCACAACCCAGTAGCCTAACAAAAAAACGGTGAAAACCTCAAAGAGAAAAAAGATCGAATGTGGCCGTTGTTCACTAAGTTCTCAAAGAACACAGACTTTACCGTGAATAATATTCAAACCTCAAGATGGTACAGGGCAAACAAACAAACAAGCGAATACTATCAGAACAAGACAATAGAATGTGTGTCTAGCATGCAAGAGACCTCCCGCTTCCCGCACAGGTGCGCTCTTTATAATCAAATAGCGCGCCCTCATTGGTGAAGCCGCGCATTGTCGTCACCAAGCGTCTCGATGATTGACTGAGGATTAACCACTCAGGTACCCGCATCGCCCTGCTGAAAACGAAAGTAAAGACAGAGAAAAAGGGAAAAAGAAAACACCGTACCCAAAACAAATCAAAATTATAACATGGTACGTAACACTCCACCCCATAAAAATAAACATACCATGTTTATCTCAGACAAACCAATTACACTCTAGATAGAGCATCAGCCAGCACATTCTCGGAGCCTTTTTTATGCTTAATTTCAAGGTTATATCCCTGAACCACCAAGGACCAACGCATAAGGCGTTGATTCTTATTATACATTCTTGTAAGGAAAACCAGAGGGTTATGGTCTGTATAAACAACTATAGGTGCACTTGAAGAACCCAGATACACTTCGAAGAACTGCAGAGCCAACAACAAAGCCAACGTCTCTTTTTCAATGACAGAGTAATTTCGTTGATGTTTATTAAACTTTTTCGAATAGTAACAAACTGGATGATCTACTCCCACCTCATCCTCCTGCAAAAGCACTGCCCCAGCTCCCACAGAGCTCGCATCCACCTCCAATTTGAAAGATCGTTCAAAATTTGGGGCAGCCAGGACAGGGGCACTATATAACATAGCTTTTACTGCCTCAAAAGCATTTTGGCAATCCTCAGTCCAGACAAAAGAATTAGCTGGGCTCAGTAGACTTGTCAAGGGGGTAACTACCGTAGAAAAGTTTTTACAAAAACTACGGTAGTAGCCAGCCATACCCAGAAAACGTCTCAACTCCCGCCTAGAAGTAGGCACAGGAAAATCTGCAATAGCAGCCACCTTAGCCTCTACAGGCTTCACCTGGCCTTCTCCCACTTCTTTTCCTAGGTAAGTTACACTTGCCTTACCAAAGACACATTTAGATAAATTGAGAGTTAACGAAGCTTTCTTCAAACGTTCAAACACTGTACGAAGGAGTTTCAGATGTTCTGTCCACTCGGTTGAATACAGTACAAGATCATCCAAATAAGCGTTACAATTAGGAACTCCAGCCAACACTGTTTGGATTAATCTTTGAAAGGTGGCAGGTGCATTTCGTAACCCGAACGCCATCACGTGATATTGCATAAAACAGTCCGGCGTTACAAAAGCAGAGATGTCAGAAGCGCGAGAAGTTAGCGGGACCTGCCAATACCCTTTCAATAAGTCCAACTTGGTGACAAACTTGGCGGATCCTAAATTGTCAATGCAGTCTTCCATTCTGGGTAGTGGGTAACAGTCAGGCACTGTAACTGCATTTACACGACGGTAGTCAGTGCAAAAACGAAACGAACCGTCTGGCTTGTGCACTAAAAGACAAGGAGAACTCCAAGGGCTACTACTATGTTTAGCTAACCCATTTTGCAACAAATACTCAGTTTCTTGTTTCATAATAGTTCTCTTCACAGCATTAACCCGATATGCATGTTGCTTAATAGGGAATGCGCCACCAACATTAATATCGTGTTGCAACACAGTAGTTTGCGACGGAACATCTCTGAATAAAGAAGGGAAAGCAGTAATAATATCAACAATGTCCTGCCTCTGATCTTCAGGTAAATGAGAGAGATGTGTCGGTAAACTTTTTAAAATTTCAGAATTTTCCAACTTAGCACACTGTTGAGAAGTATTTCGCAGGATTATGTCATCATCTGCACTAACCTCATCCTCCAGGTTTGATTGTACTTCACAAGTCAGAGCCACAAAAGATTCCATGGGCCCTATGGTCATCTCAGTAGATCTGTTCTGTGAATTATCTCTGCTGTGATAAGCCTTAAGCATATTAATATGACAGACGCGAGACTGGCGCTTTCTGTCAGGAGTTCGAATAACATAATCAGTCTCACTGATTTTCTTCAAAACAACATATGGTCCTGAGAACCGTGCTGATAAGGCAGAACCCTGAATAGGCAGCAACACTAATACTTCATCCCCAGGTTGAAAAGAACGAGAAACAGCCTTGACATCATAGCGTTTCTTCATGTTAGACTGAGCAGTTGCTAAAGATTTCTGTGCAAAACTGCAAGCAAAATGCAATTGTTCACGAAAACGACTAACATAATCTAAAACATTCATCTCTGAATTTGAATCAACTTTCAGCATTTTCTCTTTAAGAACTTTTAGTGGTCCTCTCACAGTGTGTCCAAACACTAACTGAGCTGGACTGAATCCCAAGGATTCTCGCACAGTTTCTCGAATTGCAAATAACACTAGAGGAACACCCTCATCCCAATCATTTCCAGTTTCCATACAATATTTTCTCAACATAGATTTCAATGTTTGGTGGAATCTTTCAACAGCTCCTTGGCTTTCAGGATGGTAAGCGCTAGACACTCTGTGTTCTATAGACAGTGATTTTAAAACTTGTGCAAAAAGTCGTGATAAAAAATTTGTTCCCTGGTCAGTCTGTATAACTTTAGGGAGACCAAACGTGGAGAAAAATTTAAGCAACGTTTTTACGATCACTGGAGAAGTAATTTTTCTCAAGGGCACAGCCTCGGGAAATCGAGTAACTCTACACATGATCGTACATAAAAATTGATTACCACACTTTGTCTTAGGTAATGGTCCGACACAGTCCACAAGTACCTGTTCGAACGGTTCACCCACTACAGGAATAGGTGAAAGAGGAGCAGGTGGAATCAGCTGATTCGGTTTTCCCGTTAACTGACAAATATGGCAAGTTCGACAAAATTTAGCAACATCTCTTTTTAATCCTGGCCAAAAAAAATGTCTGAGAATGCGGCTATATGTCTTCGTCACTCCCAGATGACCAGCCAATGCATGTTCATGCGCCAAAGATAAGACATGTTGACGATAATCACTAGGAACAACAATTTGATAGACTGCACTCCAGTCTAAGTCTGTGTCAACCACAGAATTCCACTTGCGCATCAACATTCCACCCTCTAAAAAATAGGCAATGTTTCTGTTTTCAACAGCATCAGGGCTAACAATGTTAGAGAAACATTTGCTTAAGGTCTGATCTTGTTTTTGTGCTGCAATAATTTTGTCATGAGTTACAGGCAGCCTTAGGTTAATACTACCTAGCGCCTTTTCTGAGCATTTTAAATTAGACTCGTGCTTCTGGACCAACTCTGAATTAGTCTTTGTCATATGGTCAGCGGCCGGATTCCGCACCATAAAAGTATCCGTCAAATCAACATCTACAATTTTTCGTGACTGTCCGCGTGTGACTACGCACGCAGAAAACACATCTGGAAAATCTCTAGATAACTCATCAGAAGATAGACTCATTTCTGGCGTATCAGTTACCTCCAACATAGGCAAAACTCTACCCCCAGCTAGGTCATTCCCCAAAATGAAAGTTATTCCCTTTACCGGGAGCGAGGGACGTACACCAACCTTCACATAACCTGTAACAAGCGCACACTTCAAGTACACGCGATGTAAAGGAACTTTAACCACTCCCATCTCAATACCCCGGACAAAAACACTTGAGCCAGAATACGAGTCAGTTGACAATGATAAGGCATCCGCCAAAACGAAGGATTGATTTGCTCCAGTATCCCTTAATATCTGTATCTCTTTTTGATCATTCCCATTCTCAGATAAGGAAATTAACCCCTTCATCACAAAAGGTTTATAACAAACCTCGGGAGCATCCTCCTTCCCTTCAGAACTAAAACGTTCCACCTGACGCGTAGCATTTAATAAGCCGACACTTTTAGGCTGCTGTGTTTGTTGTTTACGTTTTAAAGCATTACAGTCCGCAATTAAATGGCCCTGTTTATGACAATAAAAACACTCCCGAACATCTTTCGATGAAGGAACAACTTTTAATCGAGAAGACTGATCAGATGTAGTTGAAGGACGAACTGTGCTCTTATCTGTGCGGGATGAAAACACCGTCTTATGTGTGAGGACAAATTCATCTGCCAAAATAGCGGCGTGTGACAATGACGATACCTTTTGTTCATTCAAATAAACCACAACTCGTTCCGGTAGACAACCTTTAAAATCTTCAAGCAAAATTAATTCTCTCAGTAACCCAAAGTCATCGACTTTACTTGCACTACACCATTTGTCCAGTAAAGCACTTTTCTCTCGAGCAAACTCCACAAAAGTAGAACTAGGATTTTTTTTATGATTTCGGAACCTCTGCCTATAGGCTTCAGGAACCAACTCATACGCACGGAGAACAGCTAGCTTTACGGTGTCATATTTTAAACTCTCCTCCAAAGGTAACGTCGAGAAAACCTCTTGTGCCTTACCTACCAATTTGCACTGAAGTAAAATTGTCCATACTTCTTTTGGCCAACAAAGCGAAGTTGCGATACGTTCAAAGGCATTAAAATAGGAATCAACCTCTGTTTCCCTAAAATGAGGTACTAACGTAATATATTTACCAACATCAAACGTGCCCGCTACTAAATCTAAATCTACTGGTGAAGAGACAGGCACAACTCGAGAGGGAACTGGCGGAACTGGAGAAGGAACTGGCATAATTTGAGGAGGAACTGATTGCGTGGCTGTACCACCAACAATTTTCATGGCTTCTAACTCCAACTGTCGCATCTTAATTTGTTTCTCGGCCTCAATCTCAAGTGTGCGTATTTTAAGGCGCAAATCCAATTCAGCCTGTCGAGTATCAGCTTTTTCCTGAGCTTCCATCTGTAAACGAGCTATCCGAATTTTTACTCTCGCATCCTCCTTAGAACCAGAAGAAACAGGTGAAAACGGATCGAACGGCGGCAGGACTGTCCGAACCCCGTCCTCCGCTCTAGTTCCAGATAACAACTCGCTCCGCACATTAACCCCATCAGCTATATCAGGGTTGGAAACGCCTCCAGCACAAACTAACTCTGTCTCCGAATCCGACACAACCAGAACTTTCAATTCAAGCAGACGATTCCACACAACATTTCTAATCTCCTTCTTAAGCAATTGTCTCGCTATAGGAATTTGAAAATGACTCGCAATGGCTAATAAATCATCCTTTCTACATCTGTCAAATAACTCTACAGTCGCGTTATCAATAAAGGTTTGCAAACTAAATGAAGTCATGATTACTACTACTCCTATCCAATAAGCAACAATCCACGACTCAAACTTTACTCCAACATACAAACCCTCTGTAACCTGTACCATCACTTAGTTTCCAGTACATGAACAGTGCTTAATTGTTCGGGACAAATTGTTATTAAAATCCCGGACGAGCCCCCATTAATGTTACAAACCTTTTAAAGTCTAGGAGAAATAAAGGGGTGCAACATCAAAACACTGAACGTGTACTGGAAAACGACCACACACACACACACAAGTCATTCTGAGTTCGGTAAAGTGTCTGTTTATTACAGTGGAAGCCGGGACCAAAAGATTAGCCCAGGATATTATTTACATAAGTTTACAAATTATTAATTCACTAAAGAATGAAGAAAAGAGAAAAGAACGAGACCGTGCCAAATAAAAAAAAACAAACAAAATATAACCAATCTTACTAAGAAACACACAAAAACTTCTAATCTAACTCAACCATCAATATTCACAAAAAAAACCCCTAAATTAAATAAAAAGAAAAATCTTCAGCGTCAAAGACGCCCTAAATAAAACTACTCTTACTACAAACCAAAAATACAAAGGTGGCACGTGTCACTAAACTAGTGTTCTATACACAATTGAATACTCAGTGTGGCACATGTATATCACGTGATATCTTACCTGTTCTTTTTCTCTTTTCCCCGTTTAGTAACACAGGTTTCACAACCCAGTAGCCTAACAAAAAAACGGTGAAAACCTCAAAGAGAAAAAAGATCGAATGTGGCCGTTGTTCACTAAGTTCTCAAAGAACACAGACTTTACCGTGAATAATATTCAAACCTCAAGATGGTACAGGGCAAACAAACAAACAAGCGAATACTATCAGAACAAGACAATAGAATGTGTGTCTAGCATGCAAGAGACCTCCCGCTTCCCGCACAGGTGCGCTCTTTATAATCAAATAGCGCGCCCTCATTGGTGAAGCCGCGCATTGTCGTCACCAAGCGTCTCGATGATTGACTGAGGATTAACCACTCAGGTACCCGCATCGCCCTGCTGAAAACGAAAGTAAAGACAGAGAAAAAGGGAAAAAGAAAACACCGTACCCAAAACAAATCAAAATTATAACATGGTACGTAACAGTGACAATTCAGTGAATCCCTCTAAATTTTGGAAAGTTATAAAATCACTGTCTTCTGACTCTAGGGATACTGTCATGCCAAATATATTGAAGTTGAATGATAAAATTATTACAGACAGGAAAAGTATGCTAGATTCTCTAAACCAGCATTTTATATCTTCTGGGTTGTTGTTTGAGCATACAATACAACAACAGAGGAGACAAGAGGATTACTCTTTGTCTAGGGAAAATGTACCTATCGATTTTGATCTTGTTCCTATTGCAAAGCAGGAGGTATATGATGCTCTTATAAGGTTAAATACCAAGAAATCCTCTGGTCCTGATGGGTTGGATCCATACTTTTTAAATATTGCTGCTGAACATATTGCAGAACCTTTGACACACATTTTCAATTTGACTATTGAAACTGGATTAATACCTAGTGTATTGAAGTCAGCATATGTCACTCCTTTATTAAAGTGTGGGGACCGATCAAATCCAAATAATTATAGGCCAATATCTAAGCTATCTGCTTTAGCCAAGTTCTTAGAAGGGACCAGTTGAAAGATTATTTAGAAACAAAAAAACATTTTAAATGATTTGCAGTCAGGTTTTCGTAAAAAAACATAGCACTGTTACTGCCACTATGAAAGTGTTAAATGATTTCATAAGTGCTATTGATTCTAAAGAATATTGTGCTGCGTTGTTCTTAGATCTTTCAAAGGTGTTTGACACAGTTGACCACTGTATCCTGGCTCAGAGATTGGTGGATATTAGAATGTCTCCAAAAGCTGTCAAATGGTTTGGCAACTATTTGTGTGGCTGAACACAAAGTGTTCAGGTTGATGGTGTGTCCTCAGATTCATTACTTATACAAAATGGTGTCCCCCAGGGGTCCATTTTGGGTCCCATTTTATTTACTATTTATATAAATGACTTGTGTCAGAATATAACAAAAGCAAAGTGTCATTTTTATGCGAATGACACAGTTTTGTATAGTTCTGCCTCATCCTTAACAAGTGCCTTAGAAGATCTGCAATCTGCTCTTAACATTATTCAGAAGAATCTTCATAATTTGAGACTTGTACTAAACTCAAACAAAACCAAAATTATGTGCTTTTCTAAACCAAGGAAAACAGACAATGCTTGTCAAATTGTTACATTAGATGAGAAAGTAATTGAAAGAGTATCAGTCTATAAATATCTTGGTTTCCTTTTAGAAGAAAGTTTGTCGTTCAAGCAGCATATAGAGTGTTTAACAAAAAAAAAACAGAGTAAAATTGGGTTTCTATTATAGAAACGAAGGCTGTTTCTCTTTTAGTGTGAGAAAAACACTTACACAAGCAACATTTCTGTCATTGCTGGATTATGGTGATATTTTGTGTATGCATGCAAATCAGTCTTCGTTGAAAATGCTGGATTCAGTATATCATGCAGCACTAAGGTTTGTAACTAATTCTAGTTTTTTGTACTCATCGTAGCTTGTACGAGAGTGTTGGTTGGCTATCTTTGCACAATCACAGGCTGGAGCACTGGTATATTTTTCTTTTTAAGGCCATACTGTATAAACCGCCTCCTTACCTATGTTCTCTTCTGACTCTTAAAGTCACTTCTAGGAAATGTAATCTTCGATCATATGGGCAAATCATTTATGATATTCCATGAATGAGAACTGTTTTTGGTGAAAGTGCCTTTAGTTTTTTCACCTTTATCTTGGTATAAATTACAGAGTCAGTTAAAATTGGACTTTTTACCAACAATGAAACAGTTTAAAATTAGGATAAAGGACTATCTGAGTACTAAATGCACATGTGCTGTTACTGAGCGCTGCTGATTTATTTATTTTTATTTTATTTTTGTAAATGTTTTTGTTTTTACTGTATATCTTAATATGGAACTATTATTCTGCTGTCTTGGCCAGGACTCCCTTGAAAAAGAGATTTTGAATCTCAGTGGAATTATCTCCTGGTAAAATAAAGGTTAAATAAAAAAAAAAAAAAAAAAAAAAGACTTTATCATCACTTTATCGTAAGACTTTATCAGGCAGGACGGCGGTCCCACTGAAACTCTTTCAGAGGCTCCTGGGGCATATGGCTGCAGCTGCGGCGATAGTTCTGCTCAGTCTGCTCCATGTGAGACCGCTTCAGCACTAGCTCCATGGTCGAATCCCGAGGTGAACGTGGAAACGCAGTACTCACCGGGTTCAGATTACACCGGCCTGCCGCAAGACCTTCTGCCCGTGGACAGATCCCTCATTCCTTTTGGCAGGAGTGCCCCTGGAGCAGGTATCCAGGCATGCTGTGATATTCACGGATGCCTCGGCCACCAGCTGGGGAGCCACGTACAACGGGCACGCAGTGTCAGGGGTATGGATGGGTCCCCAACTGCGTTGGCATATCAATTGCCTCGAGTTGCTGGCAGTACGCCTTGCCTTGAGCCACCTCAGAGGACGCCTTCGGAGCAAGGACGTTCTGGTCCGTACGGACAACACTGCGACCGTTGCGTATATCAACCGGCAAGGCGGTTTACGCTCCCGTCGCAACTCGCCCGCCACCTTCTCCTCTGGAGTCAGAAGCATCTGAGGTCTCTTTGTGCCATCCACATCCCAGGACTGTTCAATCAGGTGGCCGACGAGCTGTCTCGAGCGGCACTTCCTGGGGAGTGGAGACTCCATCCCCAGGCGGTCCAGCTGATTTGGAGTCAGTTCGGAGTTGCTCAGGTAGACCTGTTTGCATCTCCGGAAACCACCCACTGCTACTCCTTATCCGAGGCAATGCTTGGCACGGATGCACTGGCACACAGCTGGCCCCAGGGCCTGCACAAATATGCGTTGCCCCCAGTGAGCCTGCTAGAACAGACACTGTGCAAGAGTGTGCATTTAATTAAAACAATAAGTAAAAAAATAAATAATAATATCCTGGCCAGAGGAGAACTGGCCCCCCGACTGAGCCTGGTTTCTCCCAAGGTTTTTTTCTCCATTCTGTCACAGAGGGAGTTTTGGTTCCTTGCCGCTGTCGCCTCTGGCTTGCTCAGTTGGGGACACTTAATTTTTTACGATTAACGTCAATTTTATTTCATAGATACTATTTAAACTAAACTGAGCTAGACAATGACATCTCTGAATTCAATAATGAAATGCCTTTAACTGAAAATTGAGTGTTTAATCTTATTATTATACATTACTGACACTCTATCCTCCAATTTGATACTGTTAAGTGCTTTGACACAATCTGTATTGTTAAAAGCGCTATATAAATAAAGGTGACTTGACTTGACTTGACAAGATCAGGGAGGACGAGGAGCAGGTCCTGTTAGTGGCTGGTTCCCGGAGCTCATGCTCCTCACAACAGCCCCTCCCTGGCCGATTCCTTTGAGGAAGGATCTGCTTTCTCAGAGACGGGGCGCCCTCTGGCACCCGCATCCAGACTTGTGGAAACTCCATGTGTGGTCCCTGGACGGGACGCAAAGGTTCTAGGTGACCTGCCTCAGGAGGTAGCTCTCACTATCGTTTCAGCACAAGCACCATCCACAAGACGGGCCTATGCGGTGAAGTGGAACCTGTTCGTCAAATGGTGTTCCTCTCACTATGAGGACCCCCGGAAATGTTCAATCAGGGCCGTGCTTTCCTTTTTGCAACAAGGGTTGGAGCGTAGGCTGTCCCCCTCCACCCTTAAGGAGTACGTTGCTGCTATTTCCGCCCACCACGACCCCATAGAGGGGAGGTTGATGGGGAAGCACGATCTGGTCGTCAGGTTTCTTAGGGGGGCCAGGAGGTTAAATCGTCCTAGGCCTCCCTCCCTACCCTCTTGGGATTTGCCATTGGTGCTAAGAGCCCTACAAACTGCCCCCTTTGAACCGCTGCAGTCAGTGGAGTTGAAGTTTCTCTCTATGAAAACCCTACTCCTGACTGCGTTGGCCTCGATCAAGAGGGCGGGGGACCTGCAGGCATTTTCGGTCGACGAGTCGTGCCTTGAGTTTGGGCTGACTGACTGCAGTGCAACACTGAGGCTCCGGCCCGGCTATGTGCCAAGATTCCTACCACTCCCTTCAGGGACCAGGTAGTGAACCTGCAAGCGCTGCCCCTGGATGAGGCAGACAGTACGTGGATAGAACTCAGAGCTTCAGGACCTCATAACAGCTCTTTGCCTGTTACGGAGGACAGCAGAAGGGGAAGGCTGTCTCCAAGCAGAGGATGGCCCACTGGATAGTGGATGCCATCACCTTGGCCTACGAAGCACAAGGTGTGCCCTGCCCACTCAGGTTGCGTGCTCACTCCAATAGGGGTGTCGCATCGTCCTGGGCGCTGGCTTGTGGTGCCTCGCTAACAGACATCTGTAGAGCTGCGGGTTGAGCGACTCCCAATACGTTCGCTAGGTTTTATAGCCTACGTGTCGAACCGTTTTCCTCCTGTTTTCTCACCTCAAACGGGTAGTGGCACTGAGAGGCCCGGCTCAGAGTCGGCTTGCGGTGTTCTTACGCCTAATTCTCCAGAGAGTTCTTTAAGCCTGTCAACTCCTCCAGCACACCGGTGTCCGGACGTGACGGAGCATCCGGCGCCAGGCCTTTCAGCCAATGAATTCTTGAAATCTGGTGTGGAGGGAACGGAGACGTTACGTCACGTCCCGTCGCCACAGTCGCTGTACCACCGCTGAGCTGCCGGGTCACCGGCTCGACTCCTCAGCGAAAGCATGAATTAATGCGGCTGTGATCAGTGGCAGCTGGATATAATAATCGGATGCCAATGTCCATTGGCTCGTTTAGTTACACTCGAAGTGGATTGGTCTCTCTGGCGAGATCCCAATTTCGTCAGTCATCCGACATGACGTCTCAGTTCCCTCCTTCAGGGAATGAGGGTTACAAACGTAACCGAGACGTTTTTATCAAATCATGACACCACATAAAATATAAAAAGGTGTAATAATTTATCCAGTTTCATAAAATAAATGAACACTAAAATAAAGTAACGAACAGGTTTGTGTTATTGAGATGACTCCAATATTTTTTTCCACATCATGCTAAAGTTTTCAGACTATGAGCCATTCACACTTAAAGGACTGATCATGGAAATGGAATGGTTCTTTTGTATTGCAAACATGATACTTGACTCGAATTGCTGCTAATCATTATTCTTTTGTCTATAATATTCTGGTACCCGTCTCACACTTAGGTACACTATCATTGCTGTGTTTAGGGCATACGCGTGAACGTCGCGACACATTTACATTAATCTACAGCCTTCGAACTTCTTTTTGCCCCCAAACGAAGAACGAAAACGAACTTCGTTTGAAGTATATCGGGGCCTTTAGAGCTGTGTTTGTGATGTTTGAGTTGGGGGAGGCGTGATGCGTGAAAGAGCGTTTGCAAAGGTTGTTTGAAAACATGATTTATTTTTGAAGTTCTGTTAGTTCTGTTAGACACTAGTAGCGCAGAAACTGCCTACGCTACATTTAAACCTTGAAAACACACATGCATCGTTTTCAATGTCTACAGCAAAAACAATTCATTTGTAGACAAAATTTCCCAGTGTAAGTCATCGGAATGAGCAATGTAATTAGTGCAACAAGCTAACTTTTTGGGTTGACACTGATACACTCATGCACACACCATAACTGCCAAAAATGCGTCATTTGTGTTTAAAAATTAATAACAATAATGTGCTTACCTTTGTGCTGCACTTTAACCTCAAACAGAACAATCCACAGTTTGATTCACTCTCCCACTCTTTACTGTAGCTACAACTTATATTTATGCTACTTTGGCGCATCAATCACTGGAATATACAACTACAAGTTCAAAATCTGATCACTTAAAAAGTATCGCATTTGTCTTTTATCGCTCTTGATTGGGTAAAAGTGCGGCTTGTTTAACCTACACCAGCTGCTGTGTGTGTTAGTAACAACATGATGGCTGACTGGATGACTAGATGGAGTACAGTACATGCAACTTTGCCAAACTGCTCCCAAACCACCCCAAACTTTGTCCACCTGCCCAAACCCATTTTGACCCACAAAATCAAATTCAAAATCGGCAACACTGGCTCAGCCAATAGTGTGAGATTGGCCGTAACTATATATTTGCCTGACCAGCAAAAGATTGGGAGAGTGTTTGAAAACATTATTTTTGCAGTTCTGTTTATGTAACAATAAACATATTGCTTCTGTGTAGATTTCTTGTTTAGTATATACAGTATTTACCGAGGAGGGCATTCCAAACCACTGAAGGAAATCACGATGGAATCGAAATAAGAGTCGGAAGCAGAATTGCATCCTTACAGAATATTTCACAAATGAAACACGCTAGATATCTGCCAGTGAAATAGAGCCATTATTGTTTTGAGACCCGCTGAGCTCTGTGAGCCACAAGAGCACTATAGTTGAGTTTTAACCCAAAAATAACCTGGCTTCGGCTGCGGTGGGGGATGATGCTGACGTCTCCAGCCGGGCCCAGATGAGGCAGTAACTCAGCATGTCCTCCCCTGCTACTGTTTTATTTAGCACCAATTCCTCCCAGACTTTCCTCGCCAGAACCGCTGTTTTTTTAGCAGAACTGTACTCGCCGAAAGATGGCATGTAAACATTTGTTTTTAGTGTTTGCATGTGGCTGAAGTGTGTGGGGTTAAAAATAGATTCAGGATAATTTGCCTAATAAGGACTAATGTGGGATGAGGAGCGAATTAGCATAATCGTTTGAAGGATTTTTTTGACAGGGGAATTCATCGCTCACTAACTGCAGTCTCCAGGCGGCAGCCAAATGGAGACTTGCCAAAGAACAGAGTGCTGCTTCTTTCAACATACGACTGCTTTCCTCGATGGTGTTCAGTTTCCATGGTGATTAAAATGCTGTCATACACACATGAGGTCTTCAGAGCGGTTTAAACTTTGACCTCACAGATATTTACCATGCTACAGGAGGTTTTAGGTCCTCCACTTCCCTTTAACGGTTAATAAACTTCTTGAGAGTGATATAAGAGTCCATTTATTGGATATAATTTTGCAGTAATGACTGGCTGAGTGCACATTATGTTTTTCAGCCAAATAACCACTGAAGATGTATGTATATAAACATTGCAGATTCAGAATATTGCTATCTTTGATGGCGTTTGGAGGCACTGATGCGGTTTCATGTTTTGGTCTTGCTCTCTCCATTAATGAAATCGCTTGGGCAGCAGAGAGCAGATGAACGGCTGGATGTGAATGTTGTGATTGCGTTGTGATGGATTACGGAGAAAGACGCGCTGCAGTAAAGCGCAGCAAACCGATGTGTCATTAGTTCCTGTGATCTGGCTGTGTGCATGGGCTCCGGGGGCCGTTTGCTCGGGGACCGCTGGCCATTATCATGCTCTACTTTCTCTCAGCGCAGACTCAAAGAAGAAATTGGCTTCTCTTTTTTTGATTATGTGGCAGTGGCATTGCTGGCAGAGCTCTAATGTCTTGTGTTTTTCATTGAACAATTCTCACAAACATAAAAAAAATCATATTTCAAACCTGTTCAGCATTCTTTTTTCTATGGAACACCGAAGCAGAAACACTGGAAAAAATCAGAAAATTAAAATAATTAGTATTTGTATTAACGATTAGAGTCCCAATGAAATGGAAGTAGCGACTGATCTCTTCTTCTATATTGTGACCTACAAACGAGCGAAACTGATTATTGAAAAAATGTAGTGCGTGACTTAGTTCTGTAGATCAGTTGTTGATTGGATGGAGGCAGATCTGAAAACAAGCTTGCATTGGACTGTAAGAAAGTGGTGAATTTTAAACAGACTAAATGATAGGAGAAATCTGGCTAGGTTTGCGATATGTATCATAATTGCTGTTTTACTGATGTGAAAGCTAACATTTTCAAGTACGTTGCTCACTTTATAAAACAACAACAACAACAACAACAACAAAACATGCCTTGACTTGATATGGCCAAAAAAATAAAATATATATATATATATATATATATATATATATATATATATATATATATATATATATATATATATATATATTTTTTTTTTTTTTTTTTTTTTTTATATAATATGGAAGGATATTCTGGTCTATTTTCAAAATGAATTGCAAATTGTATTTTCAATTGCATTTTCCATATGAGGACGCATAAATTGTGACATAATCCTAACTTAATTTTAAACCTTGCATTACCGTTGCGTTTTTGCAATATGAATTACCATGTCTGCTTTTTCACTCGTCACATCCCAATACAAACACGCCCCACAGTATAGTCCAACCCCTGACACTGATCGACAGGTTTCTGTGTAAGGCATCAGAAATTCAAATGCTAAATTCCATTTGAGAGAGTGAAAAAGCAGACGTGATAATATTGCTATGCTATTGACTTTGTTTTTCTATTTGAAATTTTGCAGTCAATGTGCATTCGCAAAAGCAAAAATGCAAACTCGAACGGTAATGCAAGATTTGCAATTGCGCTTGGATTATGTCACGTTTTATGCGTCCACATATGGAAAACACAATTGAAAATACAATTTGCAATTCCTTTTGAAAATAATCTGGAATATCCTTCCACATGATAAAGCAATATGACGAGCAAGGGTGCCGTTTTTTTTTGTGGAATGTCAGCACAATTACAAATGTGATGGATTATACAGCACATGAATAAACAAGAAGTTAATATTGTGAGTTACATTTTAAACACAATATTGTCTGGTTTTGCTCTATTTTGCCATCAATAATAGTGTCAAACAAATTCACGGTTTTTGGTTGACCACTTCAAACATTGTAGTTACTTTAAGTAACTTTTCAACTACATGTCAGTTAGCAGCCAATATAGTATTAGTGGACTGTTAGGTTTTAGGGTTACAAAAACACACTGAGCAACCCCTTAACTGGCTAACTGATTTTGACAAAATCCCAGAAAAAAAAATATAGATATTTTTGTCATTATCGCACACTTCTAAATCTGACATGTGAACAGAGAGAAGCCTGACCCGACAGTTCTGATGATGCTTCATGTTCTTGGCAGCCAGTGATTAAAAGCACTGAACATTTGTGGCTGGATACTATAGATCATCATCACCTACCAGATTGTTCATTGCATACATTTGGCTTTTCCTAATAGTTAACATTGAGCTTATGCTCAGAACAATAACTTCTTGAAGAAATTCTTGTCACCTTGTCATAAACACATTACTCATCAATGGCTCCACCAAGAGACGAGCTGATTTTGGAGCAGTGGGTATAATTTTTGAGGGTCCAGCATTCATGATCGGTATCGTCTGTAGACCGGCGGTATGAAATCCTCCCCCAAGCCATTTCGTCCTCTCAGTTACCTGCTCCAAACTCGTCATTAAGCCAGGCCTCGGGAGCGAAAGGTCTTCCTTTTGTCTCCCACTGAGTCATCGTGGTAAATGCCAGACTGCATCCTCATCCGCCTGGAGCCACTGACTACCAGACTGCCATCTTTTCAACTCTGGCCTAACGAAGGCTGCGCTCAGGGCTCTCCGGGTAATGAATGCTCCAAATAATGAAAGAGCATATGGTGGCCCGGACCGTGCTGAGAAAAGCTGTTAAGACCAGAGCGACGGAGTGAGCGACCGCTGATGAGTGAGAACAGGGAAGGTTCTCCAGAGGTTTCTGCCGGATCCGCTCTGAAGATGATTTCACTGGCTGAGTTTATGAGAGATGTTTACGGCTCCTGCAGCTTTTCTAGATTTAGGGCTGGGTTGTATATTCTGTGTGACAGTAGATAGAGAGATTTCACATCTTTTATATGGTGGTAGATATATCTAAACAGCCATCAGAACACAAATTTACACACAAATGTGATGAAGAAATGCAGGCTATATATGCTGTTCAAAAATGCAATTTAAAGTATTTTAAATAGGTTTCTTATGCTCATAAGAAAAAAAAAAACAGTAATATTTTGAAATTTAAAAATAACGCAATGTATATATACTTCAAAATATAATTGATTTCTTTGATGCAAACTTAATTTTCAGCTTTATTACTCCAGTCTTCAGTGTCACATGATCCTTCAGAAATCATTCTGATTGCTGATTTATTATCAATGTTGGAAACAGTTGTGTTGCTTATTTTTTTTTTTTGGAAGCTGTGATGCACTTATTTTCCAGTGATATCGTCGACTTGATTGCATAGATACTATTTGAGCTGAACTGAGCTTGACGATGACTGAATCAATGATGAACTGACTTTAACAGTAAATTGAGTGTTTACTGTTGTTCTTTTGCATTCCCTAGTAAAAAAAAAAAAAAAAAAAAAAAATATATATATATATATATATATATATATATATATATATATATATATATATATATATTTAAAATACATTTATTTCATACTAAGTATAGTTCAAATCTATTAACATATTTACTGACAGATAATTCGAGACTTACTGATATAAAAATTATAATTAAACTTTACTTGGCATATTACTTGTGCACTTTTCTTAATATTAAGTCTAAAATGTGTTTTAATGTCACTTTTGATGAGGATTGTATGATCTTTGAATAATATCAGACTTTAAATGCAAAATATTTAAAGTGTAGCTGAAGTATACTTGCAATAGTTCCACTTTAGCACAAAAAATGTACTAAGTATTTCTTTAATTGGCCTTCAGCACTACTTCTGCACAATTAAAGTGCAAAAATTAGTTGTTCCAATTTAGCAGACTTTAAGTACACCAGTTTAGTATACTAGAAGTACAATTGCAGGACATTTTATTAAGTACATAAATATAAAAATGTATTTAGTATACTTTGCATGAAATAAATGTATTTCAAATACATTTAAGTATATTTATTTTTAACTAGGGTTAGTACCAGGGCTCTGAACCGGTTCAAGGAACGAAAACGAAAACCGGAAACGAACGAAATTTTGACTGGAACAGAACCGGAAACAGAAACGAAATCAAATTTTATAGTTCCGAACAGCATCGAAAATTTGAAATGGCCATTAACCGGTTAATAATGTTATTTTATCTTCAATTTAATATTTGAAATTTGCTGTCAACCAATCAGGAATTCAAATATCTAGACTATGCAAATGTGATGCTGATGCATGCAACGAGTGAAATGCCCGCGCGCTCAGCTGTGAACTGGTCATAGTCGCAATGCACCGGCGTTAGAGTTTATCCGAGGACAGTGTATAAGATTCAACAGATCTTACGCACCTGCAGCGCTTCTGTGAACGGAGAAAACAGAATAAAACTATAGGCTTACATAAAAAGGAATATATATGCCTATACACTAAATATATTTCACTTAAATCATTGACAGATTAACGAAACGAAAGAAAAAAATATATGATGAGTTAGGCCTACGGTTCATTGTGATGCTTTCCAAAGTTATCGGAAAGGAAAACGAGACGCAGAAAGTAGTTTTCTTTATTTTGCAAAAGCTTTACAGTTTTATTTATTTTACAGTTTTATTTGTTTTGCAAAAGCTTGACAGTTTTGAATGATGTCGCATCTGTAACCAACCAGCGTTGGTATGGCCATATCGCGCTGTAAAAAGTTACAGTGCTCCGTTATCCAATCTGTTGCGTTCAGCGTGACCATCGCCTCACTGTGCTGATATAGCCTAACTGATGTGAAGGATGATGTTTTAAGTCGATGAAAGTACAAAGCCATATAATAAATAATATTTTAGCATCCAGATACAGCGCGAATATGGAAACATTTGGATTCGTGCCAAATGAGAGAGGTAGGCATCAGTTTCACCTTTAATTTGTTTTTGGTTTTTATAGCCTATAGGCTATAGCCTTAAGTTTAGAGGATTTGTTGTGAAGAGAAACTAATAACTGTGTTTATAATGTTTGTAAACATTTATTTACATTGTTTTACCGGCATCATAATTTTACATTGATTTACCGGCATTTTAGCCTACATCATTTCTGAATGTATAGCCTAATAAAATGCGACAGTACTGTTTTTTTTCCTCAAAACGCAATTTTATACAAGTAGCGTTTTTTTTTTTTTTTAATAATGCAGCAAACATTTTTAAATATCTTTAAAAATACTTTAATGTCTTTAAAGCATTAATATATTTTTTCTTTTGTTTAGTAGCCTACATTTAGGCAAATCTAGAAAAGATGACGCTGTATTGGCTATGACTTAGCACAGCGGGTTAAGATACCATCTCTTCCTGGTATTTTTTTCTTTATTTTTATTTTTGTGTAAAGAAAACACTGTACTTTATTATTATTATTATTATTATTATTATTATTATTATTACAGGCAAAGACAATTTTGAAAAATAATGTTATTAACCGTTATTTTTTCTACTCGAACCGGTTTCGGAACGGTAATAATACAGAGGAGCGCAGGAACAGAAACGTTAAAATATCGATTCTGCTCGGAGTGAACCGATTGACTTTTTTTTTTTCGTTTTCAAGCCCTCGTTAGTACACACTATTTTTCCTATTTAGCACTGTAAAACTGCTTTGACGCAATCTGTATTGTTAAAAGTGTTATATAAATAAAGGTGACTTGACTTGATACTTTTTTCAGGATTCTTTGATGAATAGAAAGTTAAAAAGAACAGCATTTATTCAAAATAGAAATATTTTGTAACAATATATACTACCGTTCTAAAGTTTGGGGTTAGTCATTTTTTCTTTTCTTTTTTGAAACAAATTAATACTTTTAAATTGATAAAAAGTGATTTTATCAGTAGCGATTCATATTTATATATATATATATATATATATATATATATATATATATATATAGATAGATATAGATATAGATATAGATATATGAACAATATGATCTTGTAGTTTACCTAAAATAGGATTAAACATTTTTAATGTACTGGATTACATACAAATAAGCCTTAACATTTGTTCATTGAATTTTCATGCATATCTTTATATACACCATTACTGTGACAATGACTCATACAGTGGTATTAGATTTTGTCATCACCTTTTTTGTATGTCATTTCTCTGCCAGACCAGAATAAAGTTCACATAATTTAGGTGTCAGTGTCATGTTTCCTGCCGTGCTCAAATATATTATCTCTGAGAGCGGCTGGATGGTTAATTAAGGAATAGCTAGACGAATGCTTAATGAGGGGCAACGGAAACACACAGGGGTGTGAGCACAATGGAAATTCCAGAGTTGGTTTCAAAATAATGAATGACTAATTATTGAAATAGGCTCATTGTTTGTTTTGACATAATTGGCACTAATTCGTAAGTCTGCGACGCGTGATGACGGATGCTGTTTTTCTTGTTGATGTTTCAGAACGCAGAAGCCAGCTTTGACTTCAGTAGCAACGACCCGTACCCGTACCCACGCTACACAGACGACTGGTTCAACAGGTGAGGAGCTCAGCTCTGGAGCTGGACTGTGTGACTGTATTCTGATGTGCCATGTGTGTTTGACTGATATCAGTGGCCACAAATTTGTGATCTTCATGTGAAAGTAGCAAGAAATATGTAGTCATGTAAACAAATATGGAGTGAGCACAAAGCAAAGCTTATGCAATTGCTTGTGTATTTACTATTTTACAGCTTTGAATTTAGAATCAAAATTAGTCTCTTTTAAACTTGTGTCACATATTGTGAAGCCTTTTTTAATGCTTTCAACTTTCAAATTAGAAATATAAACTAATCAATACAAAATTAACTTTAAGATAATACACTCTTTCTCTCTCTCTCTCTCTCTTTCTCTCTCTCTCTCTCTCTCTCTCTCTCTTCCTACATGACTTTCTATATTCATTATATTATTTATTAGTTATTTCACACTAGCATTGAATTTGGGGTTAGTAAGATTTTTAAATGATTTTGAAAAAAGTCTCTTACCAGTCTCGGCTCAATAAGGGCATGTTCACACTTGGCGACTTTTTTGAAAAGAAAAAGTTAGCAAGAGTTCTTTCTTTAGTAAAAAAAAAAAAAAGCAGGCTTTTTTTTTTGGTTACAAATAGCAGCCGAGGGCATCTTTTGTTGCTATAACAACAGCTGCAACAGTAGCCTTGTGTGTGCTGCAGAAATGTCGAGAAAGTTGGCTCTTGTATTGGATTTTGAAGTTAAAGGGGGAGGATAATGTCGAAAAAAAGCGCTTGACGTAGGGCATTTTTTTATTTTTAGAAAAGTTGAACTTTTTAACTTGAAAAGAGGCTCTGAGCTGCAGATAAAGACGTCAGCGGTGGATTTACAAAAGCGCTCAGGACTTTTTTGAAACACGGTTTACTCCATAGGATTATAATTTAAAACAGATGCTGGCAGCTTCAAAAAAGATGCCAAGTGTGAACATAGCCTGAGGCAGTTTTCATCTGATCAAGAATACAGTAAAAACAGTAATATTGTGGGAAAAAAATTACAATTTAAAATGACTGTTTTCTTTGTGAATATGTGTTAAATTGTAATTTATTGCTGTGATCAAAGCTGGATTTTCAGCATCATTACTCCAGTCTTCAGTGTCACGTGATCCTTCAGAAATCATTCTAATTTGCTGATTTGCTGCTCAAGAAACATTTCTGATTAATATCAGTGTTGAAAACAGTTGTGCTGCCAAATATTTTGTGGAAACCTTGATAAATTGTATTTTTCAGGATTCACAGATGAATAGAAAGTTCAAAGGAACAGTATTTATTTGAAATAGAAATGTTTTGTAAGATTTTAAATGTCTTTAGTTACTTTTGATCAATATAATTTTGGTACTTTAGATACTATATATTATAAAGTATAAAAAAGAGAGAGAGAATCTTACTGACCCCAAACTTTTGAACACTAGCGTACAATACATGTCTTATAAGATGTAAGATTACTCAGAGCGTGCTGAAGGATTTGGCCGGGAGTGGGCTGGCAGTCCATTGACCTGCAACTGTTTCTCAGCAGTGGTTGGATGACGGACTCCTTGCCTCTCTGTATTGATTTTCCTTACACGTTGCCCCATTAAGTCATCTCTGACTGGCTCTCAGCCCAGCTGCATTAACACAGCGCGCCAAGCTTTTCCTTCTGCACTCTTATCAGAGCAGCCTGACCAAAACCCTTCGCCCAGAGGTGAAGATTAAGAGCAAAACTGTGCCATAAATTCATGTCACGTTTCTAAACCAGAGCCACTGCTAACTCTAATGAAGGACTCTGTAATCAGGAGATTCTGATTCACAATAAACCTTAATTAATGCTCTGTGTGATGCAAATAGTTTTAATAGTTAAATCAATGCTTTCCTCCACTCTCTCTGAATAAATCATTTGATCGTCCACTCTGTTGTGCATGCTGAAACTGAAGAAATAAGAGATGTTTATGTGAGTGAGGGAGTGTGGACAAGAAAGAAACAAAAATCTCACCATAAAATATGGCCCAGTTGAACATACTCTGGCCCTCGCTGCTCAAGTGTGTGATAGATTCTCTTTAAATGTCTGAGCCAAGCTGGATGTGTTATTATTCAGGTAGCTAGCCATAAACATGTTGACAGTGTAAAGAAATAGTTCACCCCAAAATAAAATTCAGCTGAAAATGTGCTCAACCATTAGATCAGCCAAAATGTGGATGAGTTTGTTTCTTCATCAGATTTGGAGAAATGTGTCATTGCATCACTGTCTCAGCAATGGATCCTCTGCAGTGAATGGGTGCCGTCAGAATGAGAGTCCAAACAGCTGATAAAAACATCACAATAATCCACAAGTAATCCACACCACTCCAGTCCATCAGTTAACATCTTCAGAAGACAAAAGCTGTGTGTTTGTAAGAAACAAATGCATCATTAAGATTAAAAACATTATTGTGATGTTTTAATCAGCTGTTTGGACTCTCATTCTGACGGCACCCATTCACTGCAGAGGATCCATTGCCGAGACAGTGATGCAGTGATACATTTCTCCAAATCTGAGGAAGAAACAAACTCATCCTAATAATGGATGGCATTATTTGGACACATATATAGTCCCACCCCAAATTCATGCCATTTCTTGATCTAATGTTTCCGATACACTCTTAAAAATAAAGATGCTTCAAAAGGTTCTTCACAGCGATGCCATAGAAGAATCATTTTTGGTTCCACAAAGAACCATTCAGTCAAAGGTTCTTTAAAGAGCCATCTCTTTCTTACCTTTTTATAATCTGTAGAACCTTTTTTTGCCACAAAGTACCTTTTGTGAAACAGAAAGGTTCTTCAGATGTTAAAGATTCTTTATGGAACCATTTAGATAAAAAGGTTCTTCTATATCATCGTGAAGCACCTTTATTTTTAAGTGTGTACTCAACAATAATACCTACAGTATGTAGTGATGCAGAGCCAAAACGGTGATACTTTTCACGGGAATCAACCTGCTATGGATGGTTTGTAGTTATCTCTCTATATTAAGCTAGAGAAATTAGAAATGAGACTGGAAAATGCCATTTAACTGATTTAAATTCACATCACCTGAGCACAATCTCTCCTGCTCCTGTAAAGGCATATATCGTGCTATATTCACCACACTAGCCTGATTAAACCTAATTAAAAAGCAATATTTACTCGAGAGAGCCAGAATTCCCAGCTATGAACCTGTTCAAAACTGAAATATATCCAAAAGCACAGGGTAGATGTTTTCTTGGCTTGGCTGCAGAGCTGTTTATTGTGGAGGTTTGTGCAGCAGGCAGATATTTCTCCTGCGTTTGTATATATGTATGGTGGACACCTTCTGTCAGCGTGCCGCACTGCTCAAACAGCACGCCATCACACCTTCAGAGACGGTGCCAAAGACACACGATAACAAATGCTAAGAGTTGCTGTGCTTTTATGGAAATTCTTACAGTAGTAATTAAATGACAGTACATGTTTTGTTTTGTGATGATATCTGTGCCTTTTTGGTTCTTACCTGGTGCTAGGATAAAAGCTGTATTCATGATCAAACTTCAGATGCAAGACAAAAAAAAAAAAAAAAGCATGTGAGATTAAAATCAGGTGATCCGCGTTTTTATACAAGGCTTTCTTAGTACTGGTTAGTCTTTCTCAGACTGGTTGATTGTGAAAATAGCAGCACACATACCTAGTTACCACAAAAATGACGTAACCCACATTGATTTCCAAGGACAAATCTGAATACAGTATTTGTGGAAAGATACTACAGATAAACCTTGGCATAATTGATATTTTGAACGCTGTGCATCAAGGACAGACAGAATCTAATAGAAGGAAGACAAGTGGCTCTTGTGTTTCTCCAGCCTCGGTTGCGGGTGTGAAGCATGCTGGGGCGTGTGCTGAGAGCAGCAGTAATATCATCTGAGCTGCAGACTCACAGCATAATCAGACGCTTATATATAAATAGAAACGCTGTCTGTCTGAGTGCAGGGGAGGAGGACACGTTGCTGTGGCTCTTCCTGAGGAGTCTCTGTTCTTTAGCAGCTCGTCTTGTGCGTTTGAGGCTTGTTATTTAAGTAGGGCAAGGGTCAGAATCAATAACTTCATTTACATACACATGAATTCAGATTAATGTTGGAATGCAGTCAAGTGTCGTTAACGTATTGACCCTATGACTATTCCCCAGTTAAGCCAATATTCCAGTTTCATTTAGAAATCTAAAAGGTAAACATCTTATTGCAATTGCAATGAAATAATTAATTATATGTCCATGCAAAAGCCTTTTCTTTGGATGCTACATGATACAGGCAATTTCTGATGGACAGATTCTGAATATGCACATTTAAGGAAATATATTTTGGAAATATTATTTAAAAAACTGGTTATTTGCTGAAAGTCTTTCCCTCTGTTGTAGTTTTCAGTTCTCATACATAGATTCCCAGATAGTAAGAGAGCAGGTGAAAACCATTGAATCAGTGTTAAAAATAGTTGATTTGTCAAAGTTAATGGCATTGAATTAATATCACTTTTGTATCCGCAATTAATGTTGAAAAAATGTTGACATTTCAACAAACCACCATTATTGTGATCAGTGTTTGCTTTAGTTGGGCTCTTGACTCTTGCTTTTCATTAACTTAATTCTCTTTCAGTGATTACAGTAGTGTTCCAATGTAAACACTTATGGATTAATAAAGAAATAGATATTTTAAAGTTAAGTTGGAGTGTAGAATATTTTTTATGATGGGTGTCAAGACGTAAAAAAGTTGAGAAATAGTACTAAAAAAATGTTGAAGATGATCTTTCATTCTGATGTAAACGTTCTGTTTCACAAATGCAAAGATGCTGTGGCAAGATATACAGAAAGATTTAGACATCAACACATCAACAATCATACAAACCTCAACAATGGTGACAATCATCAAACTAATTCAGAAAAACAGAACAACTGCAATGCATGCTGGGAGTCATGAATGAGTTTTATACTATATACCCAGAATGCATTTCAGCATAAATGTTTCTTTTGTTGATTGTCACCATTGTTGAGTTGCATACACTGATTCTTGATGTCTAATTGATTCAGCAGTTTATTTTTTTCTTTGAGTTTTTTTTTTTTTTAGTAGTTTCATAGAAGTATGATAGCCATACCACTGCTTCAATCTCACACTGTAGTATCACACATTATTCACACATAAATGACACAACATACTTGTGAGCAGTTTTTTAAATAACCTCACAGTGATTACAGTCACCATCACCTGAGCCCAATGGATCTTAGTTTTCATTGCCTCAATAAATGCATTTTAACGTTCATTAAATTCGTTAGCCTAGCCTATTTGTTATGAAGTTTATTTAAAAATCCTCATAGGCTAATCTATAGGCTAATTGTATTTTTTCTTAACTTTTATTAGACTGCAGATCGAAATAAATGTATTCTTGATAATCTTTAAAATGAGAGACATTACTAAAATAATTTAGGCTATACTTTCTTCGACTGAACAAAAAAACCTGAAACCATTTAATTTGCAGTGTTAACTTATGAATTAAAAGAAAGACAAGAAATAAATCACAACAAGAACAATCAAGATTTTTCTTGTAATCAATGCAAAATGAATGCTGAATGATGTTTTCAAATATTAAACGTTTAAAAAAATCTTGTGATTGGGAAATTGGCTGATTCTTGAATTCAAAGACTATAATCTTTAGACACCACAAACTATGCGACTGCAAACAGCGACTGAGCCCAACTGGAACAGGCCGTGTCCGACTGGGCACGATCCATCCTCAAGACCAAACTCCATTCATAATCGGCCTGACAGTCATGTAGTGTGTTCTCGGCGTTAGGGATGTTTATTTTTAGCTTGTTTTATATTTCTATTTACACCAATTGTGAAATGTGAAATAATTGTGAAATATATGACGTGTGACTGATGTTTTTCAGTCATGGCACCAGATGTGCTGGAGAGGTGTCTGCGGTTTCAAACAACAACATCTGTGGGGTGGGCGTGGCCTACAACTCCAAAGTAGCAGGTACGTCTCTGATAGGCTCTGACAGTGATGACCTCATAATAACATTAACATCTCATATGAGATGTCAAGCGAATCATCTTGAAAGTAGAGGAGAGTAGGCGTCGCTGTCAGGGAAGGAGCTGTCAAGCCAGACAGTAGGCACTTGCCATAGTAAACCAGCTGAGAGGTTTTCAGTGGATGCAACTGAAATACTGCTGCTTTTATTTGAAGATGAATTTAGAAGTAATCCAATGTCCTTTTTATTTATTTTCCGAAAAATCTATCTGTTTCCTCCATTTTTAGATTTCAGAAAAATCATATATTCTACACTGAGTCTACACATATATTATTCACTCATATACAGGTGCATCTCAATAAATTAGAATGTCGTGGAAAAGTTCATTTATTTCAGTAATTCAAATCAAATTGTGAAACTCGTGTATTAAATAAATTCAATGCACACAGACTGAAGTAGTTTAAGTCTTTGGTTCTTTTAATTGTGATGATTTTGGCTCACATTTAACCAAAACCCACCAATTCACTACCTCAACAAATTAAAATACTTCATAAGACCAATAATAATAATAATAATAATAATAAAAAAAAAAAAAAAAACATTTTTAGTGAATTGTTGGCCTTCTGGAAAGTATGTTCATTTACTGTATATGTACTCAATACTTGGTAGGGGCTCCTTTTGCTTTAATTACTGCCTCAATTTGGCGTGGCATGGAGGTGATCAGTTTGTGGCACTGCTGAGGTGGTATGGAAGCCCAGGTTTCTTTGACAGTGGCCTTCAGCTCATCTGCATTTTTTGGTCTCTTGTTTCTCATTTTCCTCTTGACAATACCAGGTTCAGGTCTGGTGAGTTTGCTGGCCAGTCAAGCACACCAACACCATGGTCATTTAACCAACTTTTGGTGCTTTTGGCAGTGTGGGCAGGTGCCAAATTCTGCTGGAAAATGAAATCAGCATCTTTAAAAAGCTGGTCAGCAGAAGGAAGCATGAAGTGCTCCAAAATTTCTTGGTAAACGGGTGCAGTGACTTTGGTTTTCAAAAAACACAATGGACCAACACCAGCAGATGATATTGCACCCCAAATCATCACAGACTGTGGAAACTTAACACTGGACTTCAAGCAACTTGGGCTATGAGCTTCTCCACCCTTCCTCCAGACTCTAGGACCATGGTTTCCAAATGAAATACAAAACTTGCTCTCATCTGAAAAGAGGACTTTGGACCACTGGGCAACAGTCCAGTTCTTCTTCTCCTTAGCCCAGGTAAGACGCCTCTGACGTTGTCTGTGGTTCAGGAGTGGCTTAACAAGAGGAAAACGACAACTGTAGCCAAATTCCTTGACACGTCTGTGTGTGGTGGCTCTTGATGCCTTGACCCCAGCCTAAGTCCATTCTTTGTGAAGTTCACCCAAATTCTTGAATCGATTTTGCTTGACAATCCTCATAAGGCTGCGGTTCTCTCGGTTGGTTGTGCATCTTTTTCTTCCACACCTTTTCCTTTCACTCAACTTTCTGTTAACATGCTTGGATACAGCACTCTGTGAACAGCCAGCTTCTTTGGCAATGAATGTTTGTGGCTCACCCTCCTTGTGAAGGGTGTCAATGATTGTCTTCTGGACAACTGTCAGATCAGCAGTCTTCCCCATGATTGTGTAGCCTAGTGAACCAAACTGAGAGACCATTTTGAAGGCTCAGGAAACCTTTGCAGATGTTTTGAGTTGATTAGCTGTTTGGTATGTCACCATATTCTAATTTGTTGAGATAGTGAATTGGTGGGTTTTTGTTAAATGTGAGCCAAAATCATCACAATTAAAAGAACCAAAGACTTAAACTACTTCACTTCATTACAGTGTTGTAATTAAAATACTTGCATAATTTATCAGGTCTGTTCTGTGCAGTCAGTAATGATGAATGACTTGTCTCCGTTTGAGACATTGCTTTGTTTCTTAGCCTAATGGAATATCAGCTCAATTGATCATTTCTACCCTTCCCCTCTTTCACAACATCCACCAGGCAGCACCAACAGCACCATCAATAAAAACATCATTTACGCTCTGCAGCACATTGATTTTTTTTTTCCTTTTCAAAAGGCCACAAAAGAAAAGGCGAGTAACTAATAGCCAGTGAATGTCTTTTGTCCCTCACAAAGGGACACATGCATGACTCTAGCTTCAGCTCTTCAGCTCACAGAAGGTTTTCCTCCAGGAAGAGGTCAGTATGAGGACTCTCAGTCAGTCTGACAGCCGCTGATGTTCCTGGAGTGCCTTCATACTTGGATTTAAGCTTTAACACGTAGGATACTGATACATGTATATAGAAAACACTGTATACAGATTCTAAGTATATTTAGTACAGTCCTTTGTTCAGGAGTACAATTATACTAGCAATTTAAAAACTATTGAACTTATATTACATTTTTCTTCACAGTGTACTTTCATAGACAAAAACAAAAAAACAAAAACAAAAAAACAAAAAAAAACAAAAAAAACAAAACAAAAAGGGTTAGAAGTATATAACTAGTTAATTAACAGTGTACCAATAAGTTTACTTAAACTTTCAGGAGTAAATAAAAAGTTAGATGTTAACTAGTTACTCAAAGTTTACTACTGTTACACTTAAAATCATACTTTTATAAACTTTATAATGGGCCAATTTATTTCCAAGAAATATTGAAATAGTACACATACACTTATACTACTAGTGAAATTATATTAGTATACCTACTACTATAGTATGCTTAGTGTATTTTAGTGTATATATGTTTCTAGTGTATAAGTGCATAGTGCATCATTTGGGATGCAGCTTTGAACTTAAGTTTTTTTTTTTTTTAATAAAAGTATACTTAAAATAATTATACTTTCCTTAAGTATATCTAAATCAAAAGATTAAGTATAGGCCTAGTGTGCTTAGACGTTTCTGTATACTTGCCAGAATTAAGGCTTTGAAGAATATACTTTTATAAACTAAAAATTAAGCCAGTTGAGTCCCAAGATGTATTGACATATACATACAAGTATACCTCAATGATATTAGAACACTTTATTAGAATACCATATTAGAATACTTGAACTTTACTTAAGTTTGCGTAATAAAATGAACTTGCAGTATACACTTTTGTAAGTGTAGTCCAGCATAAGGTCATTTTCAGCAGGTTTGGTAGACGTGAGAGAAATCAAAGTTAAGGTGAAATCTCGTTTGTGCTTGATGAAGCACCTAAGCCATTATCTTCAGCCCTCTCACACCTGCACTCATCACCGCAGAGCATCAATAGAGTAATATCAAGAGTTTTCCTGCTGTTCCCATGTTCTCAATCCTGCCATTTCACAGGCATTCGTATGCTGGACCAGCCCTTCATGACAGACATCATCGAGGCTTCATCCATCAGCCACATGCCACAGGTTATTGACATCTACAGCGCCAGCTGGGGTCCCACCGACGATGGCAAGACGGTGGACGGCCCGCGTGAGCTCACCCTGCAGGCCATGGCCGACGGAGTCAACAAGGTACCTCACTCTTAAAAACCACAGAGGTTTCTCACAGGATAAGCGTAGCTAAATTAATTCCCTTGTGAATCACCTGGGAGAAAAAAAAAAAAAAAAAAGAGAGGAAAAACTGAGGTACAGAATTGTAACATCTGGTCCAGTCAGAAAAAAAATAAATAAATAAAAAAAAAAAACAATCCAGAGTCTTCCTGGTCTCTCTCTGCCACTTTAGATCAACTTTAACACCAGACACCTGGACAAATAATGCTGTACTTCAGAAAATATGAATGTATTTAGAGATTCAAATTCAAAATAAAACCAGTTTCACTCATATAACTAGAATTTGCATTTCCAGAAAGAAATCTAAATATTCTCAATATCCCACAGACAAATCATAGTTTAGTATACAGATAATATGACGATGTTATCATTGTTGGCTATCTTTTGAATTGCAAACATCAGTGTAATCAGTGTCAATAAGAATTTCTCACATTTTAATCTTAGTAAATATAAGTACAGTGGGGGAAAAAATAAAAAAAATAAATAAAAAATAAATAAAAAATATTCAATCCCCTGCTGATTTTGTACGTTTGCCCACTGACAAAGAACTGATCAAGTTTATAATTTCAATGGTAGGTTTAGAGACAGAACAACAACAAAAAATCCAGAAAAACACATTTCAAAAAAAGTTATAAATTGATTTGCATTTTAATGAGTGAAATAAGTATTTGATCCCCTATCAATCAGCAAGATTTCTGGCTCCCAGGTGTCTTTTATAAAGGTAAGGAGCTGAGATTAGGAGCACTCTCTTAGAGGGAGAGTGCTCCTAATAAAAGACACCTGTCCACAGAAGCAGTCAATCAGATTCCAAACTCTCCACCATGGCCAAGACCAAAGAGCTGTTCAAGGATGTCAGAGACAAGATTGTAGACCTACACAAGGCTGGAATGGGCTACAAGACCATCGCCAAGCAGCTTGGTGAGAAGGTGACAACAGTTGGTGCGATTATTCACAAATGAAAGAAACACAAAATAACTGTCAATCTCGCTCGGTCTGGGGCTCCATGCAAGATCTCACCTCGTGGAGTTTCAATGATCATGAGAACGGTGAGGAATCAGCCCAGAACTACACGGGAGGATCTTGTCAATGATCTCAAGGCAGCTGGGACCATAGTCACAAAGAAAACAATTGGTAACACACTACGCTGTGAAGGACTGAAATCCTGCAGCACCCGCAAGGTCCCCCTGTTCAAGAAAGCACATGTACAGCCCGTCTGAAGTCTGCCAATGATTCAGAGGAGAATCTGTGTTTGGAGGAGGAGGAATGCTGACCCCAAGAACACCATCCCCACCATCAAACATGGAGATGAAAACATTATGCTTTGGGGGTGTTATTCTGCTAAGGGGACAGGACTATTGCACCACATCAAAGGGACGATGGACAGGGCCATGTACCGTCAGGACCAGGGCATTGAAGCCAGCCCCAGGGCATTGAAAATGGGTCGTGGATGGGTATTCCAGCATGACAGTGACCCAAAATACATGGCCAAGGCAACAAAGGAGTGGCTCAAGAAGAAGCACATTAAGGTCCTGGAGTGGCCTAGCCAGTGTCCAGACCTTAATCCCATAGAAAATCTGTGGAGGGAGCTGAAGGTTCAAATTGCCAAACATCAGCCTCAAAACCTTAATGACTTGGAGAGGATCTGCAAAGAGGAGTGGGACAAAATCCCTCCTGAGATGTGTGCAAACCTGCAACCAGCAGGGGATCAAATATTTTTTTTTTCTCTACTGTATATTGTCTCAAGCAAATGCTGCAAATTCATTAATTTCAAATGCTACGTTGATTATTGTCCTACTCCACATTTCCAAACCATCTTCATGATGCTAAAGTGCTCTTGTAATATGAAAGGTCCCAAACAAATAGTCCTACACTATTTAAAAAAAAAAAAGAAAAAAAAAAAAGACAGCTTTATCCAGGCAACCACCTTAAAAACGTGGTGACGAGAAAGCCACATGATGAATCAAACCTCAATACAAGTTGAGGTGAATATTAATATATTGAAGGTACACACAGTGTCATACAAATACTAAACACCATCATGCTAACACACATGCCACTAAAATAATGCAATTAGTATTAATTTAACAACATTAGATGTGACATAAAACCCTAATGTACATAATAAAAAAATAAATAAAAAAAAAACTAAAATAATCATAGTTATTGCTCGCCACTGATATATAGGGAACATACCATTAGCTAATTAATAGATTTTTACAATACCATTTTTACAGTCTTGTACTAATACAATTTCTATAATTTTTTTATTTAGACCACAAGCATTTAAAGGCATCTATGTGTTGCATCCATGTAGCCTCATTACAAAATAGCTTTGACTCCCAAAGACTCTCCAGGAGTTCTCCCACATATGTCAACCTTGCAAAGTCTCGTCGCATCACACTAAACGTGTCATTTAGATGCACATTCCCTGTCCGTGACTGCTGTCTTCACAAATTGCCTCAGCTAATGGGTATAAATGGCACCGAGCGCTCCTCTGCTGAGCAGGATTTATGAGGGCGCTCCACTTGTCAAGTCATCGCACAAAGTAATCGCTGTGTGTTTTGAGCAGCCCTTTGCAATTGAAATCAGATTGGACAAGAATAGCAGTGATGGGTGAAGACCGTGTGTCCCTCAGGCTTCCTCGCTGCAGTTGGAGAGGACTGAGGTTGAGCCTGGGAGTAATACTGAGCGCTGTTTAATCATTACGAGGGTCAGATGGCAAACACTTCTCGTATGCATCATTTATTTATTTGTAGGACGCCACACAGAGTGCTAATGAAACGCCAGATACAGTTGAGCATTGCGGTTTGGCTGCTGGTGACAGCACGTTTGGCATAATGTCAGTTACCACAGAAAATCATCTCGACTTGTCAGTCAAAATTTGTGGTTACTGTGCAGCAATGGAAACACATTGCAGGAGACATATAAAGATATAGCCAGTCTTTCAACCTCAGTGTTATATCCTTGCAACACTGTATGATTATGCGCAAAATACACACAATGATAAAAGAAAGAGGAGAAAACTCTAGAACTGATGTCGGTGTACCCACCTGTAGGACAATCTTCACATTTCTGCTGTAAACCCTGTTGAATGCTTTGTGGAAGAAATCTGGGATCAGTCCTGATGATTTTCTGGTGATAAACTCGCCACAAATACTGTAAATAGACTAAATAAAGCAAAAACTTTCCTTTGATCGACGAGTTTCTGCTTTGCTTTTGGACACTATGGCAATGCTGGTCCACCAGCTAGACTAGCAAAAAAAATCAAATAATAAAATATATAACCAGCATTACACATTTTGAGAAAGTGTCTATTTTATTTAATTCCAACAAGAAAGGAGATATAGGTATTGCAAGTGTGTGAGACAAACAATACCAGACAAAAGAGAAATTAAAACAGAGTAATTTAAATACAGGACAAACGAGGGAAATAATGGCAAACACCTGTGCTTGTTAAATGCATCACCATGACATCTAATAAGTGGCGGGAATCTAAACAAAAGAAAACAGGAACTAATGAATGCAAACTAAAAGTCCATGAAAACAGAAACTAAGATAAAATAGCTGAGAGTAGTCTGTGAGAGTAAGTAGATGTAACACACATCCAATTATTGAACTCTGGTGCTGTGCTGAAAATCCTTTAGCTAATGCTGAAAATTACCTTCTGTAAATTGCTTGCAAATCTCTCATTATGCTATATTATCACTCAGCCTTTTATCCACCTGTTTTCTTTTTTATTACTTTGAGGAACTAATTGATCTGAGCACCTCAGAGTTTCAGTGAAAAAAAGAAGCAATATTTGTGGATAATTCTGGCAAAATTCACTCAAAAACATGGTGCATAAGCTCAGACCAATACAGCCTATGATCAGTCAGTTTCAAAAAAGAAATAGAAAACTGTGCTAATTGAAGGAAGACAAGTTGATAAAAAAGATTTGGTATTTGGTAATAATAGCAAATTGAGAGATTTACAAGCAATTAAAAAGCTAAGTGTAAAGTAGGGGAAAAAATCTTTAAAAGTACAAAAATTATTCAATTTTGGGGGGAATTTGTTAACCCTGTGTGAGCGAAGTCAGTAGGCTTTATTCCAATGTGATGACATTAACTAGCATTTTCAGGGAAAAAAATAAATAAATAAAAAAACACATGACGGTTAAATATGTCAGAAGGTAAGCTCCCACAGCATAATCTGGATCTTCTCAAACGTTCTTCCTCATTTCTTAGGAAGTTTTCTCCCTTGCCACAGTCAACTTTGTCTTACTCTATGGGGGATTTGTAAGGCACTTTACTGTAAAGAGGCTTTGAAAGAGTGAAAAGCAACCATACAAATGCAATCATAAAAACTTTTCAGACTTTTGACCGACCTCAAATCATGCAGCTGATTGAGGAGAGGTGTGCTTTTACTGTTCCTAGCAATCAGGCCTGGCATTTTCACCTGGCAGTTGATAAAAAATTGGTGAATAATCCTACAAACTTGTGTTTTGAAGGAGGACCCCGAGTCATTCTTGAGAGCAGAATATCACAGGGACTTTGGGCACTATAAGAAATCATGTGTACTGTAGCAATGTGATAGAAACTACTCATAACTGTAATCCATACTGAAGTCAACGTCATGACACTGCATTGTGTGAATAGCTGCACAGACGCTTCTGTTCCTGCTCTTTGACCAATTGTTCCTTCAGTCGTCTGGAAGAAATTTTCTCCCTCCCACACTAAACAAAGCTTGTTACAAAACTAGCAGTGCTTAAAGCGCAACCATTTGTTTTAGCTAATTGTTCCAGAGTTCAGCTGATGGGTCTCCATTCATTAACAGCAAGAGAGAAAGAGAAACAGAGAGAGAAATGACACCAGTTGAAATTGTTTGTGGTCTGTAATATTGGATCTTTTCTTTTACAGGAAACAGAATATTAGTTTAATCAGTCAAGCTAAATGTGAAAAGGGTTGGATCATGGGGCCAGTACCCTGAAAGGTCGAAACAAGGCTGTACCAATGAAAAATTGATATTGATAGACAAAAAACACTCGAATAGGTTCTTCTAAACGTGGGTACAATGTAAAATAAATACCACGTACAATTCACTGAAGTTTCCAGCAGAAATGGAAAGTAAAATACTCTTTAACACAGATTGTATTCCTTTTCACACAAATTATGATTACAGGAGCAGATGACTGATTATTGATCTTTGTGCTGTGTTGAAAACCCTATGCACCTTTGGTGTTCCTGGTCAAAAATGACCAGCCTACACTCTTAAAAATAAAGATGCTTTAAAGGGTTCTTCACAGCGATGCCATAGAACAGTGGTTCCCAACCATGTTCCTGGAGGCCCCCCAACACTGCATGTTTTCCATGTCTCCTTAATCAAACACACCTGATTCAGATCATCAGCTCATTAGTAGAGACTCCAAGACCTGAAATGGGTGTCAGACAAAGGAGAGATGCAAAATGTGCAGTGTTGGGGGGCCTCCAGGAACGTGGTTGGGAACCACTGCCATTGAAGAACCATTTTTGGTTCCACAAAGAACCATTCAGTCAAAGGTTCTTTTAAGAACCACCTCTTTCTTACTTTCTTTTTCTTAATCTGAAAAACCTTATGGTTGGCTGTTATACCCTGTTCAAGAAAGGTTAGTAAATTTTTGCTTAATCCGATAACATTAACATTTTCTGTAAAAATAAATTTCTCTCCGGGACAAAATGAAGGTTAAAGACTTGCGATCTCAAAACACTTACTCTAGTGCATAATTTGTTAACTAATTTTGATGTTTGCATCACATAATCAGCTCCATTTATATGGCTTTCCCTATGAAGTAAACTTGCTTGGTAACTCACCTTGTAGAGCACTTTGGAACATTGTGGAGTCCCATAAATCACAAGTCAAGACTCTCGATAACCGAGATCAAAGACTATTCAAGGCAAGATAAAATGTTGTGGTTGCTTCAGCAAATGTGTTTTTATCTCACGTTTGCTTTTGTCAACACTATCACTTAGGTTTAGTGTAGGTGGTACAAATGCGATAAAGCTTTAACTTAGCGGATCCGAACTGCTGCGATATGTATTTTGAATTTTGCAGATATTACGCTACAGGCACGTTTTTCCAGTGAGTCAGGGTTGAAGAAATGAAATGCATTTTTGGTCTCTAGCACTTCCTCGGCTCTAATAATGCCTTCTGAACACCTTAGCATAGCTTCGAGGTTGATGAAGTCCAAATTGCAATGTATTAAACACATGGTGTGTAATTGTGACTTTATTGTATTACACCATTGAGACTTTATTTCTCATATTAGCAAACAAGTTTTATTAGCCCCTCGACAAGTCACATTTGCCAAACATAAGATTGGGATTATTAGATGCTGAATGAGTCATTTTGATATAAAATCTAAATTATGAGAAGTCATAAAGTTTCTGTAGCAATTGCAGAATATGAAGACACCATCTTATTTTCTCATTTGTTTACTCCAAAGAGGCTGATGCCTAGGGGTCTGGAAGCACCGTAATCGCTCCTCGATGTGTTAGCATGGTAAATCACCACGTACTGTTCAAATAACAATAATCAAGCACCCTTTTAAGATCACAATTGCACTGTACAAATTTCCTTCTGTCAGGTGCCTGCCACTATAAAACACAAAGCCTAAAGAAAAGAGCGCTCTTGCATTCAGCTAAAAGCATCAAAATTATATGTTCAGATGAGAACCTTAAACACAATGCCTGTGCCTGAATCATCGACACTCAGAGGAGAGTTGTAGTCTTTAAAAGGTCTCGAAACGCCTCTCTGATGTCTTGCTGAATTACTATGCGAGTGTAATTTGTATTATAAATGGAGTAAATCTGGCTCTTAAAGAGAAATATCAAAGAGCATGGACTGCTCCTTATTGAGCTGTAGCAGGTGTGAGTGCCGCTCGTAATCGTGCCATTCTTGCGTGTCCGACAGGGCCGAGGTGGGAAAGGCAGCATCTATGTGTGGGCCTCCGGAGACGGTGGTAGCTATGACGACTGTAACTGTGATGGATACGCCTCCAGCATGTGGACCATCTCTATTAACTCGGCCATCAATGACGGACGCACTGCGCTTTATGATGAAAGCTGCTCCTCCACCCTCGCCTCCACCTTCAGCAACGGCCGTAAACGAAACCCTGAAGCAGGCGTGGTGAGTGTGTGTGTGTGTGTTTATCGGTGTTTCCTACAGATTTTGTTTGTTTGAAGTGTGGGGCACCAACTCAGTCCTTAAAAAATTACTTGCAAAACACAAACCATTTTCCACCCCAAATTATGTTTTATTAATTACTCTTTTTAAAAGCACAATGTTGTATATATAATTTTTATTATAGCATTTATTACAACATTATTACAATGGTATTACCATTTATTACTATTACTGTTATTACATCTTTTATCCATTGTTTATATATACACTGTTTTATATAATGTTTGTATATAGATTTTTTATAATGTTTGTGATGATATATGCTATATGTATTGATAGAAATAGATTTGTTATTATTATTATTATTATTATTATTATTATTCCACTATAATTTCAGGCATATTATTATGAAATGTATTTTATTTAATTATAATGCCCTTTATGCAACATTATTACAACATCACCATTTATTCTTTTATTCTTCTTATTTTATTAGACATTATTATTTTAATATTATTTCTTATATCCACTTTTATATTTTATATCATCTTCTTATATTTTACTCTTCTTATTTTTATCTCAAAAAGACATGATAAGGATGTTGTGAAAGGCAATCATCTGTGGGATATGTCTTTATGAGGTGAAATCAGGTTCAGTACGGTTCCAGTTGTGTGCTATTGAGTCTGGAAATTTTTACAGCAATTTTCAATTTGGTGTGCCAAAGTCATAGGTGCTTTAAAACATGCTTTTCAAACACAATCTCTTTTTCCGCAGCATGATAATACAGAGTATGACAGTGATAAAATGACGGGGAGTTAATCGTTTCATCCATTTTGTGTCTGAACAATGACTCTCAGATGGAGTCGGAGGGATGCATTCAGCTAGGAATTTAATCAGAGCGTATCTCCAGACTCAAAGAAAGCGTCTGAGATGAAGACTGTGGTTAGTCTGTCAGAGATCGTCCTGTCAGAGGAAAGGCAGGAATTGCCTCGTGTCAGTCTGGATTCTCTCAGGGCGATCAGGGCTGGTCTGAATCGCCAGTTTATCGCTTTTCTCTGATTGAGCACTGAACAGTAGAAATGCAACTAAAAGAAATGGCAAATGATTACATTTTTTTTTCTTTTTAATTAAAAAGAGGAAGATTATCAGTGAATAATAAACTTATATTTTGATCAGTTTGTCACACAAATCTTTAGAAGACACAGTTAAAAGAAATGCAGAAATTAACTGTTTTTATGTTAATTCCATGGTGTCTATTTGGGACTTGAGAGAATTTAAATAATTTTCATAATATCTATAATACAAAATATAGCAGACATGTTTGGAACAACATGAAAGTGAATAAATGATGAAAGAATTTTCATTTTTGGATGAACAATTTCTTTAAAGACATAAAATACGATAATATGTCTTGCTGTTAATGTTTAGTGTTAGTGTTTTACTCAGGTGATTTCAATACTTGTGTGGATTTTGTGATTACATTATGAGGCAAATGAATTGATACACTGCATCTGGATTTCTTATTTATAGCTGTTTCTTCATTGTTAACATGATACCTGAGACAGCTTTAGGAAAAACATACACAAGATTTATTAACCAATATTTTTCACAGACAATGATATCCATTCAAATATATTCACACAAATTAAGCCTAAATCAAATAAAACAAAGCACTAAATAATTCATTTTTTGGCTTTCATCTCATTGCTTTTAGTGAGGTTTGCTTACATCAGTCAGAATTGGTCACAAGTTCAAACGCCCATCTCTGGAGGGTAAATATGGATGTTTCTTTCATCTCCTGCCTTTGATAGATCATGAAATGACGGGCAACTCCAAAGTCTACATTACCTCAAAGTGTTGTGATGAAGAAAGCTTTGGGATTTTGTAGGGTTTTCCTCACTGTGCAACTGAACCAAGTGCTTCATTAGAAGTTCTGTTAATCATCAACAAAGTTCATAATTTAAGAATTGACTTCCATTCCACTGATGACCTGGAATGTGAATGGGCCACAACAAACAGGACAGGAAGGGAAATTTACTGAATTACATTTAAACTAATTCAACACAGTCACACAACAGAGCAATTTCATTAGTCCAACACAACAATAAAATGAGCAAGAACAAATAATTTTTATTTCGCTGTTTCCACCTTGTACACTAGGTGAAACAATTTTCACTCAGAAATTTCTAGTAAATTTAACAATTACAAAGATAAAGCAAGAAACACATTAATTAATTAAATGAAAAATTTTAAGGTAGAAAAAATTGTATTTACTATTTTGAAAAATCACTTTTTACAGTGTATGGTTGCTTCATGGTTTGACTTCTTGATGTTATTCCACTATAGTCAAAAAAATATTAATTTATTAGAAATAAATTTGAGATTGCTCACAAATTTCTATATATTTCATACATTGATGTAATTTTTTTGGAAATACCCCATATGCTATGTGTATGATAAAATGATCATGGACAATTTATATGTAAAATGAAATTATTATTAAATCTAATTAAACTGTCTTAGAACAGCAAACAATCTCTTTGTATTTCATACTTTCTTACATTTTAAATTTAACCTGGAATTCTGTGTCCTGTTTGCTTCCTCTTAAGTCAGTTCAAAACAGAATTAGAATTTCAAAGGCATTTTTCACCTGCAGTTTGCTGAAGTGTTATCCGGATATCATTGGCACTAATGTTTAATTAGGCTTTCTCTTTGTCTGCGTCTGTCTCCAGGCCACCACGGATCTGTACGGAAACTGCACACTGCGTCATTCAGGCACATCTGCTGCCGCCCCTGAGGCTGCTGGCGTGTTTGCCCTGGCGTTGGAGGCCAAGTATGTACACTTTTGCTTTCCAGCGCACAGCTCTGATGAGTAGCGAGCCTCTATCAAATATTTATGAAACAATAAGGCAGCGTTGCTGGCAGACGGTAGCTGAGATTGTAGATTACTGCTGACGAGGATTGTGTCAGAGCTCAGCACCGCAAGCACAACTCCCGCTCTAAAACCTCCCTCACGTATGATTGATACACTTTAACACAGAAACCGTGCTGATGCCAGAGCCGAAGCTGCGTTCCTGGTGATTAGAGAGTTGAATGATGATGTTACCACATGATCTGCCAACAAATAAACATGCTGCTTCACGCTCCTTTATTTATAAGTCATACTACTCGATTTGAAAACTTATATTCCACTCAAAGTCATTTAATTTTGCATCTTTATTCCTTAATAAGCAGCTTTTGTTGTAACATTCAGCCATCCATTCGTTCTCTAAACTCCCTGAACAGATGGCCAGTCTATCACAGTCAGAAGTTCAGTAAATAAGTACCTGGACAGAAAAAGTAGCCGGAGCAGCATGATAAATGTGTGAATCAGGGCTGAGATTGTGCTCTGGCAGCAGCAGCAGCGTTACCCTGCTGGAGGAAAGGAGGGTATCACTGTTCATTTCTGAGACCTTCGGGTGAGACGCTTCATATCCACATACTTTCAGCCGTTGATGAGGAATCAAACTGGCGTGTATGTCGCTGATCACCTCATGAAAAGGAAATTGAAAGTCGCTTTAGGTTCAAGCCAACAATTACCCATGTTTCTCTGAATGCCAGAAAACAAATCATATTTGGCTGCATCTGGCACTTTAGACTCATTAGAAGAGTGTAAAGCTCAAGACTCGATATTTCATGTCAAGAGGAACCACACTGACTGAAATCAACTACAAAGAGCTATAGGTGCTGTCAATCGATTAAAAAAATAACTAATTAATCACACATTTTTTTCTGAAAGTAATTGTGATTAATCCCACCTAACATTAAAGTTTTTAAATACACTTTTATATTGAATTAATTTCACATTCAATCTCCAAATTAATGTAGATGCAACACAAAGACAGTATATTTTGAATATTTGTTTAATAGCATCTTTTTTTTTTTTCACTGATACCAGTACTACTGATGTTTCTAGGAAATTTTTCCTAATATTTAACCATTGACTATAACCAGTCAACATTACAGTATAATTGAGAGTTATCAATTTGAACAATTATTAGACTTTAAAAAATAACAATCTTCACATAATCCCATTATAATAAATGTCATATTTATCTGTGCCCTTTCAGCAAGTAGGGAATATACAGAAATCTAATAAAGTTATCAAACACTAAAGTCTAAATTAAATATAGATGAATCCCTAAATTTACAAAACAAATATTGATTTCCTTTTTTTTCTTTTGTTGAAAAAAGAACAGACATCACAGCAGCTGCTTATTAGGTTATTTGGCTGCTATTACTTTAAGAGCTGCTGCTGCTGAACGTGACGCAGATCTGACACGCATCGTATTTTCTCACAGCATGCGTGGCCGTATTTGTGTTTACAATTGAGCATGTGCTATGAGCACAGTATAATGGCTGACAGGACAGGAAAATTCGTTTTTACTGACATATAGCCTGACACCATCTCATCTGACCGCAGTTCAGTGTTGTTCTACTGAAGCTCCTCGTCACCTGTACCATTTCCGCATTCGTTTGACTCGCACCTGTCGCTGAGGCGAAGTGGAGTGTGCATCTAAAAAGTCTCTTGTTTGATGTGCTCTTAAAGATGTTCTGCATCTAAATAAACAATTCTTATCAAGAAAAAAAAAACAAAACAAAAAAAAAAACAAGCAGCAGTTGTGAGTGGGTTGGCTCCTGTGTTAACTGCGTTAAATATTTTAACACTGTTAAAATAGAAGAACGAATTGCCTGCATTAACATGCTAAATTTGACATCACTAGCTATGACTATTAAGGGGTCATATTGTATTGTATTGTTTTGTTTAAATAGGGTTAGGGTTAGCATTAGAAAATGCTTGTTTAAATACAAGCATTTTCTTCTTATTATTACTTTATTATAAAATGTACCACATAAACACACACCAACATTAGCACCTTGTTGTAAATAATCTTGCCATGTGATTTCCTAACAAGCCTATGCATGGATGCAGTTTTCTGAAGCCGGGAGTAGTGCATTGATTGGCAAAATTCTCTGACTTTTATTGATTTGTATTGTTATTTCAGTACAAGCATGACAGGAAATGCAAGTCACAGAACTTTCCCTACACACTCTCCATTATATTATCAGTTTTATAAATTCATATAAGTTTGAACCTAAAATGTTGATGGAAAAATCTGTGTGCATGTTATGCATCACTACCAAATCAAAACACCATACCAGTTTCAACTCAACGTGACCATAAGATGAAACAAAAGAAAACAGACTTTTTAAGTCAAGGCAAAATGCCAAAAAAAGGTAAATCCCTAGATACAAGCCCTAAATGAGGGGTTGAGCAGCACACAGACTGAGATTAGGAACAATTTAAAAGTACAAATGAAGAAGGACAGTCACACAGTCAGAAGAGCATGATCTCGAGGTGGAGGAACAGACAGTGAGTTCAACAGCAACCATGTTCATTACACTTGCTTGAGAAAGCTTTTGTAAGGAGCGACTGTTGGGAAAAAAGCTATTTTGCCACATCATTTCTGCCTCCGTTCACACATTTCGGTAGGACGTTACGGTGTCAGGACTGGTGTTAATAACTGTTGACACGGCCTTCCCTGTGTAAAGTCTTTGTGTTTGCTCAGTGCTAAATAATGATGTAGGTGGCAAGAGAGTAGGTCTCTTTGTTCAGCCAAATGTAAATACACATCGTAAATGGCAGCTTATTTGCATGTGTTTGTATATTTCAGCAGTCCTCAGAGGAGTGTAGTGCAGTATGGCTTAGGGCTGGACTGGAACAAAAAATCAGCTCTGGCATTTTTGGTCCAAGCGGCCCACTATGATCAGATGTGGTCCAGTCATATTTATATGTGTGTATACCAGACCAATTCTGATACCAACTGACATTTTTTTTTCTTTGAGTACAGAAACAAGATTTGCAGCCATTTGAAATTAGAGGCCACCACTGCATTTTTAATCACAATCCAAGCAAAGATGCATGAGCAGTTACTTTTTATTTAAATTATATTGTATCATTTCATAATGGTCAACATATGCCAACGTATGCCAATTCATCCCCTGCCAGTAGGTGACGCTTATGCAACAGTCACAATACAGCGTTTCCTTGGTCATCACTGTAAACAAAGCAGAGGTACGCTTATTAACAGTACATCAATATGCATTATATGGAGGTAAAATGAAAAAGAAAATGCCATCAAAACTTTTCTGAAGACAGTCAGTTCCCTTCAGAGATACATTCACATAAACTCTCACCCCCAATTTAGTATTTAGGGTTTTCTTTGAATATTTCGAGCATTGTGATAAGTGAGCTAGCTGTGCTTTCTCTGCTGGCGCATCTATTCTCTTGTCCTGCCTCTGGCCTGTTTATAGACTTTGCAATACTTCCCCACATTTCCAGGGTTGAAGCAATACAATACAACCTAATGGGTAGCTGTTCCTGCATGATTGCCAGATTACCAATCCAGCCCTGGTATGGCTGGGAGTTTAAAGTACACTTAAAGTACACAGTTACTTATCAACAAAATTATCCATTACCACACAGAAATCACTTAACCCAGCAACTAGATGAAAACTGCAACAATAACACAACATTAAGTTACATTAAGTCCATCGATGCATGGTTCATTTTTTTTTTTCATATCAAAATGTCATAACTGGATCTTCCAGTGAATTGACAGACTTCTCTTCAGTGACGCATAAACAGGACTTCTCCAATCATTTAGTGCTCTTAAACTCTGCCTCTGTTGTTGAGAGCCACACCCACATCTCAACATCCAATCAACAGCCGATGCACAGAATCAAGTCCCCGCCTTGCATTTTTTTTCTTTTTTGATCATCCGTTACTCTCAGACTATATGAAAGAAAAGAGCTATTGCTGCTTTTGCAGCTTTATCCAGCTCTTCTCACTCTTTGTTTTAGTTGTGTTGATTTAACTTGAGACTTCTGAGCTTCTGTCCATGTGTCAGAGTTCACCATAAAAACAGTACTGAAGACCTCCAAGCCATTTTCCTACAACCACTAAGGGTTCCAGTTTTCCAGAGAGCTGTGTATTAATAAAATATAAACCTCATGCCTCATATATGAGTTTAGTCTTATTGCCAATCTCTAGGATTAATGGTCAGAGTATGGTTAAAGAACACAGTATATAGTCAACATCTGCTTCCTCTAGCGCTCTGTGCAAATTGCTCTTCATCTTGAGTCGACCGCTCTTGAGAAACCATATGCAACTGTAAGGGTCGTGTTGTTCCATTGCTATGTGCTCTTTGCATTCACTCAATAGAGCACATTTTATATTGAATGGATAAGATAACTATTAGGATTGGGAGCTTGAAGGAGGCTTGAATGATTCAAGTTTATGAAACAGGAGTCATGCAAGTGATTTTATTTCCTAGGCTTGACTTTATTTCCTTCGTTGTGTTTGCCTGCAGTCCGAACCTGACGTGGAGGGACCTGCAGCACCTAACGGTCCTCACCTCGAAGAGGAACAAGCTGCATGACGAGGTGCACCAGTGGAGGAGGAACGGTGTGGGCCTGGAGTTCAACCATCTGTTCGGATACGGCGTGCTGGATGCCGGAGGAATGGTCAAACTGGCCCGGGAGTGGAAGACCGTCCCGGAACGATTCCACTGTGTGGCTGGATCCATGCAGGAGATACAGTGAGTACAGAAAACACCACTGTGACCGTACAGTAACGCTGCTGCAACCAGTGGCGGACTGGCCATCTGGAGCACCGGGAGTTTTCCCGGTGGGCCGCTGTACAATGTGGGTCAGCCCTTTGCGTAAATATATAAAAAATGAATTGTAGTAAATGTACGTATAGGCTATCCTTCCATCGGCCTAGACGAATGGCCCTCGCGGCCCACTTGATTCAAAACGTCTAATTAATTTAGCATGCTCCGGCTCAGTGCAGTGGCTCAAAAACGCTCGTCAGTGTCAAAATGTTTGAAATAGCCAATAAAAGTGTAGAAGGCTGGATTTACTGTTCACAGATGCTGAGCTGCGCGCGACTTGAATGCGAGCTGAGGTAAGATGTAAGCAGCTAAACATGACGAGACAATTCAGCAATATTTGCCAACCGTTTACGATAAATAAAAAATTAAATAAAATAAATGTTAAACGACAGACACTATTTTTCAGGAATACAAATTACTACTGGCCTTTTCAAATTTCTCAGATTTTAATGGCATTTACGTTATTCGTCACAATGTCGCTCCTACATATTAGCAGTTTTCAGCAGACATGAGATAAGAGTTAATGTAGCTATATCTCTATATAGGCTTTCTTCTGTGATGTCACGTGTCTTAGAAAATGTTAAAAAAAAAATCTATGAAAATCATTCACAATCTTTCTCTAGAACATTGTAAATCTGAAGACTTTTGCTTTTGAGTGGTGTGCATAGGAAAGTTATTTATATTATAGGTCTAATAAAAATATAATTTGCTTATTAATTCACATGCATTATTTTATATACACACTGGTGGTTAAAAGTATGAAATAATTAAGGCTTTTTATTTATTTATTTGAAAGATGATGAAAAATACAGTAAAAACAATAATATTATGAAAAATTACACTTAAAATAGTGGTTTTCTATTTAGGATATTTTAAAATGTAATTTATTTCTGTGATTAAAGCTGACTTCTCAGCATCATTACTCCAGTCTTCAGTGTCCCTTCAGAAATCATTTTAATGCTACTTAATTTGCTGCTTAATTATTATCAGTTAAAGAAAAGCATTTATTTGAAATATAAGTTCTATTGTCACTTAAATCAATTTAATGCAACCTTGTTGAAGAAAAATATTAATTTATATTTTTTTAATCTTACCCAAGACTGAATGGTATCACATTTTCCACAAAAATATGAAGCAGCACAACTGTTTTCAACATTGATAATAATCGAAAATGTTTCTGAGCAGCAAATTAGCATATTAGAATGATTTCTGAAGGTTGATGCTAAAAATTCAGCTTTGATCACAGCAATAAATTATATTTTACTATATATTCGCATAGAAGACTGCTATTTTAAATGGTAACATTATATATTTCACAGTACTGTTTAGTGTATTTTTCATTATCAAAATAATTTGTATACTCTTTTTCACAATTGTAGCTCTATTCTTTAAAATTATATATGTGAAGCTCCTGCAAAAGGACAAATACTGTATATCACCAATAGAAAGGCACCATTAAAACAGTCCGCATTCTGCACTATTCAAGTCTTCTAGAAGATACCAGAGCATTGTGTCATATAGACTAATAATATTGGTATTAAACTGTCCCCTGTAAAAATTCTTAAAAATATTTATTTTTTGCCATATACACCAGGAAAGACAAATTATAATGTAAAGAATGCCAGTCATTTTTGGTGTGGTGCAGTGTGTTGTGGTTTGGTGGGCCACTCTGTGCCAAAAAGTCCAGGGCCACTTTTTGGCCCCAGTCCGCCCCTGCCTGCAACCATTTCACTGCAGCAGTCCGACAGTAATATTTCCATATGAACAGGATGTTACAGACAAATGTAGAGCGCAACTTAATGGATCGTTAGATCCATCAGAAATTGACTCGCTTTTGCATTCGCTGAAGTGGCCACCGCGACTTCCAGTGCAGCGCATTGTATAGAAATTGTAAGAATATTAAGCACAAAATTAAATCTTGAGGAAGTTTTACACAACAGGACAAAGCTTTCAGATTAAAGGTGTTTAAAGCTTCTACTAAAACTTTATGGTTTAAATATAATTTACTAAAATGTTAAGTTTACTGTGAAGTATATGATGTATTATATTTTGATATAATTGAATGATTTTTGACCAACAGTTGCATGACAGGAAGAGTTTTGTGAGATTTTTAGCAGAAACACAAATGCAGTCTCCATTCATAGAGTCAATTGACTGGATTAAAAGGTAAAAGGTACTTGTGACATCAACTGAAAAGAAAAACCATCACAAGGTCACGAAGTCAGAGCAAGTAATTACATTTTAATAAGCGATTATGCAGACAAACATTTTAAGAACACACAATGTTATTCAGTTTAGTGAATTCTGATCTGTAAACCCTTGAAGCACAAAGATGTTTGATTAATCAAGGGTTGAGCTAAAACAAACACAAACTCCAAAAATGGTGCCTGATGGTTTGTAGGGAAAGTTACGCATTAATTATTCAAAAAATAAGCATTATGACATCATATCCTGTTGGCCATATTCATTATGGGGTCATAAATGTACATTTTAGATACTATTTGTGGCATTGCCTGGTAATCATTATTATCCTTCCCTGTACAAAGATGATTTTTCAAAGTTTTAAAGAAATACTATTTCAGTCTTTCTATTTCAGCAATTTCATGTTTAGTTTGATGGAATAATTTCTAAAATTATTTCTAATTTTCTAAATTATGTTTGAATGGTGTTTCTAATATAATAACATTATATAATACTTTTCATTGGTGTTTACACTGGTTCTGAAAACTGCTTTCTGTGCTATAGCGCCCCCAGTCTCACTCTTTTGTGCAACAGCAAAGTGATCTAAAGTTCAAATCTGTCCCACTGTATATTAAGTGACTTTAACTACTATGCACTTACATAAAAATAAATAAATAAATAAAATAAGTACAATGTACTTATTGTGTTCATATTGTATTGCTGAACACTTCTGCTGCTATTGAGGTGGGATACACGTAAGGTTTGGGACAGGTTTGGTGGTATGGGTAAGTTTGAGGGTGGGTTAAGGTGTAAAGGATGGGTCAATAGTGTAATTATAAATGTAATTACATAATTTAATTACAGATGTAATTACATGCAGGTATTTTTTAAATATAAGTACAATGTAAGTACAAACACTTAATATAAAGTGGGACCATAATTGACATGCTTGTGAAAAAAAAAAAAAAAAAATCTCGCTTTGTTGCACGGCGATTGATCACTCCCGGTGTGAATGGCTCCATAGGGATCTATAGTTTTGATGCAAGAATGTCATTGCGTCGTACATTCACATCACTAAACCACGCTCAATGTGAAAGGCCCTGGAGAGCCTAAAACACAAGATACAGCCATCATACACACAATGCATATCAAAACAGAGGGGAAAAGTAATACAGCTTTGATTTCAGAATTCACTGTGGTGTTAAATATTATTTTCCCTCTGTTTTGATATGCATTACCTGTGTGTGATTGTGGTGTTATCCGGCTGCTCTGACCCCCTCTGTGCTCTGTGTGAAGGCATATTGCATGAGTCGCCCTCCTGATTCTCCATACTCTGCTGCTCTCGGCCGCTTGTTCTCACATCTGCTATAATTAGTGCTCTCCCCACTCACTGCTGGGCACTGCATGCTATGGCAACAGCCACAATTACGCCGTGTGTGTGCGCTCTTGTTTGTGTAGGTGTCTTTGTCAAAACCTCCATCGACAGTGTCAGCCCTCGTATCATACCTCACACAGGGTTGGTGGGAGTTCTGGCGAGGCACAATTCAAGAACAGCAATTAAGCAGTGGCGCAGGAGAGATGTGAGTGAAGTGTAATGAGTGGAAGCTGTGAGAGGAGACTCCTATCCACTGACTAATGAATGCTTCCACACGCACATGAAACTAACTGCAGAACACATCGCAAGTGTCACTGTCGTCAGGAAAAATCAGGGTTTAATTGATTTCGCCAACCTGGTCTCATGGCATAAACGTACCTGGGGGCACTTTTTAGCGAGACCGTTTTTACGTACCTTACTGCACGTTACTGCCACAGTTTCAAAGAGAAATATCTTCTGAGTGGCACTAAAACACGGGTTCAATGCGTAAACCCTGGCACGTCTCTATTACGTTGATATAGGTACGTATTGCTGTGTTTTTATTACGTTGCTTCAGGTATGTATTGCGGCGGTTCAGAATTCAAATATCCGGGGACTGTTGCTAAAAGTTAATGCTCTATCGTGTTGGAAATATGCCCTACACCAAAGCCAACCTTAAACCTACCCAATAGTGTTGACAAATGCAAAACTGATATAAAAACGCATTTGTTGATCCAACCCATGCTATTTGAACTTCCTTATATGCAGATTTGAACTGTTTTTGTCAAACCGTAGTTACACAGGATTTGAACCGGAGCGCCTCAGCTCTCAAGTACGTCTCCATACTCCGTGAGCTACCGAACAAACCTACCGTCTATGAAAACCCATAGATATGAAGCTGGATATGTGTGATGCTAACATTCAAACGCATCAGTTTTCAAATCCCCCAGCATATTAATTTTGTTTTGAAGTCATAACATGATATTTTTCAAGTAATTGTGCAAAAATTACGCTTTATTAATCGAAACTCTGTAAATTTGTGTAAAAAGGAATAAAAGGCGTCAGAGTTTTACTGCCTCTAGTGTTCATTTCTTGTGGAAACTGCAGTGTTATGTACTTATTTGTGCGTATTTCGCGTCTCGCTAAAAAGTGCCCCCAGGTACGTTTATGCCATGAGACCAGGTAGGATTTCGCAGGAGTTCCCTGAATCTGCGACTGTCTGAGCCATTACAGGATTCTGCCAACCTTCTCACCTACATGTGATAAAGCTACAAGATCGTTTCTGTACCTTTTCAGTGACGTTACAGTACTTATTTTTTTAACTCTATAAGCTAAAAAAAGTTAAACATTTTTCAAAAATATGCTTTTTATATATTCACTAGCGTTTAAAAGTTTGGGATCAGTCAGATTTGTAAGTTTTATTTATTTATTTTTTTTAATGAAATTTCTTCTGCTCATCAAAGCTGTATTTATTTGATCAAAAATACCGAAAAACCCTGTCATTTCGTGAAATATTATTGCAATTTAAAATAATAGTTTTTATTTAAATATACTTATATTTAATATATAATTTATTTCTGTAAAGCAAAGCTGAATTTTCAGCATTATTACTCCAGTCTTCAGTGTCACATGATCCTTCAGAAATCATTCTGATATGCTGATTTATTATCAATGTTGGAAACAGTTTTGCTGCTTCATATTTTCTTTTCTTTTTTTTTTTTTTTTTTGGAACCTGTGATACTTTTTTCGGGATTCTTTGATAATTAAAAAGTTAAAAAGAACAGTGTTTATTCAAAATAGATACCTTATGGTACAATATGCATTGCCGTTAAAAAGTTTGGGGTCAGTAAATGTGTTTTCTTTCTTTTTTTTTTTTTTTTTGGAAAGTAGTTAATATTACGCAAGGATGTGTTAAATGGATAAAAAGGGATAGTAAATACTTCTTCTTCTTCTGCTTCTTTATTTTTAACTTCTTATTCATCAAAGAATCCTGAAAAAAGTATCATAGGTGATACTATAGATAGATATGAACTGTTGTTTTTTCACAGAGTAGTTGTTGGAGAGTTCACACAAAGCTATACAGAAAAAAAAAAAAAGCTATTCACAGGCGGCCAATGACACCCAGTGGCCCACCTTTTGTCTTGAACCGTAATTAAAACGAAAGCATGAGCTCACATTCCTCCTTATTTGCTATCAATAATAGCATTCATGAATTTCAGTCCCACAGTGTCAACTCTCTCTTTTCTTTATAACTCTCGCTGGTTTCATGGCTCAGTTTGTCTCTCAGAGTTCCCTGTTCACTGATGTGTTATAAACGAAGCTGTTAATTACATTTGCATAATACCAGGTCACTGCAGTTCAGGTACTCTAATTTTCATAAGTCAATCAGATTTGGTACTTGCACCCTATTTTTATTTTTCCTTAGCTTAATAGACCTCAATCTACTGTGTTTAGTGTTTTGTCTTCATAAATTGTTACAGATAATAAACGCAACGCTGCATAAATTTGTTGCACATAAATTATGTGAATTTTCTGAATTAAATTTATTCTTCTTACGTTTACAAATAACACCCATCACTATGGAAGCCATGGGATACAAAATAAAAAGTTAGTTGTGAGATACAAATGCAGAATTGTATCTCATAATAAAAATTCAAGATAAACACGGAATTGTGATTTAAAAAAAAAGAAAAAAAGAATCTCATAATTCTGAGTTTACATTTCGCAGTTCTGTTCCTGCCGTTCATGGTCTCCACCACAAAAAAAATAAATAAATAAATAAATAATTAAATAAATAAAACCCAAACCAAGAAAGGTAATTGTGACTTTTTATCTCACAATTTAGATCTTTCTTAGAATTGCAAGAAAAAAAAAATGTTAGAATCGAGAGATAAAAAGTTCCAGTTACGTTTTTGCTTTTACCAAAAACCTGGTTAACATGAGAGTCTGTGCTTTTGACATTTATGTGCTAAGTAGGCCAACGGATCTTGCATTTTCTTCGACGTTTCGCATGGCTCTTTTAATAACTGTTGTTCTCATCACATCCACACCCTTGTGTCCTCTTGTGTGGCCTTTGGATATTTGTCTCAACTAGTTTCCCGGGAAACACTAGCCTCTCAAAGACTGATGCGCACACAAACACACCCACTAATCTGAGCACGTAATGGACCAGGCTGGGAGACCTGCCTCTGATAATGCCATTACATCCACTTTACACTCACTCACTCCAGTCCTGCGCCGTTATCATCGCAGCAGCACAAAACAGAACGTCAGCAGCGGCGGGCCACAACAAAGCAGCCTTACGGAGGGGAAAAAAACCATCATCTGGTCAAAGCAATTGTTGGCAGCAGGATGGTGCGCCATTGAAAATAGAGGAACATGTAATCATTTTTTTTCCGTGGCCCAGTTTTGAAATGGCAGTAGTTCAGAATGGCAGAAGTGTAGGATTGTTTCTGAAATGAAAATGCAAGCTTTGCATTGGAGCTCCAGCTTTTGCACACATGCTCGTTTCGGTAATTATTTTTTTGACATTTCTGTAGCTGTAGTGAAGCACATTTGTCTGAGCCTGATGCCTGTACATTATGACCAGAGAGCTCTTCACATTCATACCGGTTTATTAGCTAATGTCCCTGAATTAATATGAGCTCTGTAAATGTCACCGGGAACAGATTCATCTCATCTAATAGTCAACCTCACGTAGACTTTTTTTCTGCACTGATTTAAGTCTGCAGAAGGGTTTAAAATCAGTGTGAAATATTAACACTATACCTTTCTTAACCCTTGTGAAAAAGAAGTACGCTTTTGCATCCTTATAAAAAGAGTATTTACTACAAAAATAATATTTAAGTGTGAACTGCATGCTATTTACAATTAAACGAAAATGTATTGTAGTTTAAATTGATATTAAATGCTATTAGAGTGCTTTTTTGACCCACTTAGGACTTATGTTTACAAGAACAATTACTTCTATTGTTTTTTGAAATATGGTTAAAATGCACTGCTAAATGTACTGACGAGCATTTATGATAAATTAAAATATATTTAAATACATGACAGAAGTTTCAATAGAAATGACATTATATAAGAATATTTACAGTATACTTGTCCATTGGTGATTAAGTTAGCTTAGGTTAGGTCTATATTGCCATTACATGTTTATACATTGAAATTCTGTTTCAATCCGATTTTCCGCATTAAAAAAGAAAAGAAAGATCATTTTTACATTTTACATTAATATACATTTGACCTATTATATAAATTAATACTAAAAATATAAAAAAAAATATATTAAATATTAAAAATATAGGAGGGCAATGAAACTCATAAAACTATTGCATAATGCAGTTGAAATTTAGTACATTTAAACCATATTCATTTTAAATGTAATATCAAATAAGTGTACTTTAAAATTATTAAAACATGATAAAAATGATTTAATACTTAAACTTTGAATTAAATCTTTAATTTGACATCATTACAAAGTGCACACAAGTGTGTTAAGAAACAGTAAGTACACTTACGTGGCCTTTTATTTAAAATTATATGCAACTATAGCGTTTTAAAATGCAATTTTAAAATTCAAAGTACTCTAAGTACACATTCAGTACAATTAAACATACTTCTGTCTCATAAGGGAATGCATGTTTCTAGTGTTATTGTAAATAACGCTATTTAAAATGTCTGTCTTTGCATTGTTTTTAAATTACTTTATGTAAACAGTGTGCTCTGCAACAGATTTCCTCTCCTTGTTAAACCCTCCTTATTTCTGTATGAAATAAACAAATTCATAATGGATACAAACAAGTCCTATCCCACATTTTTACTCATTCAATATCCATTTATCAATATACACTCTGTCTGTTTCACATTTCACTGAGTGCTGAGAGTGCTGCACTCTTACTGATAGCTGAAAGCATCAAATCAAAACTAGATCTTTATATATATATATATATATATATATATATATATATATATATATATATATATATATATAAAATACATAACATAAGTATTGAAATGGAGACATTTGTGAATTATTGTGGTTTGATTCCTACAAAAACAAAACAAAACAAAAAACAAAACAAAACAAAAAAAAAAAACAAATACAAATCTGCAGAACTTCTCCACATGACTTTTTTGATCTGGATATGTATATCTCCATTGCTCCAGAGAGGTGATTATGGAAGAACATGACACTTGTCAGGTTTGAGATGCCTAGAGCTCGTCTGAGGCTCATCTGTGGTTGTTTAGCATTAACATACAGTGCACATGATAAAATGCCATCTGTTGTCTCTATATGTGACCCTGGACCACAAAACCAGGTATACGGGTCAATTTTTTTAAAAAAAAATTGAGATTCATACATCATCTGAACGCTGAATAAATAAGCTTTTCATTGATGTATGGTTTGTTAGGACAGGACAATATTTTGCTGAGATACAGCTATTTGCAAATCTGCAATCTGAGGGTGCAAAAAAAAAAAAAAAATCCAAATATTAAGAAAAAGCTGTCTTTGCTAAGTCCTTAGCAATGCATATTACTAAACAAAAATGAAGTTTTGATATATTTACGGTGGTAAATTTTCAAAATATCTTCATGGAACATGATCTTTACTTAATATCCTAATGATTTTTGGCATAAAAGAAAAATCTATAATTTTGACCCATACAATGCATTGTTGGCTATTGCTACAAATATACCCCTACTACTTACGACTGGTTTTGTGCTCCAGGGTCACTTATGAGCCAGTTAAACATCGTCGGTCGCAGCTTACACTTTTTTTTCAGCAGTATTACATGCAAGTTTTATAATATCTCGCTCTCTTTCTTTGCGCAGCAAAATACAGTCGGGCAGCAAACTGGTGCTGAGCGTCACGACCGATGCCTGCCAGGGCAAAGACAACTTTGTGCGCTATCTGGAGCATGTGCAGGCCGTCATCACGGTCAACGCCAGCCGCCGCGGAGACCTCAACATCAACATGACGTCACCGATGGGGACCAAGTCCATCCTGCTGAGCCGCCGACCCCGGGATGACGACGCCAAAGTGGGCTTCGACAAGTGGCCCTTCATGACCACCCACACATGGGGCGAGGACCCTCGAGGAACCTGGATGCTGGAGGTGGGTTTCCAGGGCGAAGCCCCGCAGAGCGGCGTGCTGAAGGAGTGGACCCTCATGCTGCACGGAACACAAAGTGCCCCTTACATAGACCAAGTGGTGCGGGACTACCAGTCCAAACTGGCCATGTCCAAAAAAGAAGAGCTTGAGGAGGAATTAGACGAGGCTGTGGAGAGAAGCTTGAAAAGCCTTTTGAGTAAAAGTAACTAGCCACGTGCATGATAATATCCTCTCTGTATTAACGTATATTCCTAGCCCGTTCTCTCTCGGCTTTCTCTTTTTTCTTGTGATTATTTGATGAATGTCTGACGTGAGTCTCTCCTATTAAAGTGTATTCTCTGAATGATACAGCGGCCGCTGAAACCATTTCGACATTTAAGACACGCTTGGAAACGTTTGAACATCATTGTGCCAAACATCAAAGCAAGTGGCATTTACATTAATGAAAGACAGCACAAGCACACTTTATAAGCAAACACTTCACTAAAAGACCTTTGTCAGGTTTCAATACAGTTCATACATCTACTACAAGTTATCTGGACAGTAGCTGGTAAAGTCATTGCAGCAGTACCTCAGAAAGTTAGTTCTGAGAATACCTCTAGCATCATTTGTGTATATTTTGTTTTTAAATGCGGTGACATTCAGACTATAATGTGTGACTTGAGTGTCCAAATGCGTTTTTTCGCACCGCTGTATGTCCCAGCAAGAAAATATCTTACTTTCGATGTTCTTTTTTTACTCTTTACAGAAATGTATATAAACAAAATATATCAATACTTTATTATGTTCTTGCTTACCCTGCTGTCCCCCACCTCTGCTGTACAGTTTGTGACTGTAAATCATTTTGTGTGATTCTCCTTTAAAGTTTAGTATCTTGCAAACATAGCGGTGATGTTTCTTTGTTTTTTTCTTTTTTTGTGAGGAGATTTTTTATTTTATTTTATGAAGAGATGAAATGTACATCATTCTACTGCTTATGGCCAAACAAAGCATATTTCATAGCATTGTCTATATATAATAAATCTATTTAGCTGTTTGTTAAAGCACCTGAGTGATTAAGACAGTAATTTCCCAGCGGGTTGGGTGATGTGGGGTACAGTGGTTGAAAGTCTAACTTGGTAACCATAAATTGATTTATCATAGCAAATAATTTCCAAAAAGCTTAGCAGCTATCAATTTTACAGTTTTGAACACAGCTCATCCAATCAGAATTATAAAGTACATTAGGGACACATAAACCGGTACATTTATTGTTAATAATAATCAACAGAAACATAATTCCTCTCCTAAGTAATACATTTCATTATCTATACTCTGGGATGTTTTGGTTGCCAAACAATGTAGCAACTTGCTGTGTTATTTTTTTAGTTTCAGGTGTGTTTATAGTAGTGGTGTCAAACGATTAATCGCGATTAATCACATCCAAAATAAACATTTTTGTTTACATACTATATGTGTGTGTACTGTGTACATTTATTATGTATATATAAATACATACACATACAATATTAAAAAAAAATATTTACATGTATTTACGTATATATATTTATACTGATATAATTTATATTATATATAAATGTATTTAAAATATAAACATAACTTATTTTTCTTAAATATATACATACATGTGTGCATTTATATATTCATAATAAATATACACAGTAAACACACATATATTATGTAAACAAAAACTTTTATTTTGGATGCGATTAATCGTTTGACAGCACTAGTTTATAGGCATTTTAAGACTTGACCTTGTACCTTGCTTATTTCAATTTAAAGCTATCTGTTTTTTTTTATTTTTTTAACAAATACATCTCTGGCAAAAAAAAAAAAAAAAAAAAAAGCCATTGTGCCAAAGTCAAAGTCCTCTACTGAATTCTGAATGTGATATTTCAGTATTTTCTCTTCGCCTTGGACCTTGCATAGAAAATTATGCAAAGGTCACATCTGTATCCCACAAAGTCAGTTTCATGAAAATTGATGAGTTTCTTTTTGCAACTGGCTCATGCAGAAAAGTGAAATATTTTTGCTTGATGGTTGAACTAACTGAACTCCAAGGGGCTGTTAGTAGTATACTTAAGTGATACTTAAGGTTCTTATTTAACATTTTTTTTTTTTTTTTTAAAGCTGCATTGTCATTTTTACTGCCCTTTAGTCATCTTTATAATCAATAATCAATAATCAATACAGTAGTGGTCTTGGACTTTATACTGTCATCTATTGTTGTGGATGTTCCACCATACAAAGTTATCAGTGGCACTGTCTAAAGTAGAGGGTTTACTGAGTTACTGAGGGTGAGTAGAATGCAGCTGGTCATGTGATCTCAACACGGCAGCCGCCATGAACCCCGGCTTTCCTTAGAACGCTCATCTCTTTTAAGAGTCAACATCATTTTAAACATTTCTCTCTTTCTTTTGGCTTGCTTCCATCAGGGGTCGCCACAGTGGAATAATCCGCATAACCAATTTAGCATGCTTTACACTGGATGACCTTCCTGCCACAACCCAGCACTGAGAATGCACTAATCATGCAATTCCAGTGCTAGGACACACTCACTTACAACTACAGTACATACGGTGCATGTCTTTGGACTGTGGGGAAACCAGAGCACCTGGAGGAAACCCATGCAGACATGGGGAAAACACACAAGAAACACACAGAACGGCTTCCTGGCTGAGACAAAATCCAGTTGTTTCTAAAACAAGCACTGATTGTAAGATGAGTGACAAATTGTCAGGGCTTAATTTTTGCTGGTGTTGTGCCCATTTTTGTCCACCTGCCAAATTATTTCTCCTCATTAAAATCACTACCTGATTGCCTAATCCTAACCCCATACCTAACCCTAAACCTACCAATATTCTGGCGGGGGTCAGAATTCGGCACAACACCAGAACAAGCCGGATCCAGATCCGGAGCCAAAATCTGATCTGGCACCTCACCCTCCTCACACGCCAATGAAAAAACGGTCATGCTGACCTGTAGCATGCATATATTTCATGAAAACGCACATATAATAATGATAGTCAATTACTTTATCCCCTTTAAATATAAAATTATAATGAAAGTAGGAAATTAGATATGCTTGTTATCCATGCCATGTTTTGGAGGTAATAATGGTAATGGTAATAAACTCCTTCTGTAATTGGTGGATAACGATTGACATTAAAGTAATCGTCCTGAAATGACCATAAAATAAAATGATTTACAGCAAAGAAACGATTTTATAGATTAATTAAAACAGACACAAACCTATATTTTACCCAAGAAATGCTAGTCGACGGCACTTAGAACTACTCTCACCTGAAGAGAATGCAAAATATCCACGTTTATTACAACCACTGGGTTGTTGCAACTGTCCTGTCCCAGGAGCAAACACACACACACACACACACACAAAATGCTTGGGTTGAAAAAAAAATAAAAAATACATGATGTTTAGAGTATATGTGCACACTATAAAAGCAACTGATGCAAGCTGGCAATCAGTTGGTCCACTAATGTGATTGCGCAAATGCTCTGTTAACTCTCCCTCCTCTGATTACTTGCCAGATCGGTCACCTCACTTTGTTCCGGGACCGCGCAATTTACAAATTAAGCACTATAGATTACAACACACAGACAACACAAATTGAGATTTTTTGGTTTGATTTTTATTTGAGTCGCAGTTACATATCAGGACTGTGGTGGGCAATGCTGGTGTCTTAAATTGAACAAAATAGTAGCAAATAAAACTAAACATTTGCTTTGGTTTGACCTGAGGGTAAGGGCGAGAGAGGGTGATACTGTACGTGTTAATTGGGGTGGCTGTATGACTCTATTCCACAACCTAGGGAACTGCCTACCTAGGCAGCATTTTAAGGCATCATAGGTGTACTCCCAATGATAAGGCTGTTCCAAAAGGTAGGCAGCTTTTGGTTCACTGCCTCCTACGATACCGAGATATGGAAAAATTCTAAGGCAGCATTGCAAGTATCTTTTGCAGAGAAGGCAATCCCAGAGTAAGAATATCCATCCAAGATGGCAGACAAAGCAAGAGAAAATGCAGAATATAAAATATAAAACTGAAAATGTACCATTTGTATGCTCTCTGTTTTTATGATTATAAATTTATGAACATACTTCGTTAGCTTAGCAACATGGTAACACCAAACTCTTTTGAAACCATTTGTTGAACAGAGATTCCTCTGTGCATTTTGTAAGTAGCTCTAGGTAGAAAGTTCCAAATAAACTGCTTAAGAAGTTCTGTTTCAGTAAGGATGGTGCCCTAGAAGGCTCACTAGGTTTTGGAATAGAGCCTGTGAATCCAATTAAAATTAATTAATGTTAATGTTAATTAATGGCAATTAATGTTTTCTGTGTCAAGCTTCTTAGTTACCAAATTTATTTTTGTGTGAGGGGGGAATATGGGCCGTTTCATTTTTGGCTTCCCAAGTTTTCAGACAGTAAAGGCCAAAGGCAATGGTGCAGTGGTGAAAGAAGTTAACAGCGCAGCACTAGGAATCTCGTTAACAGCAGGCAGGAGGCAAAACTGGAGCAGGTCTGAGGCAGGAATGGATAGAACGTGCGGAATGTTTGAGTGGTTTCAAGAAGATCTATCGGCGTGTTTCTTTCTGCTGGTCTTCTCGATCATGGTCTCCACCACTGTGGTTGTCTCTTCATAGCCCTTCACTTTTTTGTCAGGTGAGAGCTTCTCCACTGACTCCACTACTTCTACCTTCTCGTAAGTCATGGAGTTAGGGGAGATGGAACTGGGCGATGGCATGGATGGAGGGCCTCGGAAGCCGCTGGGATCGTCTGAGGTCTTGCCCTTGCCGCCACGTTGGGGTGAGGGCTGCCTGGGGCCTGGAGGAGGGCTGGGGCCTTTGTCGTCATGAGGGTCTGGCGGTGGACTGGGGCTCGGTTCCGGTTCTTTCGTCTTTGGATGAGGCTCTCCATTTTTGGTCTTTCCCCTCTCCCCATTTTCACCCTCCTTCCTACCTTCATCGTCTTTTCCCTTTTCTGGTTCTGAAGGTGTGGAAGGGGTTAAGGGTGTTGGTCCAGATGGGGGGCTCGGGACAGGTGAGGGTGTACCTCTCCAGTATGGATCATAAGGCATCATATCATCTTGGATTGTGACGTAGACATGACTGGCAGAAGGGGTGGTTGAAAAGAAGCAGGGGTCCAGGTAGCTAGAGTCGCCCGTCACTAGTACGTAGCGTCCCTTGGTGAAGAAGTCAGCGATCGGCTCTGGTCTCCGTACCTGCCTCATGCGGTCGTGTATGATGTTACAGAGCATGTCGAAGGCCCTGCTGATCTGGGCGCCATCAGGCACATCCTCACGAGGAACATGCTCCTTATTTCCCACCCCTTGCGCCTCCATCAATCTTTTCTCGTCCTCTTCAAATTCTTCTGCTGGCTTCCCCTCAAGTCCACTAGCTCCTTTGGATGTGATTTCTTTCTTTTTAAATACTTTCTTAGCCAAGTACTTCTGACGAGGTTTTACATTGGTGATGTCTTGGATGACTTGGGTGATATCTAAAAATCAGATAACAGACATGCTTTTAAAGAAATTTGGGCATAATCTTAGGGTCATGCAAAAATGACCATGGTTGTGTTGTAAATAAAGAAAGTATTTCAGTAAATGCATATGTAAGACTTTCCAAAATATGCTCTGGTCAAGGCATGAAACATACTCTAAAATAATTGTAGTTACATTTCATATTTTTGCAGCGTCAAAGCATGTATTGTATTCTCAGCTGCCTAAATGGGCAACTCTAGCAGACATTCATGTAAACTTCTACAGCTAATTTTCGGCAGATATTTGTAGTTAATTGAATTAATTCTGTAAGTTTTTACACTGCAGCACAGAGTGCTCACAAGTATGCTCAATGTGTGGACTATGTGCTTGCAATGCACTGATGAAATGTCATTTTCTGGAACTGGCTTTTGTAAGTCAAGGTCTCAGCCTCAGATATCACGCCCATGAACCGCCCACTCTCCTATCACTGAAAGTCGGGCCCTGTCCCAAATGGCACACTTCATGTAAACTTGCAGTCTTTTGAACTTACAATGGCCACCATGTACTTATATCCATGAAGTTCACAAGACCATCCCTTATGAAAATTAACCATGGTTTTACTACAAATTAATCCAAAAAACCATGGTAACCACAAATTAACCATGGTTTTGCTACACTAACCATAGTTTAAGCATGGTATTTGTAGTAAAACTGTGGTTATACAAATGGTAATCAATACGCCAAAAAAACATGGTTACTACACTTTTACTACAGTACAATGTCATCATTTTAGAGTTCAGAAGTGTGCTCGGGAGTGCCCCCTTTGCGGCTGGCTGCTATGCAGTGAGGCAAGCTTGCAGCAGACTTCAACCCAACAGTCAAAGCAGCACTACATCATGACAGTGCGAACTTAGAGGAAGACTGCAAGGGTTTGGGGTGCCATTTGGGACAGGGCCTCAGATGCATACGGCACACTAAACATAAGGCAGAACTCTAAATCAAACTGGCTGACTTCTACAGGTGCTCCAGGAACCTACTGTGCGGCAATCTTTACAATCCAGCAGGAAACAAAAGCTGTGTTTACAAGTTCCAGGACTTCAGCAATGAGAGCTTCAAAGGAGCAACTAAATGCTGCATTTAAAAACGTTTGTGAAGTTCACAGCTCAAACTCTTTAAAAGACATTGAAATGTTTTGTTTGAGGTACTACATTTAAATTTAAAAGACTTGTTTACATTTACCCAAGGTATACTGGAAAAGGATCATTTCCCAAGCTTGGCCGACCCTTTGAATTCCCAAGTAATTCAATTTTACGAGTCCTCTCACATCTATAATGGAAGATCAGGTGAAGTACGTCACTGAGAAGTGAATATCTTCGGCATATGCAGGTAAACAAAAAAGTAATGACAGTCTATGTAGCATGCCATTCTATAATTTTTTTTTTTTATAATTTTTTAACCCTGCCTTATGGCAACAGACAACAGTCTGGCCACATTAGACCTTTACTGTGAACTAACAGGGTGGAAATTGATATTGATGACATAGGGCAAATCTAAACTTCATTACCAAAATGTACATAACATCTTTTGTTTATAAAATTTCATTAGAGGAAGAAAACATATTGGAAACATATGGAATATTTCTGAATGAACTTACATTTTTACTCATATTTCAGAACGTTAAAAATAGCTCTGGGACATTGCAACATCCACTAACGCCAAATTACTTCAGCCTTATTTACATTCTTATGTTAACTTAGATCATATTTAGGGAGGATATGATGTTATAATCTATAAAGATTATAATTTAAGCCAACATAAAAAGACAGATGTACTGGACAAACCTAAAACATTTTCTTTCTTCTTAGGAAACGTTCTGTGGCTCTCAACAAACAGCAGTTACTCGCTATGGTTCCATGAGCACAGACATAAAGGTCATAGTCATTTATCATTGTTAACAGGGCCAATGCAAGGATCTTAAAGGCAATTTTATTATGTTTCTACATTCAAGTAGCTGGAGAGGGACTGAGCGAGACAGAGCGGGCATGATTGACAGCTGAGTGGGTGTAAATCTTCATTCTGGCCAGCAGCTGATGGCTGCTGATTTGTTGCCTGTTAAGACTATCACAATGATGCAGTCATGTTACATAACACCCCACCCCCAGCCCAGACACTCACCTTTTCCTTTCCTGGTCATGGTAGGACTATGGCTGTATTTATAATTGGCTGTGAGCAAAGTAATGGGTGTCCCAATTATCGCTGAGTTCAATCTGTGACAGTGAGAGGGAGAAAGAAAACGAAGCAGCCATATTAAAGAAAGATTTCAGAGAAAACAATGTCAAATATCATTAATGTAAAAAGCTTTTGTGTTAATGAATGATGTTGGAATACATTTATGCTTAAATATCTGTAAAGGATGTAATTGCAGTAGATAAAGAAGAAATTGTCCAGAAAAAAACAAAAAACAAAACAAAAACAAAAACAACAACAAAAAAAAAACAAACAAAAAAACAAGCTGGGTTTATTGGGTAAGACGACAATGTAGTTATACTGCCACTGTGTGGCAGCAAGAGTCCTAAACCAAATAAAAATTACATTATTTTAATACATATATATATATATATATATATATACACACACACACACACACACACACACACACACACACCCACACATACACATTGTCCAGAACAGTGAAGATAAACAGGGGAACTTCATTGTCATAGTAAAATAATGTAACAGTCTTACACATATTACACATATAGGCCACATATAAATTGTGGAGCATGACATACCACTCGTCCCATTGTCTCACCTGTTGTCTTCGTTCTCAATGATTCTCTTGTACCGCTCCAGCTCGTTCTCCAGAGAGGTCTGGCACATGGCCAGCTGTCGACAGTCATTGGTGTATTTCTCCAGTGACCTCTCGGCCTCTTCGATCTCCTTCCTGAGGGTCTCGATTTGTTCGTTGTACAGCTGGATCTCATCGTCGTAGCTCTCTTGTGTGGTCCTGATGCTTTGTTCCAACACAGAGGTCTAGAAAAACAGATACATTATACATATACATTATAAATACCATTACAGTTTCAATTAGCTGTTGAAATGTTAAAATGTAATGTATGTATTGATCAAAGCTGAATTTTCAGCATCATTACTCCAGTCTTCAGTGTCACATGATCCTTCAGAAATCATTCTAATATGCTGATTTGCTGCTCAAGAAACATTTCTGATTATTATCAATGTTGAAAACAGTTGTGCTGCTTTAAACTGTGGAAACTGATACATTTTTTTTTTTCAGGATTATTTGATGAATAGAAAGTTCAAAAGAACAGTGTTTATTTGTAATAGAAATATTTTGTAACATATTATAAATGCTTTTACTGTCAATTTTGATCAATATAATGCATCCTTGAAGAATAAAAGTATTAATCTCTTGAAATAATATTTACTGATATCGTCTGGCCTATAAGCCATTATTAGTAATCTCAATTTAACATTGTAAGAACATTTTTGGTTACTTTTATATGCAGTTGTACAGTGTTGGGTTTTTATTAGTTACAACCTGGGTAATGAAGCAAAACCAGCTTATTTGCTCTCATCTATGTTTGAAAATGAAATCCAGGGTTTAAAATTCTGTCCATCATTAATTTGGTCATTTGGGCTATTGTATAACCGTCCGATGACCTAAGCATTGCGTCTCTGCCAGGTGCACGCCATGCTCAGAAGATTCTGAACTGCTGGTATTATTGATCTGTGTCTGAGTGTGAGAGATGATCCAGCTCTTGGTGGCTCACCTCGGTCTGCAGCCGCTGTTTCTGCGCCTGGAGCTGGCAGATGGCGCTCTTGTACTCCTCCAGCTGACTGCGCAGCGCTGGCACGCGTCTCTGAGCGATCAGCCTCTCCTGATCCTGCGAGAAAAGAGCAGTTATGATCAAAGGTCTGATCACACTCAGGTCGAACATGTTGCACTTTGACTCATGTCACTGTACACCTTTCAAATCCAGGCAATGCCTTTTCTAAACGGGCTGCGACGCTGAAGGTCAAACATGCCTGGAGTCATAAGAGAAGACATCCAAATGCAAGACAAGGACTCAATTATCAATGTATTGATTAAAACTAAAAAACTAAAAGGATAATGTTTTAAAACTGAGAAATAAAACTACATATTTAATTGTTTAAAATGTAGTCAATTTTGAAATCTTATTGCGTTTTTCTTTACTGTTTATAAAAAGATATGTTATTCAATGTGATTGCTGTGCCATCAACTAACTAAAATTCAAGTGTTACTACGCTTTAAACGATCCAAAATAAATTAGACTCCAGTTTTTTTCTGGCCCTATCTTTTAGGCTACTAAAATACAGAAATAGGCTAAATCAGTAGCCTGATAAAGAATCCAGATTTCATTTTTCTTCTAAAGATATCACAGTTTTATTGGTTGTGTCTGTAAAGCAAAGAAAATGTCATGGACATGAAAGAAAGATTGAATTTGATATTTGTCACCCAGTCACAGCACTAATTACCACATGGACAATTAGCTTGATTAAATGTTGTAATTTTTGCCATTAGCCTAAGGGCTAGTAATTTTGAACAAACACCCAAAGAGTATTAATGCCCAAAGTATAATAAACTACATAAAATATAGTTTTAAAAATCGTTCTAACTGTAAGAGGATAGCGCAGTCCACACCACGGATTATAATGATAACGACACAGAGGAACGATATTGTTGAAATCACTTGGAATCACCCCCAGCTGATTAATGATAAAAAAAAAAAAAAAAAAAAAAAACACATTGAAAACCAATCAGAATCGTTCCTGTTTTAACGGGATTAAGCATTTTAAAGCGGCAGTGACAAAACTGCAGCGTGCTTATAATCAACAGACTGTTATCATGTTGGTGTGGATGCTAATATAGTTATTATATTTCATAAATCACACAACACCATTTGTGCAACAGATGTGAATGAATGATACCTCAAAATGTATTTTTTTTTATTTTATTATTATTATTATTATTATTATTATTATTATTATTACTACTATTTTTTTTTTCTAAGCAGACTCAGACTTTCACCTGTCAGGCTATGAAACGAGCAAAACAATTCCACAGACTTACGAAGAAAGAGGGACCTTTTGACTTGGGCCAATAAGCAACCATTCATAAACCATAGCAGCCGCACATCAACGCACTAAAAACCACTCAAACACCTTAGCAACCACAAAGCAGGGCCTTGGCAACCCATTTTAGCAATGTGCTTCTGAGCTTCATAAAGGCATGCACCACTCATACTTTCCTTAGAAAATTTCACAGTGTACACTGTGTATTCTTTATATACTAATACAAGACAGTATAATTGCTTGGTATGCTAGCATGTCTCTGATGGTTGCTAATACTGTACATGGTTGCTAGCAAAGGTCTCTACTAAATGTCAGCTTGAGGTGTTCCAAAATCTACACGTTTGTGCTTTTTTAGCTATTTTTTTTTTAGCACATTTTAAGTAAATATTGCATAGCAAACAATTGTTCATTTAATTCCAGTGTATATGTTTACATCTCAGCTGCTGCAATTAAATTGTATTACATGCCATGTATTATTGGCCGTACATCTTGCTCATTAATTATATTGTATCGGCCCTTGAATACAGAGATGGGCAGTATTTCAGATACATGTATTTAAAATACGTATTTGAAATACAAAATAGTATTTTGTATTTTAAAGCCTTTGGGGAAAACAATCTAATGTAATTTGAGATTAGTATTTTTGTATTTTCAAAATACATAAAATACTTTGTGCCAGTCAACCTCTTTATCAGGGTGCTGATTTAGTGCATCAATTAGTTTAGACAAGCCCCCTCCCCTCACAACTCCATTCAGCATTGCATAAGCAACTTTTTTGGATTATGATAGGAGAGGATGTCATAGTCAGCTGTAACTACTTGTTGATTAAAGCAAAAAAAAAAAAAAAAAAAAAAAAAAGTGCATCATTCAGATTTGCCTTCAGTTATCATGAAGGAATAAAATAGCACCGGCAAGGGTAAAAATATTGTTAGCCAATCAGTTCTGATAATTAATCGGTTGATGTTTTTTAACTTGTAAAATGTGTTTAAAGGGGTTATCGGATGCCCATTTTCCACAAGTTGATATGAGTCTTAAGGGTCTTAATGAAAAGTCTATAACATACTTTGGTTAAAAATTCTCAGTGATAGTGTAAAGCAACACCCCTATTACCTTATCAAAAACAGCTCTGTTCACAGCGACCCGTTTCAGTGCATGCCCCTTTAAATGCTAATGAGCACTGCTCTCTTCAGTGGGGCGACCCGCAGTTCTCATGAGACTATAAACTTTAGTAGCGGAACTGGCTAACTAGCAGTGGTGGAGGTAACGAATTACAACTACTCACGTTACTGTAATTAAGTAGTTTTTTTTCGGGTACTTGTACTTTTTTGAGTATTATTATTATTATTATTTATTTTTATTTTTTTTACTTGTACTTAAGTACAAATTTAGCAGAATAATCTACATTGTTACTTTTAAATCATAGTTCGTTACTGAGTAGCCTACGGCCACAATTTGAATTGATATTCAAACCACTTCAGTAGCCAATAACGATATCCGATCATAAACGGACCAATAAAAGCCCTGATATCTGAACCGCGGGAAAACCGCCGCTGCAGCAGCGAAGAGCTGATCGGACAGTGAGGGAGCTCAGCGTGATTTATGGACTCAAAGTTTGGAGAAACAAACTACATGGTAGTGTTATATCTATATTTTGATACAGATACTGAAATATCTGACACGGTTCCATTACTCATTTTCCATAGTAGGCTAGCTACCCTAGACTATATACACCGATACACGCTGCGTCTCGCTCTCTCCTCTCCGACATATACACACACACACACACACACACATATATATATATATATATACACGCATCAGTCTCCTGTCAGAGTCTGAATATCCGCGCGGGATTGCAGGTATTCCGCATAATTTTAATTATTCCCGCGCAAATGTGGCAAACGCTTTATTGTAACATGAGAACACAGTCATGTAATCGCAGAAAACTGGATGCGAGCTCTCAAATAGGCCTAATTTATACACTCTCTCACTCCGATATGGGCGTAACCACCATATACTTCTGTCCCCGCCAATAATAGGCCTATTATATTGTAATATGTGACATATGATATGCCCTCCTTTTATGAACCCTGGTTGTAGCCTAGTGGATATGTTGTTATTTACCATTTACTTTCAATTTAGGAAAAACAAGGGAAACAAAACTGTGTGACCACCCCCCCTCGATTGTACACTTGGTTGAGCCCGTAAACGCCGGCTTGCGGCATCGTTTGAAAAACCCGCTCAGTCCGACTGTCACTGGTGCTTAAATGAAAAGAAGGTAGGAGCTAAAAGAAAGAAGCAGGACGAACAGGTGGACATTCGCCTTTTTTCAGACGGTAAGCAAGTAGACACCTAAAAAGTAGTGCCATGGTCAAAAATACCGTGGCAATTTTTGAATAAATGTGAAAAAATATCAGGTTTAAATGGCTCAGTATTATAGCTAGGTAGCTAGCATGATACCCTGAAAATAGTCTGAATAATGAACTGCTGGAGTCACAGACCAAGGAGCTCCCGCACTGCCCACTCCATTCATAAGCCTCTATTCATTCGTTGATGGCCTGGCCTGTTTGTTTTTACTGTAAGTCTATATTGTTATGTTAACTATTACCTGACAAAGTGGCTTAAGTGGTTAAGTTTAAATTAAATAAGTGAAACTTTTTTTGCTTGTTTTTCATAAATACTAAAAAAGTGCATGTCATTATAAGAGGTCAACCATTTTCAATATCAACCATTTTCGATATGAAACTTAACTATTGATGAGAGGATACAAGGATGTTTATTTGTCACAAACATAGAGCTACTTGTGTAAACATGTAGGTTGGATGCTCCGCTTTATTGTGCATGGATGTGTGTGTGTGATTGTCTGGAGATGTGTGTGCATATTACGAGGGGAGGGGTATATACATGGGATAGAGGAAGGTATGGAAAAAGTAGGCAAAACTAAGTATAAGTGAAAAGTATCAAATGTATATGTACTATATAAAAATGTATATGCACATATGTGGGAGTGTGTGTTTATAGGAGAGAGGGATGATGGTGTGTATGTGTTTGAAGGGGATGCAGAGAATTTGTGATGTGTGTGTGTGTGGATGGGGCCATGGTATGGTGTAAGTATGTGCGTGGAATTAAGGCATTTTAAGTATAAGTGAAGAAGTAAGGGTGTGTGTGTGTGTGTGTTTGTAGGACAGAGAGATGGTGGTGTGAGTGAATGAAGGGAAGGGTATACAGAGTAATTGTGATACGTGTGTGTGTTGTTGGGGGGGGCATAGCGTAGTTGTAAGTTTGATTTCATGATTGATATGATTTCATTCACATGAAACACAATATTTAAACCAAAATGCTTTAGGTATGTAAGTTTTCCTCATTAGAAGCCATCCTATTTGCTGATATGTCAGAGAAATTGCAGACTGTTCTTTCAATGTTAATTCAAATGGTCAATGTATTCCTCAAAACTATGTTCTAGATGAGCAAATCTTTATCAATATATGAAAATTGTGAATTGTGGGAAATGCACTTAAAAAAAATATCTGGGGAAGGACCCCCCCAATATCTATACCATGGTTACGCCCTTGCCGATATTGCTTGTGCGCACTCAGACTGCGTGCAGTTGTCTCTCCATGCTTTTAAAGTAGAAATGATTTCTCTTTGCTCCTGGATTAAACTTTGTCAAAAGTTATCAACCATTCAGAATAGATTCACGCCTGACTGATGAAAATGCTACTGGGAATTTTATTGGCTGTAAGTGAAATGCACCAGAAAGTCTTTCAATCAAAGATGGAACTTTAATATCTTTACAATGTAAGTTTATGCTAGAAATGTTTCGGAATGAGATATTTGTATGATTTGTACATATCAATAAATATAAATAAATATCCTAGTCTGTCTAACTGCATCACTACATTGTACAGACATTACAGGTCAAAACCATCCATTTATCTACATAAACAACATAAATGGCTCTTAAATCACTGCTTAAAAAAATCAGTGTTGTCATATTTCGAATACCTCAACTAAATTGAGGTCATTTATTTTATAATTTTATTACTGACTGTGTACTTGTCTTTTTTTGTAAATTCAATTCAGTTTGAAATCAAATTTGAAATCATGCTTCCTTGTGCTGTAAGCTCAAAGTTACCCTATTTTAAAGACACAAATACACAGAATGAGCAAATGTTTAAGATTGAGATTTTTGTCATGTAACTGATCAGTGTTTATATGTACGTAAATAAAAGCCTATATGAAAATCTGTTCATTTATATGAAGCGAACTTGGATTAAACCACTCAAAGCTTGAAATAATGATTGGTTGCCTTGAAAGAAATGGATGGACAAAAAAAAAAAAAAAAGATATTAAAATATCTGTATGGCAGTATGTGGTAGTTTTGCCAATGGTATTGAAAATGATTAAGATCGTCATGAAGTCAAAAATGACCCTACTTTTTAGTGCACATTACCTTGTGGTGAACAATTAAACAATTAAAGTCAATAAACCAAAAAAAAAAAAAAAAATTGTCTGCCGTCGTAATCTTTAATCAAAAACTGAAAATTTTGCTTCTGCTCTGGAATGGAATTCTCGCTCTAATGTCAGTTTGACAGCTTGGGGAGAATCCTCTTGTTAAGTCATGACATAAAGACTGCTGTTTCCGAGCCCAAGCCTCTACTCCTTTCACTTGAGAATCCTATCTCAAAAGCCATTTATGAGCACTATTTAATTAATACTACATATTTAAGCTAAGCATATAAAAATTGCTGTGCACACTACAGTCTCCGTGCTCACAGTGTCTCAGACACTAATATTTTAGCTGAATCACTGTCTGGCCATCTGGGATTTCAGAACAGAGATAAGGTTAGGGTTATAATTTTTCAGTATTACATGACATCGTGGGTGTATATTAGCACAGTTTGTTGTTTTCTTGGGGTGTCTGGCAGAGCGTTAGGACCCAGAAGCAGTGAAGCGTGATGTCAGATGTAACAAGCAGATATTCTAAACCACTTAACCATGAATCTGCTATGAGCAAGAGGTGGAGAGTAGGGGCACCACAATAAAACCCCTCCCTCTTTTTAATATTCTGTTTCACTTGAAAATGCATCACAACACTGAAGTCAGTTGCAACTTCCGTTTCATGGGGACCTTAATATTGATATTTTTCAAGGTATTGAAGTTAGAAATTCCTGTATCATGACTACTAATTCACGTACTTTGTCAATAAGATAAAAGTGAGTTTTGTTCAAAGTAGCTATTATCCACATAGATCTTTGATATGAATGAATTTTTTTTGGTAAATCATTAAATATTTCCGGCTAAAAAGTAACTAGTAACTAGTACTCTGAGTAGTTTTTGATAAGAGTACTTTGTACTTTTACTTAAGTACTGTTTTGACACCAGTACTCTTACTTGTAATTGAGTATTATTTCAGCAATGTAACAGTACTTGTACTTAAGTACAAATTTTCAGTACTATTTCCACCACTACTAACTAGCACGTTATTAGGAAAGGCGATTTGCAAAGATTCATAAAAAAAAAAAACAAAAAAAAAAAACTTATACTCACTTCTTCTGTAGGTGAAGCCGGATCACGAATGATTCGTGTGAACATAGACGCATTTAGGTAGATCAGGGGTGCATTCCCTTCAAAAACAAACATAATCCTCTGCGTCTTCAGCGGCTCAGATGTCGACAGTAAATGACGACTGCTATGTTCATTATTACATCCAACAACCGAACACCTCAATCGCTTAGAAGACATTCTTGTCTACCCCTGCTCCGGCATCGAAACAATGGCGGACGGTTTACAGCTCATCAGGACGGGTCTAAGGTAAAATGCCAGTGTCAATCAACAATCGTGGGAGGGACCTGAGTCTGTGTGATGTCACACAGCAAATAATCTGAGAACGGCTTGCTTTTAGAAAGGGGTCATGATTTATCAATATTAAGAAAAAAAAAAAACACTGGGTGGATTTTTATCATTATAGGTTGGTTGTGTACACACACTGCCAAGACACAGTTCATTTCAAACAACATGTAAAAGTGAATTTTGCATCCGATGACCCCTTTAAAGCATTACTGCATGTTAGCTCTTAAAAACTGCTAAATCTGGTTACTTTACGTCTCTTTTAGAAGAAAACAAACACAACACCAAGTATTTATTCAATACAGTGGCTAAATTAACAAAAATATATAACATTAGCCGGTGCAGACATTACCCAAGAGCACAGTGGTAATGACTTTATGAACTACTTTACTTCCAAGATCGAAACTATTAGAGATAAAATTGTAACCATGCAGCTGTCAGCCTCAGTATCGCATCAGATAGTATGCTATAGATCCCCTGAGGAACAATTCCACTCATTCTCTTCTATTGGAAATTAAGAATTGTATAAACATGTTGAATCATCTAAACCAACAACATGTATGTTGGACCCTGTTCCATCTAAGCTCCTAAAAGAGGTGCTTGCAGAAGAAATAGATCTTCTTCTGAATATTATTAACTCATCATTGTCATTAGGATATGTCCCAAAAACCTTCAAACTGGCTGTTATTAAGCCTCGTTTTAAAAAAAAAAAAAAAAAAAAAACACAACTTGACCCCAAAGAATTAATTAATTACAGACCGATCTCGAATCTCCCTTTTATGTCAAAGATATCTGAAAAGGTAGTATCCTCAAACTATGTTCCTTAGAGAAAAATGCTGTATGTGAGGATTTCCAGTCAGGTTTTATACCATATCATAGTACTGAGACTCCTCTCAATAGAGTTACAAACGACCTGCTCTTGTCATCTGATTGTGGTTGTATCTCTCTATTAGTGCTACTGGATCTCAGCACCGCGTTTGACACTGTCGACCACAACATTTTTTTAAATAGACTAGAAAATTATGTTGGTATTAGAGGAAGTGCATTGGCATGGTTCAAATCATACTTATCTGACCACCATCAATTCATGGCAGTAAATGAAGAGGTATCATACTAATCACAAGTGCAGTATGGAGTACCTCAAGGCTCAGTACTAGGCCCATTACTTTTCGTGCTTTACATGTTACCCTTGGGAGATATCATTAGGAAACATGGTATTAGCTTTCACTGCTATGCTGATGATACTCAGCTCTATATTTCTTCACGACCCAATGAAACATGCCAATTTGCAAAACTAATGGAATGTATAGTTGATATCAAAAACTGGATGACTAGCAATTTCTTACTGCTAAATTCTGAAAAAAACAGAGGTGTTAATTATTGGACCAAAAACTTTTGCATGTAATAACCTAGATCACTGTCTAATACTTGATGGCTGCTCTGTAAATTCTGCGTCATCAGTTAGGAACCTAGGCGTACTTTTTGATAGCAATCTTTCCTTCGAAAAACATGTTTCTAGCATTTGTAAAACTGCATTTTTTTTTTTTTTTCATCTTAAAAATATATCTAAATTACGACCTATGCTCTCAATGTCAAATGCAGAAACATTAATTCATGCGCTTATGACCTCGAGGCTAGATTATTGTAATGCTTTATTGGGTGGTTGCTCTGCGTGTTTAATAAACAAACTCCAGCTGAATGCAGGAAGTATGACCACAGTAGCCCGGTTCAGTCAACACTGCACTGGCTCCCTATTAAACATTGTATACATTTTAAGATCTTGCTAATTACCTATAAGGTCCTGAATGGTTTGGCACCTCAGTATTTGAGTGAGCTCTTATCACATTATAGTCCTTCACGTCCGCTGCGATCTCAAAACTCTGGCCATTTGATAATACCTAGAATATCAAAATCAACTGCGGGCTTGAGATCGTTTTCCTATTTAGCGCCCAAACTCTGGAACAATCTACCTAACACTGTTCGGGAGGCAGACACACTCTGTCAGTTTAAATCTAGATTAAAGACCCATCTCTTTAACCTGGCTTACACATAATACACTATCATATTTCTATAATTCAAATTCGTTAAAGGATTGTTAGGCTGCATTAATTAGGTCAAACCGAAACAGGGAACACTTCTCAAAACACCCGATGTACTTGTTACGTCGTTAGAAGAATGGCATCTACGCTAATATTAGTCTGTTTCTTTCTTATTCAGAGGTCACCGTAGCCACCCGGATCCAGTCCGTATCCAGATCAGGTGGTGGATCAGCACCTAGAGATGACTTCTACAGCCCTGAATGTCAGCGGAGACCAGGACAACTAGATGAGCCCCAGAGACTGATCCCCAGTGAAGACCCTGTCTCCTAGACGGCCATCGGGAAGAGACCACAGGAACCAGATGAGTACTTTGCACAATCTGACTTTGCTGCAGCCTAGATTTAAACTGCTGATTTTGTCTGGCCAGAGGAGAATGACACTATTTCGACACACTATTTCCCCGTCTAAATACTGTAAAGCTGACGTAAAGCCATCCAGCTTTATATCAAGCTGATGTGAAGCTGCTTTGACACAATTTGCATTGTTAAAAGTGTTATACAAATAATAATAGTAGTAGTAGTAGTAGTAGTTAGGGCTGGGTGATATGACAATGTTGTGGCGATGATATAAAGTGTGAATCGATTTAACTTTTTATAAACTGTTTATGTAGATAAGCCTATCGGGGTAAGCAAAAATATCCATGCAGCTTATAGTGGGCAGGAATCATTGGAACGTTGGAGTGGAAAAAGAAGCACAGGCAAATGAGTAATAGAATGTGATTTACTTGATGCAGTTGCACTTATTATAAGTGCAGTATGCCACGAAAGGAAATTCAGATTTACACTCGCACGTTGGCACACAGCTCTAATGGATTAATAAAGGCCTTCTGAAGCAAATCAATGCATTTGTCTAAGAAAAATATCCATATTTACAACTTTATAAACCGTAATCTCTAGCTTCCGCTAACTGTTGTACTGTGTTCACAAGAGAGTGGCGTTCCAGCGGATGACATAGAAAGTAGCGTGAGCTCTTGTGAGAATATGCTAGTCTCGTGAGAGACTCGGAGTCTCGCCTCCTCTTGGCTTATATCGAAATCCTCCAACATTTTTCTTTACAAATCCTCATTTTGTACTTCTAATTTGTGACCGGTGTTTGGTTTTGCTCTCTCTTCTGCGCTTCTGCGTTCATCACTTCTCACTGGAGCTTACGCTACGCCGACGTCATCCGCTGGAATGCCACTCTCTCGTGAATGTGCGTATGACAATTAGCAGAAGCTATAGATTATGGGTTATAAGGTTTTAAATATGGATATTTTTCTTAAACACATCAGTTGACTTTAGAAGGCCTGTATTAACCCACTGGAGCTGTGTAGGACACTTTTTATGATGGATTTGTTCTGTGATGAAGACTGAAGTTTATTTGTTGAAGAATAATCTAGCTGAACCTAGCTATAGCCCATGGAGTTCTCCTTGTTTACTTGTCCCAAAGTCCGATGGTACGTTTCGCTTCTGCACAGATTACCGGAAAGTAAATTCTGTTACTGTTCCAAATAGCTATCCACTTCCTAGGATGGAAGACTGTATTTTAAGCAATAAGCCCCAAGAAGCTGTGGTTTACAGTGAATTTACAACAGCTTAGGCACGACGTGAAGCGGAGAGCCTAACAATGCCCCTGTAAACCACGGCTTCACGGGGCTTATTGCTTTTATAAAACGGTTATTCCATATACGTAGTAAGGTTTCACAAAATAATACAGAGCAAATAAAGTGTAATGATGATATTAATAAAAACAGTATTCTTCCACCAAACAATGTAGTTCCTCAGAAACAGTTGTGGTTCCAACAAAGTGGTTGCCAAGCAACACACAAAGTAAACAATGGTGTAGGTTTGTAGAGTAATTTACAACAGCTTCGAACTTGGCTCAACCAATCAGAATCAAGGACTGGAACTATCCGTTTTATAAAGATAATTTGGGTTCTGCTAAATTTGTGACAAAACTGGACTTGCTCAGAGGATACTGGCAGGTACCGTTGACACCTTGAGCTGCGGAAATCTCAGCTTTTGTCACTCCAAATAACTTCTTACAATACCGGGTTATGGCTTTCGGGCTTCAAAACGCCCCTGCAACTTTTCAACGTCTTGTAAATATTGTCTTGTCAGGAATTCCAAATTGTAATGTGTACCTGGATGATCTAGTAATCTATTCTACTAATTGATCTGAACATTTGACTGTTCTTCGGACAATTTTTGAAAGGTTAGCTAATGCTTCCCTAACAATCAATTTGACACACAATCTAAGTGTGAATTTGGTAAAGCAACGATCACTTATTTGGGCAAACAGGTAGGTCAAGGTCAAGCTTGTCCTGTTAGTGCCAAAGTATCCGTTTTTGACAATAGCTTATTATTGACTTTCTTGTCCCTATGACAAGACGAGAGTTGCGTCAGCTTTTGGGAATGGCTAGGTACTACAGAAGCTTCTGTTGAAATTTTTCAACTGTAGTACATGCCCTGACTAGTCTGCTAAGTCCAGCAAAGACTTTTATCTGGACCGATGCGTGTCAACGTGCCTTTGAAAGTGTAAAACTGTTATTGACTAGTAAGCCTGTTCTTGCTACCCTCGACTTTTCATGGGCATTTAAAATGGAGGTGGATGCTAGTGCTTTAGGCACGGGTGCTGTTCTTATTCAAGAAGATGATACTGGGTTTGATCATCCAATTTGTTACTTCTCTCAGAAATTTAATATAACTCTGATTGTATTCGTCTGAAAGAAGAAAATCATACACACCTAGGATGGCTTGAGGGTGAGTCAATCATGGGGTAATTTTAATTTTGGGGTGAACTATCAGGCCCTTTCCACCGCTTGCCTTCCACGGTGGAATAAAGTTGCAGCTGCCACTTTCTCTCATAGTTTAAGCGTTTTGGGCAGTTGAAGCCTTGTTTATACTTTCACCTGACTCTACAGGGCGAATCTGCTGACTGCACACGCTCCTCCCTAAACGGACAAGGCTTTTAAACTTGATGTCCTCACCGTTGTATAATTCTGTGAAACGACAGGTGGAGAAATTGTTCTCCAAACCATCACAAAGCAGTAGTGAGAGGAAGTAGTTTGCCGAATAGTTTGTCAAACAATCAATTTGTTACAAGTTTTTGTTTTTTTTCTTTTTCTTTTTTCTTTTCTCAGGATAGGTCCAGATTCAACCTAAAGGGATACTTGCATTGGATGGCCAATTTCACATGTATTTTGTGTATTTTAAAAATACAAAATACTGTATTTGTATTTAAATACATTTTTACACATAGTATTTTATAATTTTATTTTAAATATATTTTCATGTATTTATGCCCATCTCATATCTGCTGACTACTAATAGTGACTGCTGCAAAGTTTTCTCTGCTTCACTTAAAGGGATCATGAACTGAGAAACTGAAATTCTCTTGATCTTTTGATATATAGGAGGAAATTGTGCAATAAAAACATCCTGTAATTTTCAGAACTCAAATCTTTCTCGTTAGTCTAAAAACATCTTATATTGAAGCCAGTCTGCAAAAACGACAGCTTGTGGAATGTGCAACTCTATGATGTAATAGTGTGAATAAGCACCGCCTCCTCACAGATCACTGTCTGTTTTGCCCCGCCCACCAATTCTACATTGCTGCCTGTTTATGTAGTGTGTAGTGTTTCTACATTTACATTTAGCAGACGCTTTTATCCAAAGCGACTTACAGTGCATTCAGGCTGTACATTTATCAGTATGTGTGTTCCCTGGGAATTGAACCCACGACCTTTTGCGCTGCTAACGCAATGCTCTACCACTGAGCCACGGGAACTCTAGTGTTTATGTGAGAGGCGAATGCAAGTCTACACAGAAACCAAACGATAACGATGCTCCGACAACAAGATGCTGTTCAGTGCCAGACTGTGGAAAAACAGTCTTTGCATTGCCTTCCTTCTGATCCCAACATTAGGAAAGAGTAGATGAACTTTATTTTTAATGAAGATCTACACCGCATCAGTAAGAACTTGGTCCTTTGTTCACTTCATTTTACTGCAGATTCGTTTACAAACAAGGCACAATTAGACACGGGATTGAGATGATGCTGTGCGACTATATTGGATCCGACAGTAATGTCGCAACACACAAGTGTGAGTAACTGTTGTCATTACATGCTCACTATTGCTTTGTCTGTTAAACAGATCGTTTGATATTTACTGAGTATTTATGCATTTTTTATCTACATCACAGCAGCGTCCATCTGTGAAGGACGTAGGCTGTCAAACATACACAGCTATTAGCCAATCACAGCAGTGGGCTTTACTTCCGAGTCTACAATCCTCCACGCCTATTCAAACAGAGCGTTCTGATGAGGGGGTTAAAAACAGGACAAAAAAATAGCCTATTACTACTAAATTATGATATTTTAGGATGCAAAAATCTTGATAACATTATAAGTGGTCAGTGCAAAGAAGATGCGCATATATATATATATATATATATATTAGCGCAAATTAAAGAACAGTACAAAATAAAAAACAGTTCAGGCTGTTCATGACCCCTTTAAAATATGAACAAACACAAAAAATTACATAAAAACACATCCCAAAAAGCAAAGCATACATGAACGCAGTGATCTTTCCTCCAGGTCCCTGCAGTACAGACGTGAGACATGCACTCATACATTGTGTCTGTGAGGAAGTGTGTGAGAAGCAGGAAGATAAAGGGTGTCATCGCTCAGGGAGACTGATCACTCAGGGCACATTCAGAGCGCCATGCTAATTTCACTGGCACCGCCACTGCACAATTCTTATTGCATGTGACACCTGGAGAGTCAGCAAGGGCCTGAGGCGCAGTGAGCCACAAGGTCACCCTACCTCTGAGATGGACGTGCTCGCCATGAGGGGAATAGTCTGGTTGATCTGGTGCAGGATGTTTAGATACGTCTGGATTTCTGCGAGGTTCTGTGGAGAAAACAAACACAAGAGACAGGAATCAATGGAGGTGGACATGATGAGTGCCGGAGACTGTTGATTTCATTACAGAGGAGACCTGCACACCAGGAGTTTACAAGGATGCTTTCCTTGCTTCACTGTGATTGTGGGAGCAATAAAAAGTAAAATGTTGTGCCCTAATAGATGGTTATATATAGATAATTACATAAACTACATTTACTAGATCTACTAACTACTAGATCAGCGGTTCTGTCCTGACAGAATCTCAAAACCAGTTGAGAATGACTGTGGGTGATCTTTTATTAAAAATAAATTACTCAAGTCAAATTCACACAGGTGTCCACACAGCAGGGAACCACAGGAACTCCTAAACATATCATTCATTGGGGCGCAAGCATTGTACAAAAACGTATGAATAAGATTGTACTAATTCATACAAATTAGCCACTAATTTAACCAAAATGTGAAACACCTACAGAAATAGCCATGAGATTGTGGTGGGAAAAACATATGATATTCACTGTTTAGGGGAGAGCAGGCAAAACCTAATGCTTTTTGACTTCCTAAGTTTGTGTAAATTCACATGGGGATCAGAGTAAAGTTTTTTTTTTTTTTTTTTTTTTTTTTTTTTTTAATTTATTTATTTATTTTTTTATTTATTTTTTTTTATCCACATTAGTACAAATATGTCCCTTTGTTTCATAATTACAGTGTGGGCCTATATGTTTTATTTATTTACCCCAAAATAATGGAAGTGAAATGTGAAAACATGCCCCATAAGTGGGGTACATTGTAACATCTGAGGAGCACATTGTAACATGACCATGTGGCAGCTTCGTATGTTATCTGGTCTAATGAAAAAAAAAAAAAAAAAAATTTAAATAAATAAATAAATAAATAAATAATGTGTGTGTGTGTGTGTGTGTGTGTGTGTGTGTGTGTGTGTGTATATACACACACACACACAAGAAAAACTAAAATATTGTGTCAATAAAATAAAATGATTAACTTTTTCAAATAATTTTTTTGTTTTTAATTCTTAAAAAAAAAAAAAAAAAAAAAAAATCTAATTTCGGATTTTGACAATGAACACATTGCAGCCATGCTTGAGACAGCCCTGATCACAGCTATAGAGTGTAGTTCAAAACAATGTGGGCAAACAGATGAAGAAACGCATTCAGAAAAAGAGATGAACACAACACTCCCCTCCTTCCACACACAGCTCTCACAGAGCATGAGACACATAAACCAGCCAAAATGCTTTACATTTCTTGAAATAATAATTTCTGAACATTAAACAATGACTGTCAGTCTTTATTCACCTGTTTCTCATGGTTTCTCATTAAGATTCATAAAAGAAATTAGTGTAAATGACATCGCTAATGTCATAGAATAGCATAGTTTAATAACAGTGGGGCACATTGTGTCACAAATCCTGTCAGTAACCTTCCGTCCGCTCGGCACCAGATGTTGCCTTCTCATTATATTGACTCTCACACCACACAGACTGTTACACATCACCCTGGACTACATTTCCCATGTTCCATTGCACTGATTACACTCACACCAGAAACCAATCACACGGCCTATATAACAGCCATTCACATGCCCTTCCGGGCTGAGTATTGTTTAGCGATTATCGCTCACCTAGTGATAGCTACATTACGGAGCCTTTCCATGTTTCCTGAATTCTAAGTCCAGTTAAGTCATGTTTATTCCTGTCCGAATTTCCTAGTTTATCCTGTTTACTTCCTGAGTTATTCGTGTCTTGATCCTAGCCTGGTTTCCTCATTTTGCCTGTTTCTCTGCCTGCCCTGGAATTATCGCCTGTCTGTTGCATTACCCGTTTGCCTTGCTTCCCTACCCTCTCGTTAGCCGCCGATTGACCCCATCTGTTTACTGGACTACTCTGATGACTTGCCCATGCCACACTTGCTTGCTGGTGATCGACCCTGCCTGTGTTTTGACTGTTTTCTAATAAAAACTTGCAGATGGATCCGCACGCCTCACGCCTCTGTCACTCCGTAACAAAATACTCGGCCGCACAAGGATCCAGCAGCTTTTCAAGTGGACACCAGTCAGGTATGGACATTGCAAGACTGTTATTAGTCCTCGAGCAGGGCACGTAATCGCTCGAGGACTATATTCAGAAGTATCTAGCCATTGCATATTACTCAGATTTACCGGACTGTTTGTTGATAGAGTTTTTCTGTGATGGCATTAATCAACCTCTACGATTTGAGCTTAGACGCGAGGGTCTGCGTTCATCACTCGCTCAGTTTATGGATTATGCTTTGTTGACTGTTGGCTCTTTGTTTACTGTGGGTGTCGCGGAGGAAGAACGCAACACTGCGTCTATGACTGAAATGGTGGCTGCACCAGAGCGCGCTCACATAATGGCAGCGACAGCAGAGCCTGTTTGATAAAAGACACAACAACACCCAGTTATGTAACAGCTGCCATCCCAGAGTCTAGTAAAGTCACAGCTGATCTTCCTGCGTCAAGTCAGGTCACAGCTGGTCTTCCTGAGGCAAGTCAAGTCATAGCTGATCTTCTAGAATCAAGTCAAGTCACAGCTGCTCTTCATGGGTCAAGTAAAGTCAAAGCTGATCTTCCTGAGTCGAGCAAAGTCAGAGCTGATTTTCCTGAATTAAGTCAAGTTACAGCTGATCTTTCTGCGTCACGTCATGATACAGCTGGTCATCCTGAGTCAAGTCAAGTCAAAGCTGATCTTCCAGAGTCAAGTCACGTCACAGCTGATCGTCCAGAGTCAAGTCACGTCACAGCTGATCGTCCAGAGTCAAGTCACGTCACAGCTGATCGTCCAGAGTCTCGTCATGTCACAGCTGATCGCCCAGTGTCAAGTCATGTCACAGCTGATCGTTTAGTGTCAAGTCACATCACAGCTGAGTGTCCAGTGTCGTCACGTCACAGCTGATCGCCCAGTGTCAAGTCATGTCACAGCTGATCGTTTAGAGTCAAGTCACATCACAGCTGAGCGTCCAGTGTCGTCACGTCACAGCTGATCGTCCAGAATCAAGTCACGTCACAGCTGATCGTCCAGAGTCAAGTCACATCACAGCTGCTCTTCATGGGTCAAGTAAAGTCAAAGCTGATCTTCCTGAGTCAAGAAAAGTCAGAGCTGATTTTCCTAAGTCAAGTCACAGCTGATCGTCCAGAGTCAAGTCACATCACAGCTGAGCGTCCAGAGTCAAGTCACGTCACAGCTGATCGTCCAGAGTCAAGTCACGTCACAGCTGATCGTCCAGAGTCAAGTCATGTCACAGCTGATCTTCCAAAGCCTCGTCACATCTCAGTTGATTTCCCAGAGCTTCGTCACGTCTCGACTGCTCATCCAGAGTCTGGTCACTTCCTGTCTGTTGCACCCAGATCCTCAAGGACTGTTCTTCAGTATCCTAGACTGGCATCCAGCGTGGAGGACCCACCGCTGGTGTCAGCACGTGCAGCTGGTATCCCTAAACCAGCGTTCTCAAACCCTTTTGTCCCAGAAGTAATCCCCTTGTCTGCTGCATTTCCCATATAGGGGATTGCTTTCTGGTGTATATGGGCTGCGTTCACTACCGCCGACGTTCCAGAGCCAGTGACGTGTGCGGAAGGATTGCCAGAGGTGGCAGCTGAGGCTGCAGAACCTCCAGAAGCGGCGATGCCCATTCTGGATTCTACGGAGGTGGCGGCGTATGCTGCAGAAGCTTCTGAGGTGACGTCTTTCACTTCAGCTCTGATTACGGTAGTGGCGCCCATTAATAAATCCTCTGCCTGTCCTGTCACAGATATAGAGGCCATTTGTGAACTCCCTGCCTGTCCAGTCACGGCTATGGAGGCCGTCTATGAACTCCCTGTCTGCCCTGCCACGGCTATGGAGGCTGTCTGCGAATCCTCTGCTTGTACTGTCACGACTATGGAGGCCATTTGTGAACACTCTGACTGTCCAGTCGCAGATATAGAGGCTGTCACTGAACTCTCTGCCTGTCCTGTCATGGCTACAGAGGCCGCTTATGAACTCATATCCCGTTCTGAGCTGGCCAAAGAGGCCATCGACGAACTCTCGTCCTGTTTTGAACCAGCCGTGGAGGCTAAGTGTGAACTCTCTGTTTGTCTAAATGCTGCCATTGAATCTGATTTTGAACTATCTGTCTGTCCAGTTCCAGCCAATGAGCCTGAGTGTGAGCAGTTTGTCTATCCAGTTTTGGTCAACGAGTTCTATTCTCAGCTATCTCTCTGTCCTGTTTCAAACAATGAGCATGAGTATGAACTATCTGTCTGTCTTAAATCTGCTCTAGAGTCTAATTATGTACTGTCTGTCCATCCAATTCTCCCAAATGTTTCTGATTTTGAACCATCTATCTGTCCAGTTTCTATCAATGGGTCTGAGTGTGAATTGTCTGCCTTTCTATTTTGTCACTAAACTGTCTGTTAATCCAGTTTCAATCAATGCTTTTGATTTTGAACTACCTGCCCGTCCAGTTTCAAGTAATGTGTCTGTTATTAAACTGTCTGTCTGTCCCGCCACTCTCAAGAAGACCAACACTGAACTTTCAGCACTATCAGTCATACCCAAAGAGACTGTTAATAAGCCCACTGTATCTCTAGTTCCGACCCTTGGGGCCGCAAAGTGTCTCTGTCTGTGTTCTGTGTTTCAGCTCTGTCTGCTTCGTCTGCTCCGTCGTGGAGGTCTTCTGCTCCACCCTAGTGGGCTCCTGCTCTGTCTGCTCCGTCGTGGAGGTCTCCTGCTCCATCTGCTCCGCCCTGGTGGGCTTCTACTCTGCTGTGGGGATCTTCATACCTGTCTGCTCTGCTGTGATGGTCCTCAGCTCCACCTGTTCTGCCGGCTCTGCCCTGGCTCTCTGCCCTGCAGGTCCTGCCTCAGTCCTAAGTTCCTACACCTACACATGGACCTGGCCCTCCATCCCTCCCCCTGTTCCGCCTCCGCTCCACCACCCTCCTGGAGTGTACTGTTTTGGGAGAGTCTGGAAGCCGCTCCTGTCAGTAACCTTCCGTCCGCTTGCCACCAGATGTCGCCTTCTCATTATATTGACTCTCACACCACACAGACTGATACACATCACCCTGGACTACATTTCCTAGGTTCCATTGCACTGATTACACTCATACCAGAAACCAATCACACGGCCTATATAACAACCATTCACATGCCCTTCTGGGCCGAGTATTGTTTAGCGATTATCGCTCACCTAGTGATAGCTACATTACGGAACCTTTCCATGTTTCCTGAATTCTAAGTCTAGTTAAGTCCTGTTTATTCCTGTTCAAGTTTCCTAGATTATCCTGTTTACTTCTTGAGTTATTCGTGTCTTGATCCTAGCCTGATTTCCTTGTTTGGCCTGTTTCTCTGCCTGTCTGTTGGATTACCCAGGGGAGCAAGTTTGCCTTGCTCCCCTGGATCTTGTTTGCCGCCGATCGACCCCGTCTGTTTACTGGACTACTCTTGTGTCTTGCCCGTGCCACACTTGTTTGCTGGTGATCGACCCTGCCTGTGTTTTGACTATGTTTTCTAATAAAAGCTTGCAGATGGATCCGCACGCCTCACACCTCTGTCACTCCGTAAAACATTGTAACGCAGTGTTATAACGTTCCTCATCTGTGCAACTGGAATTTAAAACCGGTTAGTGTCTTCTGCTAGTTAGCGAAACATTAAAAAACTGATCTAAACTGATGAATAACAGATTGGAGATTAAATAACAGCATATTTGTCTCATTTTAAATTAATACTTAAAATTGAGTAATTTTTTTTTACTTCAGTCAGAAATTTACTTTTGCTATGGTTAAATAAATGTTCAGTGATTATCTTCAAAAGATTTTTGAATTTTGGTGCACTTTTTTTTCTGTATAGTGTTGATATAGCAACTAGTAAATATTGTAAATTTTGCTATGCTAGAATGTGTGGAAATATTTAAACCACGTGTTACAACTAACCCCGCATTACTTTTTGCCCCGCACTCCCCTAAAAACCTGGTCCAACTGAGATTTGGCTTGATTAAGACTGGTTTGACAAACTCTCAGCAAAAAAGACAAGTGCTTCTGATCTGAACTTTCTAATTAAGATGTATAGCAAAATATTTTAATTGTACCCTTTTATGAAATAATTACACAAAACTGACACTGGAGTGGTACCCTATCATCAGTGCTGGGTAGTAACTGAGTACATGTAATCTGGAATATGTAATCAGATTCCAAATATTAAAGTGCTTGTAATTAGATTATATTACCTTTTAAAATATTCATAATTACAATACAGTTACTTTTTTATTGATTTTGTGATTGCATATTATTTACACTATAGAAATACATTATTCATAATGTATTGATTCTCCATAATTCTTCTTTTCATTTTTTTAAATGAAACTTTCTAAAAATAGCCTACAATTTATATACAGTATATACAGAAAGACCTCCAGTTTTATGGATATTCACACAAAGACCAGTCACTAATCAGCTGGATATAATTACACAGCAAATTGTGAGGCCACACAGCATTCAAAAATTAGATTTACAAAAATTCACACACACAAAATAAATAAATAAAACACAAAATGTGTGTGTGTGTGTGTGTGTTTTCTTAACATTTCAGCACTGCATCAACTACTGATGAACACTTTAAGTTATAATTTTATTATCATTCAGTGGGTTATTTATTACTATGTCTTTGGAAGGCTTTTGTCTTTCAAACACATTAAAATGCACACATTTACTTTTTTTTTTCTATCCACATGTTATAAAGGGACTTTTTTTTGTTTTGTTTTGTTTTTGTCAGTCGAACATATATTTATTTGAAGTACACCCCCCACCCCCTTCTAGGATGTTAGTTAATGGTCACATGGCATGCAAACAAATAAAATATTTAATCTTCTTTAGTAAACTTTTGTTTTGTTTTATTTGTTTGTTTGTTTTTTCTTCTTCAAGAATCCCAGTTTGGAAAACCTTGATGTAATATAATGTTTAATGCAATTCATGTTGTTGTTCAATTATCTTATTTAAATCAATGTGATAAATGAGTTATGCCAAAAGTAATCTAAAAGCAATAAAAAAAGTAGTCTGATTATATTACCTAAAATCTGTAATGTAATGGATTATGTTACTAATTTACCTTTTTGCCAGGTAATTTGGAATCAGTAATGGACTACAATTTGCATGTAATCTACTCATCACTGCTTGTCCTCATGTAGTACTGCAAGTACTGCAGCAGATCCCAACCACATTTCTGGAGTCCCGACACTACACATTTTTCTTGTCTCCTTAATCAAACTCACCTGATTCAACCCATCAACTCACTGAGACTCCAAGAGCAGAAATTAGTGTGTCAGACATGCAAAATGTGTAGTGTTGGTGTGCCTACAGGAATAGGGTTGGGAAACACTGCTTTAAGGTACCAATAGGCACCCTTTAGGGGGTTAATAATGTACAAAGGTGTATCTTTCAAAACAGTATCTCTCTAGTGACAGTTTTTGTACCTTTTATTCCAGAGAGTGTCATTAAACATGAATATTTTGCAGTGGATTAGTTTGAACGTTCAGATCAGAAGTAGTTGTCATCGGGAATGCAACACACATATAACGGCACACAAAGCTTGCAATATTGTCAGGATATGCATCCAAACATAGTGGCACATTTCACTCACTCTTTCCTCATATATGTGATATTCACACGCTGTAAACAGTGATTGATTAACCGAGCCAGCGCCTTTAGACAGTATATGCATGACTGCGTAAAAAGCATCTGTTCTCTCAAGCGTCTCATGAGATGTCATGGTAGATGTGAGCAGAGAAACAGCTTCAGTTTTCTGTCCTCTCTTTCCGAGAGGCTTACAGCACATCATTACTACTGCAACAGATAGATAAACTGGATATTACAGTTTTTCTCGATTGCTTAAACACATTTCTTGAAATTATGCCTCTTTTTTGCGAAACTCTAAACACAAATCCATAACTTCTAACTCAATTCCCCAAACTTCCTATATTAAGGTCAAAATGAAGCTCTCCACTCAAAACAACTCAAATCTTGCTGAAAAACCAAACTTTGCTCTCAGACACGACACACAAACACTCAAAAACACACACACTACAACACAGTCTTACACACTGATGAGATAAATTCAAAATAATACTACAAAAACTGGTAATAAGTGTTGCTTCTGGTACGCCCCATATGTTTTATTCCTTAATTTAATGTATTGTAGAGTACAATACAATACAACAAACAACAACAAAAACGTCTCAAGGTTACGTATGTAACCCTAGTTCCTTCGGGGAATGAGATACCCACGCTGCCAGACTTCCAAGTCCCTGCCCTGTGTGTATCCCTCAGGAGCACAATGAGGGCGAGAGAACGGAAGAGCATGGAGTGGCCCGCATATCGAGGCCATAAAACCTGACAAAGGTCAGAAGCGTGGACCATCCCGCAGCGTTGCAGATGTCCTGTATTGGGACACCTGCGAGAAAGGCCTGAAGGCCGCCACACTCCTAGTTGAACGAGCCTTGACTCCCATCGGCGAGGGGAGATCAGAGGACTCGAAGCTGAAGAACAGCATCCTATTTCACCACTTAGCCTTAGTTCTCTGCTCAGCGAGCTCTTGGAGTGGAGGCCTCAGCATGACGACTCTCTAGAACGAGAGGAGGCCTACTACACTCCACACACTGGACATTTTCTGAGGAGGTTTCACCTACCATTCACATAAATTTCCAAGCGGAGCTCTGGCGAGCAGAGGTCTCGAAAACTCTCTATAGCGAGAGGAGACCTGACGACACTCGCTGAAATGGCCGAGCTCTTGGAGCGGAGGCCTCAGCATACAGACTCTTTAGAACGAGAGGAGGCCTACTACACTCCACACACTGGACATCTTGTGAGGAGGTTTACCTACCATTCACATAGATGTCCAAGCGGAGCTCTGGCGAGTGGAGGTCTCAAAAACTCTCTATAGCGAGAGGAGACCTGACGACACTCGCCGAACGGCTGCACGCCAGAAAGGAAGAGTCTGATATTGGTAAGCTTTGTCCCCAAAGCAAACCTCAGAAACTTCCTAGATAGGGAAGGATGGCAGCCCTCCCTCCTCCTTGGAACGACGAAGTACCGGCTGTAGAACCCGGACTCTCTACACGAGAGTGTCTACTTCTGTTCCATTACCAGAGCCTGGTCGGGGCTCACCGGAGTGAGAATGACCCCATTGAAACTAGGCGAAAGAGAACCGAACTGGGTTCTTTAGCCTCCCTCTACAGTGCGTAAGACCCACCGAGACACATTTGGCAGTAGTTTCCATGCCAAATAGTCTACTAAGGGAACCAGTCTCTCGAGACTGGCCTCTGGTATACTCAGAGTGACTAGGTGCCCTGGAACGGCGCACCGGCAGGGGATGGCCGAACTAGCTGCTCTAGAGAGCCCCTAAGGGGTGGCGAGCATCTCAGCTCCGCTACGCTTCCGGGCAGAAGAACTGAGATGTATGCTCGCTGGAGATCGCTGTGCCCTGGAACACCGTAAGTGGCAGGGTTGGCAGACCGATCTCCTGAGGGCACTGAGGAGAGACGGGCACCGTGCACTGCGGTGTACGCCGCTCTTCCCCAGAGGGGCCTGCCCTCGTGAGCCCTGGGCCATAGACCTCAGGGCTTTCTGGCAGAGGCCTTCTTAGCCTGAAGTACGACCCGCAGGTCCGTCTTTGGCTTTGCAGACCTCGACCTAGAGCGTGTGGCGACGCTCTGTCTCTGTGCCTCCCTGTACGAGGAGCTGGCATGCGGTTGGGGCTGCTCCTGTCCAGCAGCAGCCGCCTGAGCTGGAGGGCGACGAGGCAAGAACCGCTGGAACGGCGCCGCTTGTCTACGAGCCTCCTGGTGTCTGTCGACGACGGTATCGACGGCGTCGCCGAACAGACCCAGAAGCGCAAGCGGGGCATCCAATAGGAAGACCCTGTCTTTATCTTTAATGCCAGACAGGATCAACCAGAGATGCCTCTCCGCTGCCACCATGGCTGCCATAGACTGCCCAATAGCACGGGCGGTCTCCTTGGTGGCGCGGAGAGCCAAACCAGCAGTTTGCCTGAGCTCCGTGATGTCATCGGAGCTTACAGCTTCACGCTCATCCAGATCTTTGAGCAGATCAGCCTGGTATACCGATATGGTGTGCAGACATGCGCCAGCCTGACCTGCTGCCGCGTACCCTTTGCCCACCAGCGCGGATGTTGTACGCAGCGGCTTGGAGGGCAAGGACAGAGCCTTTAGAGACGACGCAGCGTCGGTGGACAGATAGCTCACGAGCGTCTGTTCTCTCTGTGTTGGAGGTGGTAAACAACACTAAATAAGACTCACAACAAAGAGTTTTGAACAGATACACACATAGCACTTTGCTGAAGGACAAAAAGCTGACACCAGTTTCACCGCACATGCTTTTATGCCAGCTGGTCATTACGCCACCCCACCTGTGACGTCTCGCCCATCATTTGGACTGATTACACATAATATTCAGAGCTGCTCACGCTGAAGGCGTTCCCTGTAGCATTCTCGGACGCAGCTCGAGTTCCTGAAGAGGAACAATTATTCTGCCCCATCATCCCGTCTTTGGTCTGGGACAGGCCAAAGAACCTCGTCAACAACACAGGCTATACTGGGCCTGGCCAGGCAGCGGGGGTAAAATCCTCTTGCATGCCTGATCCAACCCCTCAACTAAAATATCTGAGACTGCTTGTCTTCTTGCCCTTGCCCTTCCTCTTTCATGTTGTTGTCCTCCTCCTCTTTCTCCTCCTCCTCTTCCTCTTTCTCCTGCTCCTCTTCCTCTTTCTCCTCCCCCTCATCCACTTTCTCCTCTTCATCTTTCTTCTTCTCCTCTTCTTCTTCCTCCTCTTCCTCTCCGTACTCCCTCTCCACCTCCTACTCCTCCTCTTACTTCATTTCTTTCTCTACTCCTTACTCCTCCTCCTCCTCCTCTGTGGTGTCCTTGACCTCTTCCTTCACATTTCTCTGTATCCATTGTTTCAAACCTGAATAGTTTTTCTCGGTCGCTTTGGTGCATTTCTCGAATCATCCTTACTGTAATATTTGAAAAGAAGTATGTGCATTTCTCAAAACAATTCGTACAAACAGCACCACACAATGTATTTCCTTCAAAAGCTTGTAACTTACTCAAAATCTTTAGTTCATCTCTCAAAAGTAAGTATTTGTCAATCGACATATTAGTGCCATCAGAATGAAAAGTCCTTGTGTCATTGTTCACAAGCAAGATTGGCAAAATGCTTAGTCATGTTGTCAATATAACACTGCACTCTGTTAGTATTACCATTTACATTTACCAGACGCTTTTATCCAAAGCGACTTACAGTGCATTCAGACTACACATTTTTTTATCAGTATGTGTGTTCCCTGGGAATTGAACCCACGACCTTTTGCGCTGCTAACGCAATGCTCTACCACTGAGCCGCAGGAACAGTGGTAGAGCCTGATGTAAACTATGGCAACAGTTTGGATGACAGTTACTGTACTGAAATGCAGAAGGCAGCACTTCTTATGTATGCCATATATCCATTTCAAAAGTATAAATTTACACATTACTGTATGTGGGATATTGATTGAAAAAGACTGGATATGATTCACAGTTACACTTTTACTAGTGGTCTGACAAAAAACAAAAAACAAAAAAACAAACAAAAAAAAACCTCAATGTCATTGTGAAATAGAAAAGAAAAAAAAATATAGGCACAAATGCGAAAATAAAAATTAGAAAGCCCACTGTCTGAATTTGTAACTCTTGTGTTGTCCTCTGTCTATATACTGTATGTTTTCTAATTGAAGGTTCATGAGATGCACTTTTGAGCTATTTCAGAGAACTGGTTTGTCATTGGTTGATCTATATTCTCTTCATTACAGTTTTTCTCGATTGCTAAAACACTATAACCAGGCTTTTGAACTAAAATTTCAAAACCATAACACCATTTTTAAAAAAGCACACCCATTTCCCTAAACTATGAACAATATTCCCCTGCTTTAACACATGAGTCAGATTTGGTGAACTGTTACTGCAAAACTCTACACACAAATCCCTACATTTCTCAGCGCTTACACCATGTGGTCATTTACAAAGCATTAGCATTCAATATTGTTCACTCAAGTCTGCAAATTCTGAGCTCAATTAGCACACAATTACCCAAGTGGAAACACTAGGAGTCAAAATTTATCACACACCAATCAGAACCTTCGATGGAGATAAAAGGGCCAAAGTCAGCTTACAGTTTTTCTCAGTGGCTTTGGTGCATTTCTCAGATCAGAAATGAAATTCTCAAAACTACTTGTTCATCCTCCACATCATCTAGTCACTTGTGCACATCATAAAAGCAGTTTCTCATTCTTTTGAACAAGTTGTGATTGCTTTGGTACATTCATGCAACTGATTACGTATATTTGTCTGCAGTTTCCTACATTATCAGTAACTATTGTCATGTTGCTCAAAATGTATTATATAGTTCTCTGTGCTATAGTCTTACCCTCAAAACATCTAGTCATTAGTTCATCGTATAAGTCATTATGGTAAATGCAAAATAGTTGATTTGGTTGTCATAAACTGTCAAGCATATTTTCTACACATTTCTACTAGACTTTTTATAAATTTGCCATGAATAATTCAAGTGAATCTTGACTTTCACTAATGAAGAGAATATAGATCAACCAATGACGAACCAGTTCTCTGAAATAGCTCAAAGGTACATCTCATGAACCTTCAGTTGGAAAGAGCATAATAGACAGAGGACAACACGAGTTACACAATCTTACTTTCTAATTGTTATTTTTAGGGCTGCAACAACTAATCGATAAAATCGATTATAATCGATAATGAAAATCATCGACAAGATTCTCATTATCGATTAATCAGGTCTGCCTACAGTGCACGTCCAACTTCATCCGGTCGCGTCAAATTACAGCACTGAATAATGCATTTCTGTGGCCAAAATGCATCTAAAAATAGTGGAGGAAACAGAATGAGATGCTGCGGGAGAAGTACATGATCCAAGCTGCACAAAATATGAGAATTCTTTATTTTAAGCTTTAAGCTAATGCGTTAGCGTAATGGCTTGCCCTGTCAGGCGCTTTGACAGATGCGTGTGCGTCCTCAGCGCAAAAACGTTCAGTTTACGGTCATATCCTTATCTGTAAATGTCACAAAATTCACTCGAGCATTTCCATTTTTGCATAAAGTCCCATCCTGACAGTCTGTGTTAAGTTTAAATGACCGAATTACTGAATGAGTGCCGGCGCGGCAGGCGCGTGAACACGCATCAGAGAGGGAGACAATATTCAGCGCAAAAACGTTAATTGTGCTGAAATATCTGTTGTTGAACGTTCAATTAAGGTTTACAAGTCAACATGGAGTGCACGTATTTTCTGAGAGTAGGAACTGTAAAGGGATAACCGCGTATAGTTGTCTGAATATAAATATCAGACGCTTCATAGCCGCCTTTTACAGGATAAAGAAATTACAGTAAACGTGACTGTGATCAAAAAGTTGGTTAACACTGAATTTGTGTTTTTATTCGTCTCTATTATCTTTATTATCTTAATTTTTGATGAAGAGATTTAAACTATAGGCCTATATACAGTGCTTAACAAATTTATTAAAACAAATGTATTTAAGGTTTATAACAAATAATGTAAGCTTTGTGCCACTGCTGCTCTAAACTAACATTATTGGTGTTTACTAAAATCATTTTTTTGCTATCTGTATTGGTTATTCCTCCAATATGCGTAAGCTCTTTAGTAACAGTGGGCTATTTCTAATGCTATAATATAATTATTTCTGTTATCTATGAAAGAATGAAAGATCTATGAAAGATTTTTTCAGATACCCAATTACAGTTAAAAAGTAGCTAAACAATGCCAGCAAGAATGCATGCTGTTATGAAAGGCAGGAGGCTATTTTTTTATGTGAATAAAAATGTAGTTGTTTCAGTTTGTTATTTGCCCAATAAATGACAATAACATTTTTAGATTTAAACAATTCTTTGACAGATTCCTAAAATATTTGTGTTTTCTCTTTATTATGACAGGTGGTCTAATAAATTAAGCACTGTATGTTTTCATAGCATTCAGTTGGCACGTTTGTTTGAAGGACATTGGGCAGAATGTGGAAGTGTTTTTGTCAATAAAATAAATGAAGAAAATTTAGCATTATTTAAAATCCGATTAATCGAAAAAATAATCGGCCAACTAATCGATTATCAAAATAATCGTTAGTTGCAGCCCTAGTTATTTTCGCCTTTGTGCCCATATTTCTTTTTCTTTTTTATTTCATAATGATGATGTTACAGTTTTTCTCAATTGCTAACACACTATAACTGATTCATTTGGCCCAATTTTCCAAACCATTCATACAGTTCTCAAAACAAAGACACGTTTCTCAAAACTTTTAACACATTCCACTTGCTTTCACACATGCTCCAATTTGCTCAGTGTTTTCTGCAAAACTCTACACAATAACAGCATAATTTTGCACAGGTTTAACCATGTTATCATTTAGAAAACACAAATACACAATATAACTACCTCAAGAATCACAAAATGAACACAAATAGCACGCATTTATCCATGTTTGAACATTCAGTAGCAAAACTGATGACACGGCAGTCAGAATCTCAGGATAATATGAATGAGCACAGGTGGTTATGTGTTTTGCAAAATGAATCCTGGTAGTGGGAGACAAAGAGGAATAGGATGAGAAAATAAAAAATTAAGGGAATGAGGTCAAAGGTCATTTGTTCCTGATGAAATATGAAGCACTATAGTTGAGCATGTTCTTGTGCATGGAATGATCATAAGGAAAGCTGCCTGCAGGCTCATCTACAGGGTTTTACACTACTTACACATTACAATTACAGTACATAGCAGCAGTACTTCAGATGAGAGGACGTTCACTGTTCTTTGTACTGTAAATACTGTAGCACACACCCTGAAACTCGTAACTGTTGGATTGATTTGTAGCCAAGTACTTTTTACATGTATTTGTGCAGATCTGAGAGTCGACGGTCTAGGGGAGGCAGAGAAAGTCTTTTCTCAGAAGACTAAGAAACTGCTATAGTATAACAAATAAGGATATTACCAATACTGTAATGCAACTTGGTAGAGGATGCTGTATTTATTTATTTATTTATTTAAGGAGGAGAACGACATGGAAGAGAAAGAGGAAGGGCAAGGGCAAGGGCAAGAAGACAAGCAGTCTCAGATATTTTAGTTGATGCGTGCCAGGGTTGGATCAGGCATGCAAGAGGATTTTATCTCCGCTGCCTGGCCAGGGCCAATATAGACGGGATGCTGGGGCAGAATAATTATTTTTGCTGTTGTTTGCTGCATTGTACTGCACTCTACAGTACATTAAATTAAGGAATGAAACACTTGGGGAGTACCACAAGCAACACTTATTACCGGCTTTTGTAGTATTGTTTTGAATTTATCTCATCAGTTTGTAAGACTGTGTTGTAGTGTGTGTGTTTTTGAGGGTTTGTGTCATGTCTGAGAGCAAAGTTTGGTTTTTCAGCAAGATTGAGTTGTTTTGAGTGGAGAGCTTAATTTTGACCTAAATATAGGAAGTTTGGGGAATTGAGTTAGAAGTTATGGATTTGTGTTTAGAGTTTCACAAAAAAAGCAGCATAATTTCAAGAAATGTGTTTAAGCAATCGAGAAAAACTGTAATGAAAGTCAAGATTCACTTGATCAATTCATGGCAAATTTATAAAAAGTCTAATAGAAATGTGTAGAAAATATGCTTGACAGTTTATGACAACTAGATCAACCATTTTGCATTTACCATAATGACTTGTACGATAAATTAATGACTAGATGTTTTGTGGGGTAAGACTATTGCACAGAGAACTATATAATACATTTTCAGCAACATGACATTAGTAACTGATGATGTAGGAAACCGCAGACAAATGTACATAATCAGTTGCATGAATGTACCAAAGCAATCGCAACTTATTCAAAAGAATGAGAAACTGCTTTTATGATGTGCACAAGTGACTAGATGATGTGGAGGTTGAACAAGTAGTTTTGAGAATTTCATTTCTGATCTGAGAATTGCACCAAAGCCACTGAGAAAACTGTAAGCTGACTTTGGCCATTTTATCTAGGCCAAATTGGTGTGTGATAAATTTTGACTCCTAGTGTTTCCACTTGGGTAATTGTATGCTAATTGAGCTCAAACTTTGCAGACTTGAGTGAACAATAGTGAATGCTAGTGCTTTCTAAATGACCACATGGTGTAAGCACTGAAAAATGTAGGGATTTGTGTGTAGAGTTTTGCAGTAACAGTTCACCAAATCTGACTCATGTGTCAAAGCAGGGGAATAGTGTTTATAGTTTAGGGAAATGGGTGTGCTTTTTTAAAAATGGTGTTATGGTTTTGAAATTTTAGTTCAAAAGCCTGGTTATAGTGTTTTAGCAATTGAGAAAAAATGTAACAACACAAATGACTACAGATCTGAACAGTCTGCTTAAAAAGCAAATTATAGACCCCATCAGTGTTGTCAATATCTGGTAGATTTTTGTGGCTTTTAGTCTCTTTAAGCATTGAGGCTTAGATAGTATAGTAAAGTTTAAGTAGAAAAGATAAAATACAGACTTTACAGTACTTTTACAGTACTTCCAACTAGCATTAGCACTGCTATGTTCCCCCCAAACTTCTGGTTTCAATCCGAATGTTAAGCTGTAACGCAAGGAATGCTGCATTTCTCCCAATCTGATGAAGAAACAAACTAATCTACATCTTGGATTGCCTGAGAGATAATCTTTTTTCTTTTCTTTTTCTTTTTTCTTTTTTTTTTTTATGTGAACTACAGTACTCATTTAAGTGTGTCTTAAGTGTCTAAATATTATTTGGGGCCATTGGAAAGCATTAGTAGCAAAGATGTTGTTGTACTGAATTATGCTTTTATATTAAACAGTAATACCAGTAAGACATCAGTCCCTGCTAAAAATGTAAATGCCAAAGCAATATTATGGCTACTGTGTCATATATCTATGTTTGTGTTGGAGAGAGTGTTTTTATGCTTCCGGCTGCTGTTCTAAAATAATGTACATGTTGATGAGAAACTTCTGGCATTGAGGTGCTGAATGTGATGTACAGCAGTGCTGATTAAACATAATGCAGGAGCACACAATGGCCTGTCACCGTACGGCTCAGAAAAACACTGCTGACATCACATTTAAAAGATGGTCCAGTGCCAAATTCTGTCATCTGGGTGAACAAATGTAAGCTCAGCACAAAAACACACCTCTCAAAAACATCCATAATACACAGTTTTTTTTTCTGAGAATATATGAGAAAATGAGGAATATGAGGATATTCAATGAGAAAACAAAGGGTCCCACTTTTTTCAAACTAACTAATAACTATGACATCTGCCTCAATAAACTCCTAATTTGCTGTTTATTCATACTTAGTTGTTAAGTTTAGGTTTAGGGAAGGATTAAGGGATGTAGAATATGATCATGCAGGATAAGGCATTAATATGTGCTTTATAAGTACTAATACATGGCAAATATGCTAGTAATCAGTGGTGGATAAAGTACTTGAAAGCCACACTTGAGTAAAAGTACCCTACAGATATTTTACCAGAAAATGACTTTGGTAGAAGTTGAAGTCATCGTTTATATCATTTATAATATTAAATAAAAATCTTAAAGTATGTGGTATTTATTGTACTTAAGTATGAAAAGTATTATATATATATATATATATATATATATATATATATATATATATATATATATATATACGTACTTAAGTATTGAAAGTAAAAGTACAAGTAAATGCAAAATGTTACAAATGCATAAATAATGCTTTGTTTTAAATGTAAAACACTGAATACTGATATTTGAAATGATTTAAAACATGAAAAAATAGTCGAAATGTGAAATTAAACTGCTAGGTGGCAGGAAGTGACTGTTAATGAGTGAGTCATTGAGATTCAACCGATTCATTCAAACTGCTGATTCATTCAGGAACAAAGCATTTGACTGTGTTAATGAGTGAGTCACTGAATCATTCATTCAACCGATTCGTTCAAAAAGCTGATTCATTCAATAAGTAAACACTGTCTGTTGCCGGGCAATATTGTGTCTAAAATGTAAGTCACTTAATGCCAACTTTAATAAAGTTGCATGAAATGATTATTACATTTGTTATCATGCTGATATGTGGAGAAAAAACGGAACTCTTTGTGTGATATAGATTATCTATATTAAATTATATAAATAGAAAAAAAAAAAACACAGAGCCAAATTTACCATCTACAATTTAGAATGCCTTGAATTTTAAGTGTTCTTTGTGTTCTTCTGACTTTATTTTGTAGTGAGTAAATAATATGCTTTGGGGAAATGTATCGGAGAAAAAGTATACATTTTAAATAGGAAATGTAGCTACTGGAGTAAAAGTGAAAGTTGACAGAAACATAAAAACTCAAGTAAGGTACAGCCACTCCCAAAAAATACTTGTAATGAAGAATTATTATTTTTTACATTACACCACTGCTAGTAATATACATGCTAATAACCAACTACTGTAGTTAAAATTGAGAATTGGTCTCTAAACTAAAGTGTTACTAAAAATGTAACACAAAACTTGGTTTCATCCATTATGAACTGATGTGTGAAAAGTGGCCATTACATATCAAAATGGAACCAGGCGATAAATTAAAAAAATAAGTAAATGAATGAATGAATGTATTTGGATTAACTGCTGCGATGAATTGTTAGCAATAAGAACAAAACATGCAATAAAAGTTAAAAAGGGCAATTTTTTTTTTAACTTCATGTTGACTCTAAGTTTGCAAGGGAGATGGTGTGATCTTTTGTAAAAGTGTAATTGCTGTCCTTTTCGATTCTTTTTTCAATTTTTCAATTCCTAAGAAACATCCACAAGTGTACACTTTAAAACATAATTTGTGTCAAATGCTTTTAGTAAGTGGATTTACCATGGTTTGCCATTCAGTGTACACTTCTGCTATCAGATGACACTTTCACAGAAGAGCTTTCGAGAAGCTACTCGAAAAGATAGAAAATAGGAGTTGTGTTTGCCTCCTACCTTTTTGTGCCTCTCTTTGGTAGCGTTGACGTCATCTTGCAGGAACTGCTGCTGGATTTGATACTCAAGGTTTTTCAATAGAACTGTGTCGGCTTCCTGTAAACACAAGACCAAATGGACTCATAATTGTGTTGCTGTGAGAGACTTTCTCTGGAAAAATGAACAGCGGTGGTGCATTTTCTTTTCTCAGACTCCTGTTAACCCTGTTACATTGCACTCGAGCAGATAAATAGTAGTGGATTTTTAAAGCAATGAAGCACTCCATGGTATGCATTAGAGACTTCACCACAACTAAGGGTTGATCTTAAACCAGAAACACAGTACGTGACTCAAACGCAGATGCCTGCCAGCAATATAAGTGTTCATGCATTTGTGATCACGCTAGCAATCCCCAAAACTCAAGGGAGTGACAGAGTTACCTTTAAATATCTGTGCTAATAAAATGTGTTATTATCTGGGTAGCTACCAGTTTCACTAACTTGCTCAAAACGTTACAGTAGTTGACTTGAAAACAACAACAACAACAAAAGACTGAAGATGACATTTGTAAACAAATGTCTGCTATAGCACCTCTTTTGATTTTTCTGAGAATGCATAGTGTTATAAAACAAACTGTACCAACACACAGATTTAAGCTTAGGAATAGCTAAAAGCATTTGAATTTGAAAGGACTTGCATAGAGTACAGTATTTTTCTGGCAAAAGTAGTAGCTTAAAGTACAAAAGGCCTCGAGTTGCTTACAGTATTGCATTTATAAAAGAATGATAAGTCCTTGCGTCTGTGTTATGTTGATTTTAGCACTGGTTTGAGGTGGTCCACCTGGTGCTGAGCCTAAGAGCAGCCCTTGCCTGTGGTTATATTACTAAAAAGCATAATCTCTTGTGGATTATTGCTTTATAATTGCCTGCAAAAATTGCAGGTCAGAGAACTGCACAGTTTATTTGTACCTTATTGAGCTGTTCCAGCGTGTGCCGCAGCTGCTCTTGATATTCACATTCATTTCTGTATCTGTGGACAACAGAGAGTGTTTCAAGCACAGTTCATCATGCATGTTCAAGGTTTTCATTTCAAGGCTCTTTGCAACCGTTAGTTATAAGGAGCACTATTGATCTGCTCTATGTTGCTTCGATCAGTGGTCTGCTGTGATTTCTTTTGACCATAGTTCAGTGGTTTCTTGGGTGTTTTAAAACATCTAAACATGGCCAATTCTCATTTACTACACCCTTGACCTGTGAAAAAGTTCATTACTAATTAGCAATTCAGTTTTTAGGAATATTGTAAATCCCAAACCTGAATCCTAACCATAATTATATTGGTTTGGGTGATAGGAACATTTTTCTAGGACTAAAATAGTCATGCCATAACTATGACATTTTCACCATGGAATAAAAAATAAGGTAGTTGCGACATTTAATCTCATAATTCAGATTTTACCACAATTCTGAGAAAAAAGTCAGAATTGCCAGATATAAAGTCACAATTATGAGATGTTAACTAATGATTGTGCGTTTATAATTCCATTTTGAGTTTATATTGTGTTCAGTTCAATAGAGAGATTAAATTGTGAGTTTATAACTCAAGAGATGTAAACTATTAATTGTGACAAGAAAAGACTGAATTGTGAGACAAAAAAAAAAAATAGTTATAAAAACGTGCTACTTAAAGCCCACCGTCCATTTCTTGATGATCTGATGCATATTACACAAACTTTAAGTGCTCTGGCTGACTGACTTTACATAACTTCAGTTTTTTAATTGGAAAGTTTTCTCAATGCCTGTAAGACTAAAGTTTTCTCACTGCATCACTAAGCACCTTCAAGGAAGAACTAATTAGAGGATTTGCCAAAGTTTGCCAGGTTAGTGGCATCAAATCTTAGAATTTCAGAGTTTTAAGACAATTAGTAGCATGTAAACTACCACAAGCAGAAAAGTTTTACATTTTATGTCAGTTGTCTGTGAAATCAGCTGTATATTTGCTGCACCAGCTTTTTTATTTTTCTGATGTCTGTCAATATGGTATAATCTATTTCAGGTAAACCAGCCCCTAAATGGTACTTCTTTACATCTTTCTTCCTGTTTAAGTAGATTCTTGAATATTGTCTGCTATAATTAAATGTTCTAGTGTTTAATCTTTTTAATGACACGATGGCTATATGTTTGCATTATTTAGGCCACCCTGCTCTCTGGTTAAGAAGTTAGCAATTAACCTCAACCTCATACTTCTGTGGCATTGTCTAACCTGCTGTTGTACTCATCCAGCATGCGTTCTGCTTCTTTGAGCTCCCTCTCCAGCTTGGCTCGGTCTGACAGCAGCTCCCGGATGCGCTGTCTGTTGACGCTGATCTGCTCACTGAAGGTCTCCTCCAGCCCTGGCGCCTCCTCCATGCGCTGAAGAGTCTCCAGCTGTTTGCGGAACACAGCGTTGCGCTGCTCCAGCACTCGCGCTCGGTTGATGTAACGTGTGAGGCGGCTGTTCAGCTCCTGGAGGCTCTCCCAGCCCTGGACGGCCGCTGTCGAGGGCCTGCCGGCCGGAGCCGACTCTGTCTCTGGGCTGCTGGGCTCCTCGTAGACATCGGAGCGCTCGTACTTCTGCTTGTGCACCTCACGCAGGTAGCTGGTCTTGAACATACTGTGTGTGTGATGGTTTCCACCTCCGCAATCTTCGGCTTAGTGCTTTAGTGCCCCTCAGCACCTTTAGTGTGTGAAAACTGGGGTGCTCACCCTCTGCTGTCTCATGCTAGACTAAACTCTGCCCCCTCAGGGCTCGGGGACAAATAGCTAAAAAACTTTTCATTCTGGTGATTAGCATGGTGTCCTCGATGGATTCTTCCAGTGGAGTCCCGCGCACAAGGCCACCATTGTCGAGGGCTTTTCTGTGTTGAATGATCTTTTGAGATCTACTTTTGTTTCCAGCTCAGCAGCTCTACGATCACAATGATGTGCTTCCACGGCCTTCTGTTCGACAATGAAAAAATGCAGGGCCTGCTGTTTCAGAGCACATGAAACAACAGCAACTTCTCGACTACAGTCTGGCAATGCCATACGCAATCCCAAAACTGCTGTTAAATACATCCACTGATGCACCTGCTGATAAACCTCTTTATATGACTATCATGGAATATCACTTTCTGTGCTTGGAAATAGGATTGTAATTCTACTCAAAAATGGTTTTCTTTTAAGAAAGCTGTACGGTCTTACTTTTTTATTAGGTGGCCTTTACTACTATGTACTAACATTAAATTGGATTTATATGTTGTTTTGGGAAATTCGCTGCTAATGGATTGAGGTATGGTTAGGTTTAGGAGTAACGGTAGGGTAGCGGTAAGGGTTACAGGGTAAGGTTTGGGTTACAGTTAGGTGTAAAATACTTGCATTAAATGTTAATTAAATGCAAGCACTTTAAATGTAATTGCAGTGTTCATAACAATTATATTGTATCAAAAATTAAGGCCACCTAAAATGAAGTGCGACCAACAAGTTTAGTGATGTGTTAAAAATTACCATAAAACAGCATTCTTCAGGTCTTTTTGAAGGCTGATGTTAAAGGGTCAAGTGACCAACAGAAAGTAAATTTCATGGAAGTTGTAACCTCTAAAAAAGAGGTTTTAAAGTAATGGGTTATTCTTAAACGTCCTTGCCCGTGGTGAAATCGAGTTAAAACACAGTCTCTGTGGTTTATTGCTTTATTAAAATGGCATCAACAAAAAATAAAGACATCAATGGTCAACTAAAAAAACAAAGTTTATCAAGTCTTGTCTGAATGTTTCAAATAGGTGGCCTGGGTGATGCCTGACCAAGGTAGAGCCAGAGGCATGGGAGCCTGGCAGAGCCACAGAGTAGATGAGGAAGATAGGAGCCAAGGTGGAGCCAAATGGGTTAACAGGCTGAGGTGGAGTCCTGGCCTTGGAGGCCTGAGGTAGAGCGGAGAATCCGACGTGTAGGCCAGGGATGGGCAAACTTTGGAGGGCCACTGTGCTCAGAGTTTAACTACAACCCTGATAAAACTCAAATTTTTGTAGTTTTCTAGTAATCCTGAAGAGAGTGATTAGCTGAAGTAGCTGCGGCCTGGGCTGCTCGGAGGAGGAGCTGGGGAGGAGTAGAGCCAAGGAGCTAGATGGAGCCAGTGGAGACAAAGGAGCTTGGAGATTAGGTGGGACCAGCGGAACAGGAAGGGCCAGTAAACAGTTCAAAACCAAGGAGTCTAATAAACCAGGGTGGGACTTGCACTCCAGGATGTTGAGCTGGATTAGTACTTCTTCCAGGACAGACATGGGGGCTAACTCCAGTTTGGGGAAAGCCATAGCATCAGGCTCAGGCTGCTGGATGAATGGAGTTTCAGGATCTAGCTCCACGGTGGAACTTTTCACAGGCAGATGGTCCTTGGCAAACATGGGCTCTAGCTCTGGGTCCATGGCCGGCATTGGCTCAGGCTCTAGGTCCATGATTGGCAGTCAAAAGTCCTTGTCCATGGTGAAAGAGGATCAACTCGTTATGAGCACGATCTTGACTAAATCAATTAATTTGCCTTTGGTAGTATTTATGAGGAAAGGGATTTTGGTTTCTAACTGTTCATTGAGTCCAGTGTAACTGGTCTGGAAAGTGGGGCTGATGGGCAAGTTACAAAAAGTCTCTGGTGTGTTTCTTGTGATCATTCTATGATCTGGTTCGAGTGATCGAGTGAGGAAGAGAAGACAGATGGCTGCTAGATCCATTTTTCATTTCTGTGTCTGCTGTTCTGCTACAGCTAGGCAGGCAAGGAGAAATGAGGAGGATCTATTAGCAACTTTCACTTTATTAAACAAACAAAACATGCAGGAAATAAACCAGGAACTAATGAAACTGAGAGCATATAAATACACAGTCAAATGATAAACTCAGCAAGACACATGTGATACTAATTAGTAACCATTGAAACTAGCAAAGGAAACTCAGGAATTAAAAACAGGATCAGAAACCAAAGCAGAATGCGACACAGGAATAAATGACATTTTAAAATATATTACAATAGAAATTGTAATAATAGTTCACAATATTACTGTTTTTGCTGTAAAACATTTTATATATATATTCCAAAACCCTTTTTTTTTTAGAATTTAGAGCCCACTCTTTTTGCGAGTGGTTTGGTGTGTCTGGCACACTGGGGGCTCTGTGGCTCTGCTCAGGTGAAGCAGTGCATGGCTGAGTCATCCACATCAGGGCTTTGGGGGTCTCTGCCATGCTCTGATTGGAGATGGAGCTCATCTCTGTCATTATGAATTATTATCACACTGGAGCATCCTCAAGTGATTGCTCAATGCATAGGCAGGCAGATCTCCCCTCTCCTTTACTTTATGGGGGCAACAGTATGCTTTCCAAATGAACACACTTTCTTTTGACATTGTGAGAGACGTGAGTAGCTTGAAGCAAATGGGTGGATGGTGTATGAGGGTGTGGACTGTGGAGTGAACAGAGCTGTGCTCGATGAGTGTTCTCTTCCTTGTGCATACCGTGTGCTGTGTGCCTGGCTATTGAATCCTCACTGGGAGATCAATGGGGTTTTTGTCATTTGGAATTGATATTTCACAATGCAGAATATTCTAGTGTTGGCCACTGTTAGCTTTCACAATGATACACAGATCTTTGCCAAAACAAGACAGCTAAACAAACATTTCTCAAAGAGTGAACAAACACAGTCAGAATATTTGTTGCACGTCTACAGAGCAACATGGAAAGCTTGTGTATAGGGTTGCATTGAATAGCACATAGAGCTCTATGATGCTATTGTGTACACTTCATGGGCATATTGCAGATGATTTATAATAAATAATTCTGCCATATATGTAAATGCTGGACACAGGAATATTTGACAGTGGTATTGGTAAGCATGGTTATGCTGCCTTCCCAGATTACTGTATATTGTATCTTTGGAATGATTCACTGTAATAAGCATAGTGAAAAAAACAAAACAATAAAAATCCATCCAAGATGAGGGCTGAAGCAAGAAAAAACATAGATACTTAAAATTTATTGTAATTCATTCTTTATGCTTTTTGGGGATGATTTATATATATATATATATATATCATCCCCAAATCCATAAAATTTGAGTGTCTTTTTGTACCTGCATCAGCAAATTATTCATATCAAAACAATGTATCAAGGTGTAAACGGCGTCCACCAGATATGGCATCAAAGCGATTCGCTGTCTTATCCAAATCTACATAAACATGAACACCCATTTAATGTTAAGTACTGCAGTGTCTGAAAGTCTCTCCTGGCTCCTGTTTCTTATATATAGTATGTTTTCAGTTGGCACAAGCAAGAAAAATTGGTAACACTTTCAATGAAGCCCATATTTATAATACATTATAAGGGTATTCTTAAGGCATTGTAATGAATGCATAATGCATTATAAAAAACCTTATAATATGTTATATCGTCTTATAAATAATCATAACAACAATTATAATACATTATAATCCTTACGCATTTGTGGTTATAACTTTTAAGATTATGATTATTTATAACACAATGAACACCATATTAAATCTACTTTTACATTGATAATGGACTATATATCTTGACATTATTTAAGATCTGCATAGTATCTTACTACAGTACATCTTGTGGTTAGGTGTGGAGTGTTATTTGAGTGTTCCCTGTGAGGCTAATATTAATTTTAATGTGAGCTAGTTAATAATTTCAACTGAAAAAAAAAATGCAATGTTTATATGTTGTTACATTTTATTTTGATGATCCCCTTAGTCTATTGACTATAAGCAACATTGCAACTACATGTCAGCTAACTCTCATTAGAGTATTAGTAGACTAAAGGTTAAGGTTAGGGTAGGTAGAATGTTGACGTACTTGCAAAGTTACTTATAGTCAGTTTGTCTGTTGGGGAACCATCAAAATAAAGTGTTAGCGTATATTTAGCGGACATACTACTAATACTCCAATGACTGCTAGTTAACATGTAGTTGCAAAGTTGCGTATCAACAGTTGTCTAAAGGGTACCATCAAAATAATCAAACCGATATTAAAATAAAAATAGTTCAAAGCAAATGTGTCATATTACACATTCATCTGATCTGATATCTGATCTTATGGCTGTTTGAGAGAAAAAAAAAATATTGCTATTATTATTACTATACTTATAAGTGGTCATTGATGGCTTTAAGTAAAGTATCATAAGAAAGGTGGCAAGATATGAGACTAATAATACATTATAACTATGAGAAATATAATCCATTGTAACTTAAGTGGATGCAACATGTTCACTGTGTGTTATAAATCATCATACTCTTAAAAGCTATAACCACTAATAAGTAAATATTATAATACATTAAAACTGTTCTTATGAATATTCATAAGATGATATAACATATAATAAGGTTTTTTATAATGCATTATGCATTCATTATAATGCCTTAAAAATACCCTTATAAATGTATTATAAGTATGGGCTTCATAGAAAAATTTATTTCGCACTATGCGCTGTTCATCAGCACTGTCCAGAATAGTTAAAGAAGTTACCAGCATTTATTAGACTGTGGACTAGCTTTGACTCTTCGAACAGTGACAATCGTTGACCAAAACTTGCTTGTTCTGTCGACATACAGCGTTGAAAAGTGACAGTTCTGCACTCGTGTCCTCTTCTTGAAACCATTGTGATGACAAATAAATGTCAGGTCTTCTTCGGTGCACGTGCTAGAGCTGAGGATGTTGAGTGCAATTAAAGTGTTCATGTCATTTTCCTAAAATTTCCCATGGATCTCATTAATAGTGTTGTCCATTTCACCACAATGCAACTCCTTGTAATTGTACTGGGTTTAGTCTGCAACTCGACTGTGAACTCCCAAAGCTGCTGAAAGTGGCGATCAGTTCTCATTGCTAAAAGTGCAGAGATCGTGGCAGGTTTTTTACAGTTGCATAATGTAAGGTGGATGACTGCAGCGCTTTTTACAGTACATTGCACTGCATGAGAACTCGTTGCATCAAAATGCAAGGGAACAAAAAGTGAAAATCAGTGACTGATCTTGTGTCGCTGAAAGGTTTCAGTGTAGTAGATTTACCAGAAAAGTCACTGTTTCGTTCTCGCAAAGACTCAAAAACAGCATGTCGTTTTGACCACACAATGTACATACAAAATCTGCCCAAAAACAAACAGTACTGAAATTAGACAACATATTTTAACATCAAATTAAATTACACTCAGTCTTATAACGAATAAAATCCATTTATGTTATGCAAGGCAAAGGCGTTTCCAGTGCGAAACGACCACTGCTGACGCAGTTGACTGACATCCTTATGTTGCGTTGCGTAAAATAATATAATTCACACCACCTTAAAGACTTTATAAATAAAATGTATACAAACATTTATTTTCCCGAAAGAGTACACCAAATCGGCAGCGGCGCTGAGAACCGCTCTTTCTTGTGGACTTAAAAAGCCTGTGCTCACAGCAGCTGCATTGTTGAGAAGTTTCACCGAGACAAGTGAAAGGTAGGTAGAAAAAAATAACCCAGCGTTAAAATAACCCAATAAAATGACCCAACAAGCTGAACCCAGCATTTGGGTTAAAAAATTAACCCAGCACCTGGGTAAAAATATTAAAACTAACCCAATAAAATGACCCAACAGGCTTAACCCAGCATTTGGGTTAAAAAAATAACCCAGCATTTTTTAGAGTGTATGTCCTTCACATACTCGCCGCACCATCGTAACACTGCGCTCTCAAGTTGCAGATATCAAGATTAGAGGTCCTTCCACACTGAGTCCAAAATTTTCATATTCGTTTTTTTCATATTTGTAATCCTAAAAACTTGTCACACACACCTTGCACTGAGTCTGATGCGTATTAATTAATCCGTTGTGAAAAAATTCGTAAAACAATACAAAATGTAGTCTTCAAGCAGTGGGGATGATTTTGTTGTCCTCTCGCTTCTTAAAAAGAGAAATAGAAAGAGGAAATATTGGGTACATCCAATCCTGAGATATAGAGAGGAAGGAGAGTTCCCCCTCCTTATTAAGGAGCAGTGGGATTATCACGGGCGATTCAAACCCAGCAGGCACAAAACAGGCACACAACGTCATAAGACGTTGATATTTGGTTAAATTTTGGTTGCGACGTCGGGTGACCAAAATTCAACGTAAATTCAACGTCTAATGTCAATGTTAAATTGATGTCCAATACCGATGTCAGCTGACGTTGAGATTTCGTTGTTTTTAGGTTGTGCAACCAAAATCCAACGTTAAGTCAACGTCAAATTGACATCAAATATTGACGTCAGCCCGATTTTCATTTTCAACCAAAATGCAACGTCTGTCCGACATCATGTCCAACGTCAACCTGACGTTACTTAGACGGCTGGTGCCTGCTGGGAAAGTTTACTTCAGGATGTCAGTGGCTTAGTTTGATGCTTTGCTAGCAATACTAGAGCCATACATTAAAAAGAAGACCACCAATTTCTGTGAACTCAGTGTGCAAGGATCTTTACAGTGCTTTGTGCTGCGAGACGAATTGGATCAACTTATTGTCAGACGCCATTCTGGATTTTGGCGTTTGCTTGTACGGTGGCTCTGAATTATCAAAACACCTCTCAAAATGCTTGCTATGGAGGTGAAAAATGCAAAAAAAAAATCTAACCAGTTACGAATGTTTTTATGACGTACGAAAGTTTCGGAGGCAGTGTGTAAACCTGATTGACACAGCATGAGGTCGTATTTATTTTTTAACGTGCAAACATTTCGGACGAAAATTTCAGACTCAGTGTGCAATGACCTGAAGACTTGTCAGTACATTCTTTAAAAGATGGGCCAGAGATTCACCATCTGTTCTGTCCAATAAAATCTGATGAATGATTTATGTAAAGAGGGGTCTCTGTCAACATATCTTAAAACCACTGCAGCTTGCTCATGCCTACTTACTCTATGTCTTGCATTTCATCCACGATAAGGGCAAGAATTCTGGCTTCATGTGCTCTCTGTATGATGTCACTTTTAACTTGACCGGGTTATCACCACTATCACTAGATTATTGACCCTCTTTTCGGTCACTGCAAGCGTTGTTAGGTCTCCTCTTGCTGTGGAGAGTTTGAGGCCTCCGCTCGCCAGAGCTCCGCTTGGACAGCATTTGTGAGTGGTAAGCTCTAGGTGAACCTCCTTACAAGATGTCCGGTGTGTGGAGTATAGCCTTCTCCCGGTTTAGAGAGTTGTCATGCTGAGGCCTCCATTCCAAGAGCTCGACCATTTCTGCAAGTGTCGTCAGGTCTCCTATCGCTACAGAGAGTTTTTGAGGCCTCCGCTCACCGGAGCCCCTAGGGGATGGAGGCTCCACCCCGAGGTGGTGGAGCTCATCTGGAAACAGACTTGGCCGAGGTTTCGTCTGTACACCTCCCCAGATCGCACGGTTCCCGGGAGTTCTGGAGAGAGTGCGCCGGACGGGTAGCCCCGGTCTGGCCAGGCCGAGTACGCTTCTTGGACCTGATTTCCCTTCTCAAACGGCTCTCCATGGGAGATTTCCTTCAGGAGGGATCTCCTCTCTCAGACGGGGCCTTCCCGCCGCCCGGAGTTTTGGAACTGTGGATGTGACCCCTGAGGGGGCACAGCTCATAAGTTCTGATCTCTCAACTGAGGTTGCTGAGACCATTCTCCAGTCCAGAGCTCCCTCCATGAAGAAACTGTACTCCTTGAAGTGAACCTTCACTTCTTGACGCGGCAACTGCCAGCTCGACACAGTTAACTGCCCAGTTGGTTCAGTGCTGGAGTTTTTGCAGGTACGGTTCTCCGCATGGTTATCCCACTCCACCCTGAAAGTTTCTGTGGCGGCCCTAGCTGCTTTCCACACCCCTCAAGGTAGTCGGTCTTTTGGGAAAGACCCACTAGTTACATGTTTCCTCCATGGTGCACTGAGGCTGAGGCCTCCGGCCAGGAGAAGCTTATGCTAAGTGGTGAATCGGGATGCTATCCATAGCTTTGAGTCCTCTGATCTCCCCTCTCCCTTGGGGGTCAAGGCTCACTCCACCGGAAGCGTGGCAGCCTCCGGGCCTTCCTGTCAGGTGCCTCTATGTGGAACATTTGTAATGCTGCGGGTTGGTCCACACCGCTCATGTCTGTGAGGTTCTATGACCTTGATATGCATGCCACTCCCGGCTCCTCTGTTCTCTCGCCTTAGCTGTGCTCTTCCACACTAGGCAGGGATTTGAAAGTCTGGCGGCGTGGGCATTCTCGTTCTCAAAGCGTTCGACGCAGTTCGAGTACCTGAAGGGGAACGTCTCAAGGTTGCGTATGTAACCCTAGTTCCCCGAGGGAATGAGATGCTGCATCTCCTGCCATACTTCCGGCATCCCAGCGAGTGCTTCCCTCATTCTACCAGAAGCTGCCGCTGTATTCACCGCACGTGCTTTTAAGCTCTCTAGTCTCTACGTCACCCTGCCTGTGACATCTCGCCCATCCATTGGTCTGATTACACACATGATTCAGAGCATGGTCACGCTGAAGGCGTTCGATGCACCGTCTAGTTCCCTCGGGGATCTAGGGTTAAATACGTAAGCTTGAGACGTTTTCTTTGATTTTCATACCAACAACGATAAATGTGAAAAATAGACGTAATCTTTTCCTATACAGTCTCATACCCTTTCCCCCCATCGACGCCCCTGAGAGAGAGTAATTTCCTTTCTGAGTCAGTTTTCTTTTGACAGCAGTGTGTACTGATGTAGTCATTTAATCAATTCTTGACTATCACCGAAGATGGACTTTGCTGTACAAACCATCATAAGACACACATCAGTTGGATGACTAATCATTCACATGGGTCAGTGGTGTTTGGAGCCTGCTGATTGCCGCTTACAGCTATCTTTTCAGTTTGTTTTTGTCATTTATGTCGCTTATGATTTACTGCACTTTGAAGGCAGCAGCCGATGTAGGCAGTAGACAGCAGGGCAGTTCAATAGGTCTTTGAACACAGTCCCAAAGTGTCCATTTTGTCACAATGACAGTAGAAGATCAAATGAATATCTGGCTTTCTATGATATTACCCTGCAGATGCAGTTTCCTTTTCTGAAATGAGAGCCCATTTTTCCTGAGCCCATGCAGCAGGGCAACTGGGTGACAGTGAGGCGGCATAGTCGAGTGTCAAAACAGTGCTCTTCCGTTCCGATCAAAACATCAAACAGGTTCTCCCCACTCAGTGACGCACCCACTGAGAAACCTGATGAAAGTGCTCTAGTAATTGGCGATTCTATTGTACGGAACGTGAAAATAGAGACACAAGCCACCATAGTCCAATGTTTACTGGGAGCCAGAGCGCCTGACATCTTGGCAAATTTAAAAGTGCTGGCTAATGCTAAACGTAAATTCAGTAAGATTGTTATCCACGTCGGCGCTAATGATATTCGACTTCGCCAGTCGAAGATCACTAAAAATAATGTTAAAGAGGTGTGTGAACTTGCAAGTACGATGTCAGACACTGTAATATGCTCTGGCCCCCTCCCTGCTTACCGGGGTGATGAGATTCTTAGCAGACTGTCGTCACTCAATGGCTGGATGTCTAAGTGGTGCCCGCAGAATAACATAGGCTTTGTAGACAATTGGACGAGTTTTTGGGGCAGACCTGACCTGATGAAAAGAGATGGTCTTCATCCCTCCTGGGGTGGTGCCGCTCTTCTCTCTAGAAATATGGCACATAGTCTTAGAGTTTGTACTTGACTAACTAGGGCCCAGGTCAGGAAGCAGACAGACTGGCTAAACCGACCGTCTGCTAGCCGCCTCACGTCACAGATGTCAGTTAATTCTCAGAACATAGAGACTCCTTCACCTAGATATCACTCTATAGAGACTTTGTCTGTTCCCTGTACTAGAAAATACAGAAAACGTCCAAACCAAAGTAATAGTAACAATTTAATTGATGTTCAACAAATAAAAAATGTTTACGATACAGAGAAACAATTGATAAAACTTGGCTTACTGAATATCAGGTCCCTTTCTACAAAAGCACTATTTGTAAATGATTTAATCAATGATCATAACCTAGATTTGCTCTATTTGACAGAAACATGGCTAAAACCAGATGAATACATTATTTTAAATGAGTCTACCCCCCAAGATTACTGCTATAAAATTGAGCCACGTCCAAAAGATAAAGGGGGCGGTGTTGCTATAATTTATAGCAATATTCTCAGTATTTCTCAGAGGGCAGGCTTTAAGTATAACTTCTTTGAAGTTATGGTGCTGCGTATAACATTATCTAGAGAAACACGTGTTAGTGATAAATCCCCTGTGATCTTTGTACTGGCTACTGTGTACAGGCCACCAGGGCACCACACAGACTTTATTAAAGAATTTTCTGATTTTCTATCTGAGTTAGTGCTGGCTGCAGATAAAGTCTTAATTTTAATATCCATGTCGATAATGAAAAAGATGCATTAGGATCAGCATTCATAGACATTTTGAACTCTATTGGGGTTAGACAACATGTTTCAGGACCTACTCATTGTTGAAATCATACTCTAGATTTAATACTGTCACATGGAATTGATGTTAGTGGTGTTGAAATTCTGCAGCAAAGTGATGATATCTCAGATCATTATCTAGTCTTGTGTAAACTCCATATAGCTAAAACTGTAAATTCTACTCCTTGTTACAAGTATGGTAGAACCATCACTTCTACCACAAAAGACTGCTTTGTAAGTAATCTTCCTGATTTATCTCAATTCCTCAGCATATCCAACAGCGCAGAAAAACTTGATGTAACAGAAACTATGAACTCTCTCTTTTCTAGCACTTTAGATACAGTTGCTCCTTTACGCTTAAGGAAGATCAAAGAAAACAGTTTGACTCCGTGGTATAATGAGCACACTCACACCCTAAAGAGAGCAGCCTGGAAAATGGAGCGCAGCTGGAGGAAAACAAAACTAGAGGTATTTCGTATAGCTTGGCGGGAAAGTACCCTATCCTACAGAAAAGCATTAAAAACTGCTAGATCTGATTACTTTTCGTCTCTTCTAGAAGAAAACAAACATAACCTCCGGTATATATTCAATACAGTCACTAAATTAACGAAAAATAAAGCATCAACAGGTGTTGACATTTCCCAAGAGCACAGCTGTAATGACTTTATGAACTACTTTACTTCCAAGAGCGATACTATCAGAGATAAAATTGTAACCATGCAGCCGTCAGCTACAGTATCGCATCAGATAGTGCACTATAGATCCCCTGAGGAACAATTCCACTCATTCTCTATTATAGGAGAGGAAGAATTGTATGTTTGGATACAGCACTCTGTGAACAGCCAGCTTCTTTGGCAATGAATGTTTGTGGCTTACCCTCCTTGTGAAGGGTGTCAATGACTGTCTTCTGGACAACTGTCAGATCAGCAGTCTTCCCCATGATTGTGTAGCCTAGTGAACCAAACTGAGAGACCATTTTGAAGGCTCAGGAAACCTTTGCAGGTGTTTTGAGTTGATTAGCTGATTGGCATGTCACCATATTCTAATTTGTTGAGATAGTGAATTGGTGGGTTTTTGTTAAATGTGAGCCAAAATCATCACAATTAAAACAATCAAAGACTTAAACTACTTCAGTCTGTGTGCATTGAATTTATTTAATACACGAGTTTCACAATTTGAGTTGAATTACTGAAATAAATGAACTTTTCCACGACATTCTAATTTATTGAGATGCACCTGTATTTGGCAAGATACATCTACTGCTCAATACTCTTCAGAAGAGAAGGATCAATACAAACAGAGAAAATCAAAGCAAAACTAGCCTCTCCATGATCACTTGCATCTCTGAAAAACACAAGTAACTTTTCAGAACATCATACCTCAGAGACGGTTTGGATGCTACATGTGCATGATCGCTACCTGACAAAACCTCACTTAATAGTCTGCAAACTATTTGTTTTCAGAAGAATAAAGAATAAAAGTAAATATATTTTCTGTGGCTGAATAACCAGATTTTGTTTTTCTTTTAATAATCAACCATTATTGTCTATAACATTATTGTCTTTACATCTATTTGCAATGGCTTACTCCAGCAACAACGCCAGTCCTTTCCCCCATCTTTCATTCTGGGTTTTATTTGCTCCATGCAGCTCACGTTGGCCTCTGAAGGTACTTGATCTGTGATCTGACCCTGTAAGAGTAATGCCTGCTGACATTCTAGCACTCACCCACTGGGTTACGGCGCTGCCATTTAGGTCATACCATCTACCTCAATCCACAAGACTGAAAACACAAACCACAGTCTGCAGGGCTTCCCACATACACACACTCGAAAAGAGAGGAGAAGATTGGAGAACTGGTTTATTCCTGTTATGCAGTACCATTTTAACACAGGAACTTTTCAAAAATAAATATTCTTGTGCAAAAATATGTTTATAGTTGAGGAGAAAAACGTTTAATTGTTGTTTGAGATGTAAGTTTAAAATGTGATTTCCAAAGATGATTCTTTGGCGTGACTCCTGCACAATGGCTCTATGGAGTCTATTGATAGAATCACATCGAACCGTCAGATGCAGTTGAGAGAACTGGGTCTAGAAGACCCTTCGCAGCAGCATGACCATGAGACCGGTCATGGAGAAGAGGTGGAGCTCAATGAACGCAGCGCAATGATAGGCCATCATGGACTTTTAAAGCTAAAGCAAACCTGTGATTGGCTACAATTATATGATCAACGACTAATGGAGTACAAGTCTTTCTGCCAGAAATACTTATACTATACTTATACTAAGAAATGTCTTAGTGAGACACAAACCAACTAATAAAAAACTTAAAAAGAAGTAATACATGGCATATTTCTCAAAGGATAAGAAATTTCAATTTAGGTTAAGCTCAATCCACAGCGTTTGTGGCACAATTGCTACAGTGTTACTACAACAAAATTATTTCGTCTTGTAGTGAGAAACTTACAATAGAAGTAAATAAAGCCAATTTTTAGAGGATTTCAGAGCAAAAATGTGAAGCTTATAATTAAAACGAAATAAACGAACGAAAAACATTATTTTTTTGTTAAAACTTGTATACTTTAATTTTAGCTATAAAAATTTGGCCATTTTTAAGGGCATTTTACAGTTTTAGACTTTAGGTTATCATGAAAAATTGACTTCATTCACTGTAATACAAATGTTAGCTGCTTCTTCTTCTTTTTAAGGAAATGGAGGGACGAGTCAAATTATCTTTTGTGGTAATTAACATTATTTCACATGTGCTGTGGATTAAAGTCTGAATATTCCTTTAATAATTTGCCTTTTTTTTATGTTAGAAGTTAGAAGAGCACATGAAAACAGCACATCAGCGCTGTGTCGGCCAAACTGGGAGACAGTCTCAAATGCCTAAGGACTGCTTTGGTAGCTTCAGGTGCAATGTTCATGATGGCCACAGATGACACTGGTATGGTGCAATGACGGCTGAAGACTCTGGAGTGGTGGACATGATGGGACTCAGGAATGGGGGTTATTGCGGGAGTGCCTTGTTCTTCCTCCGTGCCTCCCACAGTAAATGCAGAGCCGCTGCATAAGCTTCAATGCTAAGCTGATGTAGAATTCTAACATCCAACTAGGATCATGCATTATATGGCATTACAGCACTGAGCGGCACAGTCCGTCTGATTTAAAGGGGACATATCATGAAAATCTGACTTTTTCCATGTTTAAGTGCTATAATTGTGTCCCCAGTGAATCTACCAACCCAGAAAACATGAAAAAGAACAACCCAGTAACTTTGTTTTGGTAAGCCTTTCTCTGAAATCTCCTGAAAAAACAAGCGTGTCAGATTTTGCTCCCCCCATGAAGTGGTAAGGGGCTCTTATTATAATATTACCACCCCTTTATCTGCAAGTTTTTACTCACGGTGCCCCTCACGGTGTTTTCACAAGTGACAATGGTGTATCAGTTCTAACTCCATTTTGAAGGTTTGAGCAAAGCATGCTAACTCTTCTGTCTTTGGCAGCACTGATGAGCACAGAACACTATAGAGTCCCAACCTCAGAGGAGACAAGAGAGCAGTGCATTTATTGATTTATTTACTGTATATTATGTTGCTGACACACAGATCCAATATAAACATGCGATTTCTTTCCCAGCTGTTTACCTTCACAGACATAACTGACTGTGTTTGTAACTCATTTGTGTTTTCAAAATAAACTTTAAGCGTAATAAGACATGAAAGAAAAGTTTATTACTCACATGCTGTGTGAGAGCCCCTTTTTGTGCACGTGCTTCAGATGTGTGCGCGCAGAAAACCGTATATCAGAAGTTTAAACTGATACGGCTTTAAAAAGCATAATTTCAACATGATAGACATGATAATCAAAACCAAACAGATGTTTTTAGCAGTGTATCTGAGGAACGAACTGTAAAGGCACAGCCCTGTTCTGGAACAGGAAAACATTGGATTCATTGATGTATGGCAAGATTCTGCAAGGTATGCAATGCATCCATATTCATGGATGTCCACATGTCAAAGTTGGCTCTTTTCATCTTCTCCACCACATTCTTTTAAGTCGCTTTGTGTCTTGCAGAAACCATGTCCTTCAGTCTTGTAGGAAGCACATAAAACAAAGGCAATTGACAATGGCTGTGAATCTTTTATGTTCACTAGAGCTTCATCAATGTCCTTTTGCCTTGCTGAAAATAAAATTAAATTAAAAGTAAGCTGTACACTGTGTAAATCATGACATTTATAACATAAATAGTTTTTAGGCTTTGATGTCTTGCTTTTGTTATCTCTTCACTTTTGACACTGAGAGGCCCAGATGATTTTATACACATCTTGTCTATGTACAGTACAGCAGATGTTTCACCTCCAGCAGATGTACAACCATCAGCTACATGAAGGTGTTTGGAGTGCATGTGTCTCAGCATTGATGAGCTGGCATTGTGGCATGTCAGCTGCTGATCACAAACCATACACAAATCACAAAGTTGTTTTCCAAGTTCTCAAAATGGACTCATTACTCCACTCATTTATATTTCAAATGACAAATTATCAATTTCTTTTCCTGCCAAACCCACAACATCTGGCCTTGTCATGTTTGTTTTAAAGTACAATCTGGTGAGATTTCACATCTGGTGGTTAACTAGGCCAGTGGTTCCCAAACCTGTCCTGGAGGACCCCCTGCCCTGAACATTTTGTATGTCTCCCTAATGAACTAGGCATCCTGAGGTGAGCACTGATCATGGATAGACCTGAGATCAGTTAAAACCACGGCAGACACTGGTCCGTGAGTTCACTTTGAGATCAGCATCCCCTAGTGGCAGCAGTGTGACATAAGAAAGCCTTGTTTGCTGAAATCACATGACTTCGATACAGCCTCCAAACCCCTGTTTCAAAACAATCTGTAAAGGTTTTGAAGCTTGACTTGACTACTTGACTAATTTTTCATGTAAAAACTCACTATAGTTTGGTCTCTAACTAAAACTAATATGCTTGTTGTATTCTGTTGTATTTCAATGATGTACAACACAAGTCTATCTGTTATGTACAATTCTTTAACAGATCACATTTTCTAGTAAATTAGATGTTTTTTTATGCCATGAAAATGGAGCACTCCTAATATGTAAAATTCAAGAACTGGACAAATGAATGATTTAGCCCGACATTTATAAGAAAAAAAAAAAAGAAAGAAAAGAAACATGCTATTGAAACGTGTTGATTTCAAAGTTATAGTTTTGTTTTAATTTTTGTTGTTGTTGTATTTTTGAAACAGAGATGAACATCACACACAGCTCTCACAGAACTGGAGACTAATAAATGAGCCAAAATGCTTTACATTTCTTGAAATAATCGATTCTGAACATTTACTCCGTCTTTATTCTCCTGTTTCTCATGGTTTGTCAGTAAAATTCATTAAAGTAATTAGTCTACATTGCTAATGTCATAGAATAGCATAGTTTAATAATAGTGGGTCACATTGTAAAGCACTGTCACAACATTCCCCATCTGTGCTGCTGGAATTTAAAACAGATAAAAAATTTACTTCAGCCAGAAATGTACTTTTGCTATGGTTAAATAAATGTTAAGCGATCACTTTTTTCACTTTATAGTGTTGACATGGCAGCTAGTAAATACTGTATGTTTTGTTATGCTAGCATGTGTGGCAATTGTTATGAGCAAAACCTCACAATTTACAATGGGGAACATATTCAGACATTAATTTAATTGGACACTATTGATACTTTTGCATTGAGTCTCTTTATTGATTGATTGATTGATTGAAATAAATAGAAAATATGGTTTATCCTACTGGCTATTTTGTCTTTTTAATGAATCAGTGGCTTCACCTGTATCTCAATCTTCCTAGACCAAAAATCCAAACGTCTCAATGACAATGTATCAACAGAAATTGTCTCTAACACCAGGGAGTCGACGTGGCTCCAGAAACAGCAGCTGGCTGCTCTCTAATAGTGTAAATGAGATAATGAAAGAATGATGTGGTGGTGATATTCACAGATCAATTCTTCATTACCAGGAAGAACATCTTCAGTCCCTCTGGCCATTAGACAGTTCACGGTCTCAGCGGCTGATGGACGGGCTGCTGTCTCTCACACGGCACTGGGCTTTGAGCTGAGGTGTTTAGCACAAAGTAAGATGAGAAACGTGACAATAGCCGCTGTTTGCCTACTTCAGTTTAATATCAGAAAAACTGACTGAAGTGGCTCTGACTGTTCACTGTTTAGTCTCACAAGAACTGATTGGTTTGTAACAGCCTTTCTTTCTTCAAAGATTTATTGAATACGCAGGTTACATTGTCAAGTTTCCCAGCAGAAGTGATAAAAACGCAGTAGAGATTTGCCATCATGCTTCTTCAAAAACTTTCGGCTTAGTTTTCAACGTCAGACAGCAGGGAAAACTAAGGGAACGAACGAACAAATACAGTACGGGACACAATTTGTGCACAATTTTTAAAATGTATTTATTTATTTTTTTTTTGTAAGACATAAGCCAAACGGAGCTTTTAATTGGAGGACTGCATGCAGCTGATGCATTAGAGGCATTTGCTCGACACACAGCGAACAGGTGGGAGGACTGAAGACGTCAATGATCAGACTTTCACATTTGCCACGAGAGGGAGAGAGAAGACGCTGATGTGTGAAGGACTGGCGCTGCACGCATCTTCATGTGAATTACACAGATGAGACTGAAGAAACATCTCACACAAGCGACAATGACACGCAGCTCTCAACTCCTGCAAGTCGGTAAGTTTATTCACAACACGGCATGAGGAAACTTCACTGGGTCATATTTATATTCAGCGTGCGGTGACAGCGCGAATCTTGTCGGATAAAGTGTAAAATGTATAGTTTTAACTGTTACAGCTCAAACGGTGTAATATTTAAAATGTCTGTACTTATTGATGTCTATTAGTGCTATTCCACTAAATGATCAGTTTGCAGCATTAACTGCTCTAATGTAATTAAGTGAAAGGCCAGCAGACAGAATTATTGATTTTTAATTTGAAGAAAACAACAATTGTCAGAACAGTTACAGTACATTATAATACCTCTTCTGAATGCACCATTAAAGCATATGGTGCATCATGGGCCGGAGTGGGAGTCATTTTCAGCCCTAAGTTTCATGCCTTAGACCGGCCCACATAATATTTTTTTATTTTTTATTTATTTATTGAATTTTCTTTTTTGTACTGTTTTTTTTTTTTCAGTGCCGCCTTTGCGCATTCTATTATAGGCTACATTTTTTATCTATTATTTTTTGCTCGCATATCTCCAACAATGACATTTTTTAGTTGTTGTTTTGTATTGATTTATTGAATGATTTATATATATATATATATATATATATATATATATATATATATATATATATATATATATATAATTTTTTTTTTTTTTTGAGCAAGATGCTGCTGTCAAGGGAGCCAAAAGATAATTACGTCATCATAGACAATTAACTTCAGAACTGGAAAATAAGGGACAATTAGCCTATGATTATTTGTCTTATTCTTTAAGAAAATAGTGTTTATTCTTGTATTCTTGTAGAAAATAAGTGTTTAGAAGAAATAAAATAAGAAAGAAAATAAGGGACAGAATAAGGGATGTTCCAAATATTTGTACTGTACCGTAATGTAGGCTGTCTGCTTGCAGTTAAAAAGTTCTCAGAAATAATCACAATTGTTTTGCTCAACCTATTTATGTACAATTATTCTAAAAAGAATTTTAATGTCATACAAAAAATGTCATCGGCCTGAGTAAATTGTACCATTATAGAATTGTGACTTCACACGTGTAATTTAGGAGGTGAAAATACGGTGAAATTACAAATGGCATGAAATGTGAAAGCGTAACAACTTAAGGTCTATGAAAGGTCAGTCAATCAAGCATTTTTTTTTTATATTTATTTATTTATTTTTTTAATAATGGCACTTAAAGTTTTGAACTAAAATATTTTTCGAACTATAGCCTTTGAATGAATGAAAATGGATATTTTTCAATTAAAGAAAACTTGGAGCGTGTGGGCTGCTTCTGGTGCTTGGATTTGTAGGCTACTTCAATAATGAGGTCCAAGTTTAAGAATATCCTACGCTTGAAGTATTTATGTATTTTTGTAAAGCATTTTTTCCCTCTCTATTTAACAGCTTTAACTTACAATGAAAGACGTCTTCCCTCAGGTAGACTGAATGTTTTGCTGCCTTGCTGGATGTTGGGCTCATGATCAATAAATTGTTTGCGTTCGCCCAAACTGATTTTGTAAAATCAAAGAGCGGACGGTGCAGGGTGCTGTTAGTCCCGCTCGCTGTGAAGCAGGAGCAGCCGGCAGAGGATTCCGCTTGGTCCTAAAGCCTTCTGTTCAACTCTTAAATAAAACAATGATTTGCGCAAAAAGAATGATTAGTAATCAATTGAGAATTTGTCACTGATATGGTCTGGTGAAAATAATAATATGGGCTGCGAGAAAATTACTAATAAAAAGAGTGGGGCTGCTGTGAGTGCAGGCAGACTAGAGACAGCAGTTCAACCCAGTGGCATGACACCGGCTCTCGCGGCCAAAAATACTGACCGGCCCACCGGGAATCCTCCCGGTGCTCCCGATTAGCCAATCCGGGCCTGGTGCATCATGATAAAATAACGATTGACGTCCAGTGTTATAATGCATCGTACTATTTATCATTTATTTGCTATGAAATTATAATATATTATGGCTGTGATTAAATATGTAAAACATTACATTATGTATCATGAGGCAGTATGAATATCATTTTAATGTATTGTTTATGCATGTTTCGTACAGGTGAAATCAGAATGTTGATAGGATATTACATGTTGTGGTGGTGCCAGGACGGTAAAATGTTTAATAGTTTAAAATTACATATATTTCTGGTTTAAAACAAGCATCATACTCTTTTAATCTATTGTACAACCTTAAATTGTTTGAAGAGAGAAATAATTTTTCAAAATGTCACATTTTATACTCCAAATGCTTTTGCTTTGCAAAGATGCATCATTTTATTACTGCTTTGTTGCCTTATTTTATTTTATTTATTTACATACCTATATATTCTAACATTTTTTTGAAGATTTGTTTAACTGTTCACTGCAAAACAAACAGTCTATGATTATTCACTCATCTTCATGTCATACAAAAATATGTATGACTTTCTTCGAACACAAAAGATGAAACTGTGAATAATACATGGTCGCTCTTTTCCATGCATTTATAGTGAAAGGGAAATGATACTTTCAAGAAACTAAAAGCACCATAGAAGTTTTATAAAAGCTATATTGTGAGTCTTCTGCAGCCATGTGATTGCTTAATGTGAAAAACAGAAATCATAGTTTACTAAATACAGTGAGTCAGTGAGTTTATCAGTTCATTCAAATTCTTTTGTGAAGAGATTTACTCTTGAATAAGACTCTTTTCAGTGACACAGGTTTCCTTTTTTTGAGTGAACTGCTCTTTAAACACAATATTTAATGCATTATTTAAACACAATTATCATGCAATAATGTCAGTGTTTATGTTTTGTGTTTCATGTGTGGCTTGTCTCCTACTGGAAATGAAATCTGAAACCATTTCAAAAGACAAGAACATTCCTGGATCATGACCACAGACTGCTAGAAAAAGACTTGGCGACTTTTTACGATAGCAGAAACCCATCAGAAACCCATCAGAGCTCCCCGGCTCCTCTCGATCCTCTGCCATGGAGGACGCAAACATCACTGACTTGGCGGCCGTGTTCATGAACCCTCATGATCAGGTGCCCGTTCTGGACGTTCACGACACGTATACAGACTTCTACGACATGGACTATGGCGTTCCCGCAGAGGAGATGCCGGACACCACGCAGGGCCTGGCCTACTTCGTGGCCACCATCGTCATCGGAGCCGTGCTCATCTGCATCATGCTGGTGTGCGGCTTTGGCAACTTCCTCTTTATAGCCACTCTGGCCCGATACAAGAAACTCAGGAACCTCACCAACCTGCTGATCGCCAACCTGGCCATCTCCGACTTCATAGTGGCTGTGGTCTGCTGCCCTTTCTTGGTGGATTATTACGTGGTCAAGCAGCTCTCCTGGGATCATGGGAAAGTGCTGTGTGCCTCGGTCAACTACCTCAGGACTGTGTCTCTCTATGTGTCCACCAATGCCTTACTGGCCATCGCCGTTGACAGGTTGGTGTGATTTAGACGTCGTTCTTCAGTCCCACTAGGCTAGACAGTGGGAAGGATAAGAAAACCCCGGGGCTGGGTTCAGCTGTCGCTTATTCAGCGGGCAAAATATCGTTGGCTTTCAGATTCATGCATTATGCAGTGAGCTTTGTGAACAAAGCACTTCACATGTGCTTTGTGAGAAAATATTTCCAGCTTTCCAGTTATTCAGTAGCATTTAATCATCTGCTGTGCATCATCCTTTATAGGCAACAAATCAAATGAAAACAAGAGAAAAATACAGAGCCGTACTTAAAAACAAATACGCTCTTAGAAATAAAGGTGCTTCACGATGCCATAGAAGAACCTTTTTGTCTAAATGGTTCCAAAAAGAACCTTCAACATCTGAAGAACCTTTCTGTTTCACAAAAAGGTTCTTTGTGGTGAAAGAAGGTTCTTTAGATTATAAAAGAGATGGTTCTTCAAAAAACCTTCGGCTGAATGGTTCTTTGTGGAACCAAAAATGGTTCTTCTATGGCATCTATGGCATCGCAGTGTATAAAGGCAATAAAGCTTCAACCTTAAAGCAGTGGATTAAAGCAATAAGCCTTGAGAGACTGTGAGTTATTATTTACATTATAGTAATATTCATAATAAACAATATAAAATAAATCATTAGCCTAACTGTAAGCTATTTACAGTTGTCAAACAAAGGAACAGCCCCAAAATATCATTTCTATCATTGTTTACTTACAATTCTTTTCCCCTAAAGCCATGTTTTGTTTTGTTTTTTCCCTTGTGAGTGTGGCTCAAAAAGGAGATTTTTTTAAAATAATTATTATGCAGCTCTTTTCCATGATGCAATACTTCATAAGAACAGCACTTCAAAAATAGCACAAAAGCTTTGTGTAGTCTGTATGAGATGCTGTATTCCCTGTCTTCTGATGCCATACAATAGTTTTGAGTCATGAGGAAACCAAAGTTGATGCTTTTATTCGCTCATAATTTTCCCATTCGCATCTGCATTCATTAAAATGCACTATTCCAGGCATAAATTCAGATTAAAAAAGAATAATAACAGCGTACAGGTTTGGAACATCATGAAAGTGAGCAAATAATGATGAAATTTTAGTTTTTTAGATGACCTTTGCATAACAGTTTCTATGAAGCCTGTATTTGTAATGCATTATATGGGCAGATCTGCACAGCATCTTACAAACTGTTACAAATCATCTTGTACGCAGGCTTTATAATGAGGTCATAATATTTATTAGTGGTCCTTGCTTTGATTTATGTAATATGAGTTAAGTCTTCTTTAAACCAGCCATGAGATATCACTAATGAGTTACGACACATTTGCTATCAACAATTCTAATTTTAATATCCACAAAACCATATTTCATTGTTTTGGATGTAAAATGGTTACCAGTGAACTCACAGTGAAATTCAGATTACCTTCAGTTCACAGATATGAAGACACACTCCTAACCACTCATAAGATGTAGTAAGAAACTGTACAGATCTTAATGTCAAGATATGAGACATAATACTTTTATCAATTGTTTAAATGGTTAAAAATCATCATACTCTTAAATGTGAAACCACAAATAAGTAATTGGATCCTTCGTAATGTACTGCTATAACTGTTGTTATGATTATTCATGAAGACAAGTGTTTTTATAAGGAAGTATGCATCTATTATAATGTCTTGAAAATGCATTTATAAAACATAATAAATACAGGCTTTATAGAAAGTTTGACCAAACTTTTCTATTAAAATCAAATGTGCGGTCACTGCTGTGTGTTTATTAGCTTCAAACACGTCTCATCCATTCAGGGTTTTGAGGCTTAACTATGTTTTATTCAACAAAATCTCCTGACCCATGTCAGAACGTGGAGACAGTGCTAATGGTGACATATGGAGGACTGCTTGGAATATTTCTTTAATAATGTGAGTGAATCCTTCGGGCACTCAAGGAACTCTTTAAAATGCTGTCTCTATGTGGGCTTTTATTTATCCGTTCCCTATGAAGGTATAAAATATGGCCCGAGGAAACAACAATTATGTGCTCTTTACATAAGCCTTCTCAAACAGCTGGAAATGGAATAAAATATGTGGAAATATTGGCAATATTAATGATCAATTTTGTTCTGTACCTTAGACCTACAATTTTGCTAAAATAAGAGAATAAAGAGTACATTATGGATCCTGTACTATTTCTACAGCAGTTAGATGTCAGAAGCATTTTATTTTTTTTAAAGCTAATGAAGTTTCCCCTGGCATTTCATATAAATAATCATTTTACACAGTTCTATTTTGACAGGACCCAGTTTGTTTGAACGTTATTCACAGTCTTTTTTAATTCTGATAATGGTCATGTGAGAACCACTTATAATTAAATCTGCCTCACCATTTGACTTGACTCTAATTGACAGTCCATAATCAAGCAAAATTCAATTATGGATGGCTTACATGTGAAGCTTCTGATCTACTGATAGAAATCCTTAAATAAGACAAATGGAACACACTGAACCAGATTTGCATTTCCTGAGGGAAACGTCAGTGCTGGCAATGCAGCAGAAGAAATGTGTTGAAGTATTAGGAAACTTTAGCTTTCACACAAGACTCAACAACTGCGTAGTGCAAAGGTGGCAATAATGTTAAAATATATACCTGAAGTTGGCATATTTTACTGGCATCTCTCCATCCTGTACTGCATATGGGTGGTGAACAACATTACTATTTAACATTAACTGAGTAAAAGTACAGACACCATTAAATGCTTCTCCAGTAAAAGTACTTGTTTTCCATTTTACTTGAGTAAAGGTACAAAAGTACTGGATTTAAATGTGCTTAAGTATTAATAGTAAATCGATGAAGCATGTGTGTTAGTTATTCTAGCCAACAGACTAGTAATTTAGTGTCTATTGGTGTGTAGATCTGCAAATAAGCAAACTTTTCACTTCATTGCGAAAACTTTACATACTAAAACATTAAACATTAGTCTAGTGTACTAAAATATTAATTTAAGTTACTGATAAGTTAAGTGTGCAAACAAGTAAAATATAACGTAATATAGTATTTTTAAAAATGAGAGAAAACAAAAATCTGTATAAATGTGGCTATAAAGATACTATGGGGAAAATGCTTTAATATTTTAAGAACTCTTTGCAAACATACTAGTTTGATATCATTTGACACTGCTACGGCAGCAGGGAATATGCATGGAAATTCATTTATGCTGTTTTACCTAATAATTTACATTTTACATTTACTTCACAAACAACTGACAGTTGTGACTTAAATCTGAGGTTATTTACAACAATAAATACTAAAATTCGCCATTAATAACTTACATTTCACGCCATCAGACGCACATTCAAGCTCCAGCAATATCCAGTTTCTTGGCTATTTTGACCAGATCATTGAATCAGTGAGTTGACTCAAGAACAGCTGCAATCTGATCAGTTCATGAATGATTCGTTAAGTGTGATTTGCTAACCAATTCAACTGATTCATTAAAAAGAATCAGCTCGTTCATCAATCAGACATCACTCTTTGCACTTACCTATCCTATCCTATACAAAATAAAAATAAATAAATAAATAAATAAAATAAATAAATAAAAAACGTTGATCTGATTGCTTTTATTGTTCTCCTCATTTGTAAGTCGCTTTGGATAAAAGTGTCTGATAAATTATTAAATGTAAATGTACTCTTGCATGGTGATTTCTTCAGCTCGATAAACCAAGGGACCTAAATATGATGTTTGTTTACCATAATCAATACTAAAATTGGGCATCAGTGACTTACTTCTCATGCCACATTCAAGCTCCAGCATTACCCCAGTTCTTGGCTCATATTAACTAGATCACTGAATCAGTGAGTCGTTGACACAAGAACAGCTGCAATCAGATCAGTCTTATTTGCAATTGAATCATTCAGTGTGATTTGTGGACCAATCCAACAGGTTTTTTGGAAAGAACCAGCTCATGAATCAGACATCACTCTTGCATCTTTAGAGGGGGTGGTGATTTAAGTTCAAAATAACTGGAAACAACATGCCAAATTCTGTTATGAAACTTTAGATGGTGTGGGCTGATAGGTCGTTAGTGCAAATTGATGATATTCATAGAGTTAAACGACTTGGCACAAGCTGATTGGTTCACGTTTTATATGCAGTCAGGAAGCTTACTGCTTTACATTTAAATGGCTGGATAGCATTCACTACATTTTGCAACACGCTTTCAGAGTTCCTCTGAAACCCTCCACCTCCCCAGCTCCACCTGTATAGATCTGCTAAGGGTTATTATACTGTATATACTATTTGTGCAGCAGCAGTATGTCTTACTCACAGCACCATATCAGCATATGCATTGGCAGTAGCAAGCTCCTGTCCTTTCTTTGCAGCAGCAGCAATAATCTACAACTATAGCAATAACCAATTCAGCAGCGTAGCAGATCTATTATAACATTAACAATCCATTACCATGCTAAAATCTTCTGAGAGTTGTCATGATAGATATGTTGTTATTTTTAGTGGAGTAAAAAGTAGTAAAAATTAAAAGTAAAAATTTCCTAAAATTAAAGTACTCTGATAAAGTACAGATACTTGAAAAAAAAAAATACTAGTAAAAAGTAAAAATACTCCATTACTGTCCACCACCACTACTAGGCATTTAACACTGACACCTATAATTATCTAAACTCGCATATCGTGACAGTGACTATGACTGAATGTGAATGTGCATGGTGCAGCACTAAACCACCCTTATGAAAATTAACCATGGTTTTATCGTAGCAAATGTCTATTAACCATTTCTTTTTGTTGTTTTTTTTTTTTTTTGGCGCATTGATTACCATTTGTATAACCACAGTTTTACTACAAATACCATGGTTAAACTATGGTTAGTGTAGCAAAACCATGGTTAATTTGTGGTTACCATGGTTTAACTATAGTAACCATGTTTTTTTGGTTTAATTTGTAGCAAAACCATTATTAATTTTTCATAAGGGAAGTGCAGACTGTTAAAACAGTACTGTTTTAAATGCAGGTTTTTTATGGAATTTGTTTTGTAGAGAATGGAAATTGAGCGTAATGCCACTAATCGCCATTGTTGTGTTTAGGTACATGGCCATCGTTCATCCCTTGAGGCCCAGAATGAAGCACCAGACTGCATACTGCCTCATAACGGGGGTGTGGGTCGTCCCGGTGCTCATTGCCATTCCCTCCGCGTACTTCGCCTCCGCGACCAAAGTCCCCCACGGAGCCAACCGCAGCAAGACCTTCTGCGCCCAGATCTGGACGGTGGACCAGCAGCTGTACTACCGCTCGTACTTCCTGTTCATCTTCGCCGTGGAGTTCGTGGGGCCGGTGCTCACCATGGCCCTGTGCTACCTGCGCATCTCCAGAGAGCTCTGGTTCAAGAGCGTGCCGGGTTTCCAAACGGAGCAGATCCGCAAACGCTTGCGCTGCCGCAGAAAGACGGTCATGGTGCTGATTGGCATTCTATCGGCGTACATCCTCTGCTGGGCTCCGTACTACGGCTACACCATCCTGCGCGATTTCCACCCCACACTCATCTCCCGCGAGAGAAACTCCCTGGTGGCGTTCTACATTATCGAGTGCATCGCCATGAGCAACAGCATGATCAACACGTTCTGCTTCGTCAGTGTAAAGAACAACACTGTCAAATACTTCAAGAGGATTGTTCTCCTCCGCTGGAAATCCACCTACACCTCCAGGAAGAGTGCAGATGAGACAGACATCAATCCCCACCTCACTGAATGTAGAAAGGGAGCCGAGCTGAGTGATTTTCATGTCACCCATATTACAGATGATTAGAGAGTACTGATGATGCTGCTTCTGGGCATTTTTCTGCAGATGAATATCGCCTGACTGATGTTATGTTTTAGTCTTTTTTCCTTGTCACATGTGCCATTTTCATACTTTGTATGTATATGTGCTTATGATACAGCACAATTGATAATTTCAGTTGTTTTGCACAGATTTTTTTTTAATGAGTGAATTAACTACTCATCCCTTAAAGCTTTGAGAATGACAAAGCAATGGTACAATATAGAACTACTGACTTAAAGTTATTGATTATAAATATATAAATATTTTTCATTGCAAAATATTTAGAAACAATTATTTAAGCATGTGTCAGGAGACTCAAAAACATTCATGATGCTTTGTGAGAGTAGCTCGGTATGCTGACCTTTTTAATTGCAAATCTATGTTGTCAAAGCCTTCTCTGATTGGTGGAGGGTCTATTCTGGATTATGGGTAGTGCAGTTATTTACATTAAAATGTAAACACTTTCATATGGTATTGTTAAAAATCAGTTTCTCTATGAAGAAAATGAGTGGAATTTTTACTTCAGAACTTTTTCGCTCGATTGATGAAAAACCCAAGAACAATCTTTTTCAGCTGTATTTGTAGAAATGCATTTATGACCTCAATGAACAACCACTGGTTAGTTTACTGTTACATAATATAGCCTAGATTATTTAAAAAACAGTCTGATTACTGAGGTCCTTTATCAGTCAATGTTTTACATGTGAACGTTTATTTTTCCTTGGTTCTAAAAAATGTGGTCATTTGCTGTCTTTTGTGTTGGTTAATACAGTATCTGCATGCGTTCTAGCCAAATAAAGTAAAACCTGAGAACTAAGCCATGTGTCATGTACAGTCCTCGAATTTTAGAGTCATAATTTTCATTCGATCGCATTCGATCTCATGTAACCTGCGAGTTATATTTCTGTTTGCTCTTTAAAGCAGGGTCTATTTATCTAAGGTCCAAGGACAGTTTATACATAATTTACAGATTACGTCCATACTCAAACTCATAACTTGAAATTTTATATCATAATAATAATTGTGGTCATGTACCAGTGTAATAATGACTCTTGATGTCTAAATCTGGATCAGATCTGTTTAATATTTACTTTGCAATGTAGTAGTGAATTTTAGTGCAACTTCCACAAAACAATTGTATATTTGCTAATTTTTTAATTTTATATAGTAGATCATCTATCATCTGTTCTCTTGGCTATGTTATTGTCCAATCAAGTCAAGCCTTCAAAATTTTGCCACCATTTACCCACCATGTAGCTCTCACCTCAGCTGTATTCCTTTGAAACTTAAAAAGAGGTATTATCAAAATGTCAGACCTGTTGTTGTTTCCGTACGATGAAATTGCACGCCTGCCAATATTTTTTCTTTTGTCTCATGCCAGGACTGCCATTGGTGCTCTCAGTGAGGGGTAAAAAGGTATGCGAGGACCCTAAATCTAGCCTACAATAGACACTTTTTTTTTTTTTTTTTTTTTTTGATAATAGCTGGTAACCTTTTGCTCAATCTTTTGAAATAATTTTATGGTGACAAACAGAAGCTGGTCTAAACCTGGCTGAACCTGTCTCAGGATCATGCAAAGCAGCTTTTTATTTTATTTTTTTTTAAGTCTTCAGACCAGCAGTCACAGACCCCTCTAAAACTTCTTCATTATCATAAAATGCTTGAACTAAATAGCCTTTAATAGTTTTCATGTTTATGCTATTTCACTTCTGTGCACAGATTCATTTGATTAATTATAGGATAAATGGTCATCTTTTACCTGCCTAATAACATTTAAACAGCAAGGAAATTACTCTAAATTCTGATTTAATTAGCCAGGTTGGAGATAAGTAAACGCCTTTATTAAAGAGCCAGGCTGTACATTGCCTGGCAACTTTCAACTGCATATGGTTAAAGCCTGTTCACAGCAAGAATGATAACTATAAATGCAACTTACAACACCTTTATTAACATCCACACCAGCAGATAAAAATGATGTGTTTATTTTAAGCACGCTGCACGTATGTTGTCTGCCGCTTTAAATGCTTGAGACCTTCTAATCATATTCTATTCTATTCTAATCATTATTATTCATATATTTATGGAACATTGGTGTCTTTTAGCTTATTGCTGTTGGGTCCATTTTTTAAAGGCAGTAAACCATTCAAAGCCATTCAATACCGTGATTTTACTACAGATAAGGAGGTTTTAAGTCACTCCACTTCTCATCATTCAGAACAATAATATCCACAGTAAAAAAAAAACATTTCTTGTTGTGGCTTATTGCTTTTATTAAATCACTTCTGTTGTAGACAAAAGTATGAATGCTTAACTGATATTATCATTATTTTTACCCATATATTTTTAGCTAACAAGGAATGACCTTTTCAAGAACTGTCTGGCAGTGAATGTGCTAACTTCCCTGATTCATTTAGAGATGTTCATTTTGTGTTCTTAGTCTAATGGAATTTGCAGCTCGTTATGCTAGTCTTGTCTGAGATAATTGTGCAAAACCCATAGATGATAATTTGTTACTGTTGTAAGCAGCTCTTACCGCTCCTGTTATTTTTTTGTGCTTTTAGTCAAACTGCTAATTAAAACAAAAATATGTCTGATTCTGGTGTTTTGGGGGGTTGTTTGCAAGCAGATCTGTCATGATTCAGTCATGCACTGACTCACACAGCAACACAATGTCAGGGGTCACAGAAAGCTGCAAAAACCATGAATTATGTATGAGTCTTGTCTTAATTATCTTACCTGCTCTTCCTAGATCCACTGCCTGAGTAAATTCCCACTGAAGAAAGTTAACTACTCTCAGAGGGAGATGAGAAGGATGGCTGAATTTTATATGGAAGATGACAGTCGGTGTTTGGAACTAAAAAGACTCTAAATTTCCTTAAAAGAAAATCTGTTTTTAGCCAAAGTGTGTCTTGACAGACCTATAATTTAAGGAAACATGATTGTTAAGCAAAGCTTAATTGCTGAATCCCAGGTGAAGAACTTCACTAAACATAATTTTGAGAAGAGATTCACCAAGTTACTTTTACCATGGAAATAGCAAAAGAGCTTAGCAGCGACCTGGTCACAAATGAAGTAATTGCTTCTATTCACCTTTCTGACTTTGTCATCACAGGTGCAGTAGCTTCAGTCTACCTCACAGGCAGATTCATCAAGGTTTATAGAGAGCAGAATGTGTGAGTCACATCAGCTAATCACTGAGGTGCCTCAAGGTTCAGTGCTTGGTCCGGTCCTTTTCTCCGGTTACACCACCTCACCTTCAGCTCAACCAGACAGAGCCCCTTCTAATCTCTGCCAATCCATCGGCTGACCTCAACAGGGCATTTCACACTGCGCTTAACCCGGGTTGTCGTCGTTTTAAAGCTCACATTCAACCCTGGGTAAAGGCATGTTTCACACTTGTGATTTAGAAGCAGGGCGAGCACTGGGGTTACGAAACCCTGCTCCAGAGCGGGATTAGCTTTGTTTGTGTGATGTTAACTCCACATTACAAAGCCAAATGTGTACAGTGGGAAACTATGTGGTGCTTGAATGTGGAAATGTTACCACTAGATGCTTGCCTCATATTTACATGCTTTGTACATCCACATAAACTGTCCTTTTGGCGCTTGAGGGGAAAAATGTCAAATGATGACGGAAAACGTGAACTGGAGTGAAGCAGAAACCATTTCTTTCTTACCTTTATAGCCTGAAAAGTCCATTCAAGGAAAAATTTGCAACCTGTCCTCCAACCAATATGCCCGTATAGGTCGTTTGTCCAAATCCCTGAAATACGACCCATCAGAGCGTATACTATTGCTCCCTATCGGCAACAGGACATTTTCATATTAATGATTTGTACTCTTTTATCTGCATTATAATTCGGATTTCGTGTAGCTGAGTTGGTAGAGCATTGCGTTATACGACGACATGTAATCATGTGATCATTCGATCATGGGTTCGATCCCAGAGAACGCACACACTCATAAAATGTGCACTAAAAATCATGATTTTGCATGATTTCTGTAAGGGGTAGGTTTAGGGGTGGGGTTATAGGTGTGGTCATTCATACGAATTAGCCAGCTAGTAAAATATGTATGAATTACCGTGAGATCGGTGTAAAAAGTCCATACATTGCATTTAAAAAAACATGCATTTTGATTGGTAATGACAGCCATTTTTACGCGCGCTAGAGGCTTAACTATATATATATATATATATATATATATATATATATATATATATATATATATATATACTGTATATACACACACACACACACACACACACACACACACATTTTGTATGTCTTCCTTGTTTAAAACATCTGATTCAGATCATCATCTCATCAGAGTCATGCAAAAATGTGTAGAGCAATGGCAGAGGTGTAAAGAATACCTGAAAACCATATCTGAGTAAAAGTACAGATACCTTACAGTGGAAATTACTCCACTACAAGTTACAAGTAACCAATTCCAAAACAACTTGAGTAAAAGTATTAGAGTATCTGATTTTAACAGTACTTAAGTATTTTACTTATACTAAATATAGGCTCAAAGATGCACTAGTCAAATAGACATGCCAGTGAAAAACTGTAACGTTTTGGAGAAGCTGGGGAAAACAGGCAGAGTGAAGGATCTATGTGCAGGCATTTCACGGAAAAGCTAAAACAAACAATAAGCCAAAAACCAAAGGGAACAAAGAACAGAATGACAGGCAAACAGACAACCACTAAAATCAACAACTCACAGAGAACTAAAGAGACACTAGGGGTGTATATATATATATATATACAGTGGGTACGGAAAGTATTCAGACCCCCTTAAATTTTTCACTCTTTGTTATATTGCAGCCATTTGCTAAAATCATTTAAGTTCATTTTTTTTCCTCATTAATGTACACACAGCACCCCATATTGACAGAAAAACACAGAATTGTTGACATTTTTGCAGATTTATTAAAAAAGAAAAACTGAAATATCACATGGTCCTAAGTATTCAGACCCTTTGCTGTGACACTCATATATTTAACTCAGGTGCTGTCCATTTCTTCTGATCATCCTTGAGATGGTTCTACACCTTCATCTGAGTCCAGCTGTGTTTGATTATACTGATTGGACTTGATTAGGAAAGCCACACACCTGTCTATATAAGACCTTACAGCTCACAGTGCATGTCAGAGCAAATGAGAATCAAGAGGTCAAAGGAACTGCCTGAAGAGCTCAGAGACAGAATTGTGGCAAGGCACAGATCTGGCCAAGGTTACAAAAAAATTTCTGCTGCACTTAAGGTTCCTAAGAGCACAGTGGCCTCCATAATCCTTAAATGGAAGACGTTTGGGATGACCAGAACCCTTCCTAGAGCTGGCTGTCCGGCCAAACTGAGCTATCGGGGGAGAAGAGCCTTGGTGAGAGAGGTAAAGAAGAACCCAAAGATCACTGTGGCTGAGCTCCAGAGATGCAGTCGGGAGATGGGAGAAAGTTGTAGAAAGTCAACCATCACTGCAGCCCTCCACCAGTCGGGGCTTTATGGCAGAGTGGCCCGACGGAAGCCTCTCCTCAGTGCAAGACACATGAAAGCCCGCATGAAGGACTCCAAGATGGTGAGAAATAAGATTCTCTGGTCTGATGAGACCAAGATAGAACTTTTTGGCCTTAATTCTAAGCGGTATGTGTGGAGAAAACCAGGCACTGGTCATCACCTGTCCAATACAGTCCCAACAGTGAAGCATGGTGGTGGCAGCATCATGGTGTGGGGGTGTTTTTCAGCTGCAGGGACAGGACGACTGGTTGCAATTGAGGGAAAGATGAATGCGGCCAAGTACAGGGATATCCTGGACGAAAACCTTCTCCAGAGTGCTCAGGACCTCAGACTGGGCCGAAGGTTTACCCTCCAACAAGACAATGACTCTAAGCACACAGCTAAAATAACGAAGGAGTGGCTTCACAACAACTCCGTGACTGTTCCTGAATGGCCCAGCCAGAGCCCTGACTTAAACCCAATTGAGCATCTCTGGAGAGACCTAAAAATGGCTGTCCACCAACGTTTACCATCCAGCCTGACAGAACTGGAGAGGATCTGCAAGGAGGAATGGCAGAGGATCCTCAAATCCAGGTGTGAAAAACTTGTTGCATCTTTCCCAAAAAGACTCATGGCTGTATTAGATCAAAAGGGTGCTTCTACTAAATACTGAGCAAAGGGTCTGAATACTTAGGATGATTTTAGCAAATGGCTGCAATATAACAGAGTGAAAAATCTAAGGGGGTCTGAATACTTTCCGTACCCACTGTATACGTGTATATACAGGAGGTTAACAAGCTGAACAAGATACAAACTGACTACAAACACCACGGGAGACAGGAAGTGACATAAAAGTCCAAGACAAGGCACAGAAAATGCAACAAAAACAAGAAAGAGCTGATTTGTGATTAGAGCAATGACGCTTATTTTCTAAAACCAAAATAAAACTGAACACCTCAAAATTGCAAAAACAAAACAAACAAAAAAACCCAAAAAAACAATATCCTTCAAAAAGGCTTCAGTGTAACGGATAAATAAAATAATGTTAAGTAAAATTAAAAAGTCAAAGTCTTCTTGCATTGGATGTGCTGGTTTCGGCCTCATTGCCAGCTGCCGTCATGTCCTCATCTCATATAAAACACCTGTGATTCACAACTACTGGCTAAGAAACTCACATTCACGTAAAGTAGCCTTGTGGACAAGTTTGGGTACGGGTAAAATACACAAGATATAGTACTTTCAGTGCCCTGTAGTTGGCTATATCACATCTTTTGTAGCATAAATAAACTGCTGCAGAAAAGCTAGCTGCCATGCAAAATCTAATGTGTAACTGCAACACTCATTACAAATGTACTTGAGTAAAGAGTACAGATATTCATTCAAAAATGTAGTGAAGTAGAGAGTAAAAGTAGCTAAAATCTTTGATACTCAGTAAAACAAAGTATCCGAAAAGATGCTTAAGTACAGTAATTAGTTACATTTACTCAAGTACTTCACACCTCTGAACAATGGTTGGGGAAAGTTACTTTTCAAACTAATGCATGACAATATTGCATTACTCCTTTAAAAAGTAACTAAATGTGTTACTTAGTTACTTTTTATATTAATTTGAGGAATACTGGGGACAGGAGAGCTGTCGGTCAATAAACGGGAAAACAAAGTTACTGGCATTTCTTATTTGATAAAGTCAATCAGAATTTTTTTGTAAATTAAAAAGTAGTACGTTACTGTAATATTTACTTGAAAAAAAGTAATCTGATATAATTATTTGTCAGTTGTTAACCGAGAGGTAGCAGAAGAGGGAAAAAAAGAAAAAGAATGATGAGGTTTTGATGAGTTCTTTGTGTTTGTAATGTTCCAGTTTAGCAATTATTGGTCGGGTGTTTTGTTTGAATGAGATCCAAGACGAAGAATTCTGTGGAACATGATTTGGTTTACAGTGTCTGTTGAAAGCTTAAGTTTAGTTTCCATGAAGTAGGCTATCTAATCATTGATGAATGTTTGGGGATGCTGGAGAAAATTAGGTTGCCAACTCATTTAGAATTAGCCTACATAATATTAAACAAAACTTCAAATGTTTTAAAAAAAAAAACCTTTAAAACCTTAAAACAATTTCTGCAATTGTTTAACTATTATTTGTCATGTATTATTTGTCATGCATTTGTCTAAGCATCAAAATCCACAGGATCAAAAACAGTGTAAAAGTATCTCAATTCTGCGTCTTGTCAACACTGTATAGGGTGGTCAGTGTTAAAATTGACTGCACAGTTTCAACACATGCTGTTTGTATAGTATTTGCACATTAAATTAAATGATCATACATTTGTTTTTTCTTTAGTTCAAATGACTGATTTCATTGCAGTAGTTAATGTTTTATCTACTCTGTGTGAGTTTTATGTACTTTATATTTATCTGCAATGATTTCTCATCTATGACGTTAAAGGAAAACGCCACCGTTTTTCCATATTCCAATATGTTTTTCCCTTAATTTAGACGAGTTGATACGTACCTCTCCCGTCTCAGTGCGTGCACTTAATCGCTCTAGCGCGCGGCGCCACTATACTAGCGTTTAGCTTAGCACCATTCATTCCTTATGTAACCCGTTACACAAAAATACCAATTTTGGGTCAACTCTTATAATGGACCAAGGAGCTCAGAAGATTCGGTTCGTCCGAGGAGAGAGACGATGCAGCAGCAGTGAATAGACTCAGACAAGGTTTGAGGTAAGAAATAGATTTGATTTGTATTTTAACAGTGACTAGTAGAAAATAAATTTACATTCACAGAAATTCAGTTCAAAGACTCAGAAATGTTTGTACTCAGTATTGATACTTATACCCCTCTTTCTTCCTTACAAGGTTTATAACTGTTTCACTTTATTGGTAAGTTAATATTTCTCCTTCCTTTTATCTTTTAGTTGATAATTCAAGCTAATGTGGAAACTGCTTAAAGCATTTGGTACCGAAATGTCTAATTGACACTTCTTTTTTTTCTAAAGTGACCTGTTCTTAGGTTTGTTTTGAATGAGATCTTATTTTAGTCAACCTTTAAACCTTTAACCCATATAATCAACACAGACAAAAAAAGGGTAATCAACAAATAAAACAAAATGACAATTTTTCTGAATGAAATACCCAAATTTCCGAAAGTCCTCAATTTCCTCAATGAACTGACAAGAAATAACTCTGAGGAATCAAAGATCAGTTTATAAATTTAGTCCCAAAGGTGAATTAATTGATGTTAATCTCAGTCTTTAGGCTCCACTCCAGATCAGGACAACGAGCAATGCAATTTCACTCCTACCAGTTAAAGGTGAGCAAGTTCAGTTTCTGTGTCTCTCCAAACAGGAAAATTCACGCAAAGGGTTTCAAAGGATTCGTTTAACGGTGGCTCACCAGTCCAACTCCACCATTGCAGGTAAAGGAAGAGTTGAGACGGTTCGGGAATAATTCACACTTCAGTCGATTCATCCGGGGAAAATCCAGCAAGGGAACTCACATGGAACAAGATCAGAAAACAAAACAAAAAAATAAAAAAAACCTGGCCAAGGAACTCATATACATGTACATCAAATGAACCCGGTCAGTTGCAGATGAAAGCCGCTTCAGACGTCACTCAATTACATTCAGCTTCTCTGACCTTCATCTCTCTCTTATTTTGGTGCACTGAATCTCCCGAAGCAGTATCTAGTGTCCGCTCACATCAGAAGCTCACGAGGAAAAGAAAGATCTCGAAATCTCTGCTCTCTAAAAATGCCGCGATGGCGGACGTCACGTGACGTCATTTAACCGCGATCTCATTGGCAAATTTACCAAGTAAGAGATTACGCTATTGGTCACATTTATAAACTTTTATATTTAATATCTTTATATATTTTCACATTATTACTTCATTTTTTCAGAGTCATATTAAGTTTCCAGTGTTTTTAATACATATAATCTGTTATTTAATTTGATGTTATCTCTGCGTCTGCTATCTACTAGTAACCTGGGTTACACTTTCCCCCCATAAATCTAGGCACGTCCTCGGCCATGCTTGGGTTGACTCGTCACCACTGAGGGAAAAGTGCTGGGCATAGTCAAGGACTGGTCAGTGGACGTGGATCCTTCCAGGGAAGTGGCAAGTGCAGAACTCAAGCCTTGCAGTAAGGACTGAATAACCATAGTTAGGGGATTTCTCAGTTTATGGTACTGGAGTTTGTTAGGGGGTCGACAATGCCTTTTAGAACGTCTTGGGCCAATGCCTTCAAGGTCATCATCCATAGCTAGTTGGCTACTTGAACCATCTTGGACAGATGGTGTCTGGTCATGGAGTTGGGCTTCCTCATTTACAGTATCCGACAGACCTGAAGACTCCAGCATATTCTCATTCATGGTTTCTGACAACTCTGGAAGCTCAGTCTCTTCAAGGCATTTGCTTTTGCAGGTCTCCACTCCAACTGTGTCTCCATCTCGCCCAATATCAACGTCAGCAGGATTCATCGCAGGTAAGTAATTTTCCTCTTCATTGTTTACCTGACTATTTATTGTGCTTTCTTCCTGTAGTCTGATGTCAGATGAGGTTCTCTTCACAGGGTCTACAACAGCGGAAGGAGGCTCTACGGTATCAGGTAAGTTTTCCTTCGCAGGGTTTACCACATCAGGAGGTGACTCAATGGAATTTGTTTCAGGTAAGGTTTCTCCAAACAACGGACTTCCTGAAAAAGGTGAGATGGTCTTTGTGCTAAAATCCAATTGGAGTCCTGAATGGTTTATATGAACAGGGTCATCCTCTGAGTCTGACTGACTGCTCATCAAAGGTTGTTGCTGGGCTGCTTCACTTGCGGAGTGGGATCTGGTTCTAGGCTTACGACGCATCTTCGGAGGGTCTGACTCTTCAATTTCACTCACGGGTAGAAACCCACAAGGCAGCAGCAAGTCACGGTGTAGGGTCCGGACTGGTCCATCTTTCCCTTCGGGGCAGACTGTATATACTGGCATGTCGCCCGTTTTACGGAGTACCTCATAAATTCCAGATTCCCATTTGTCCGATAACTTGTGTTTCCCTCTCAATTTGACATTTCGCACCAGGACCCGATCACCTGGTTCAAGAGCAGAGGCATTTACATTCCTGTCGAACCATCTTTTATTCTGATCAGCTACTTTTGATGCATTATGAGTAGGAACTCTGTAACTTTCCTCTAGTCGACTCTTTAAGGATTTCACGTACTGTGAATGTGACGGAAACGAGGTATTGGAGGAGAGTCCGAAAGCGAGATCGACTGGTAGTCGAGGCTGCCTGCCGAACATAAGCTCATAGGGTGAGTACCCCATTACATCACTCCTGGTGCAGTTGTACGCATGCACCAAGGGTCTGACATGATCTTTCCAATGAGCTTTGTTCTTGTTCTCCAGCGTACCTAGCATCTGCAAAAGGGTTCTATTAAAACGCTCCACCAGGTTCCCTCTAGGATGGTAGGGAGTGGTCCTCACTTTGCGGATGCTAGCGATCCTGCACAACTCTTGAATGGTGCGAGATTCAAAGTCTGTCCCCTGGTCGCTAAGCAGCTTTTCCGGAAAGCCGTAATGAACAAAGAAATTATCCCATAGGCATCTAGCAACCGTCTGCGCTTTTTGATTTCGGGTAGGTATTGCGACAGCATACTTAGTAAAATGGTCTGTGATGACCAAAATATCCTTGGTGTTACTGCTGTCTGGTTCCAGTGTCAAAAAATCCATGCAAACCAGTTCTAAAGGCCCATGGGTCTCAATGTTAACCAAGGGTGTGGCTTTCTGGGGACGAGTCTTCCTACGAACACAGCGCTCGCATTTTTTGATTTTCTCATCCACATCTGCAACCATCTTCGGCCAGTAAAATCTGGAACGGAGAAGATCAAGGGTTCTTTCCAGACCAAGGTGACCCATGTCATCATGGAGACTGGTAAGTACAATTCCTCGAAGATCTTGAGGTAAGGCCAGTTGTTTCAATACTTTGCCTCCATCCATTCTCTTCCGATATAACAGCCCGTTCTTCAGCTCAAGTTTGTTCCATTGTTTCATCCACAGAATTACTGCAGGTGAGTGGAATTTCAGGTTTGCAGGTTTGTTATTTGACTCCAAGTAATCAATTACCTTTTTCATTTCAGGGTCTGCTCGCTGCCTCCTGATCAGATCCTCGATGGACAGGCAAGGTATCTCTGGGAGACCATGGACACCCTCTCTCTGGATTTCTGGAGGTAAGGCCTTTGCATTCAGGCTCAGAGACTCTACTAAAATTAGCGGGAAGGACTGAGAATCCAGGGATTGACTGACTTGATGTTTTTCACAGATGGCCCCCACTACCTCTGGCAAAATGATCGTGGTGTCGCCTTCAAGATCTGCAAGATGATGTAGAGTGAACTGTCTGATTCTCTCTTGCTCTTTTTTAGATTCCCAGTCATCTGAGGGTTCACCATTTGGACGACGAGACAGTCTGTCCGCATCTTGATTTTGAGCTCCTGCTCTGTACTGTATCTTAAAATTGTACATTGAGAGACTGGATAACCATCTATAACTAGTGGCATCGAGTTTGGCCGAGGTAAGGACATAAGTGAGTGGATTGCTATCCGTGACCACTGTGAAGTCTGCCCCGTACAGGTAATCATGGAATTTGGTGGTAATTGCCCATTTAAGAGCCAGAAATTCCAATTTGTGGGCTGGATACTTGGCTTCACACTTTTTTAGTCCACAGCTAGCATAAGCTATGACTCTCATGTGTCCACGCTGTTCTTGATACAATGCCGCTGCAAGACCTGTAGCACAAACATCTGTATGAAGAAGGTAAGGCAGACGAGGATTGGCGTACCCCAATACAGGAGCAGATGTTAACTTTTCTACAAGAGTGTCGAACGCCTGCTGACACTCAGTGGTCCATCTGTCACCCAGCGAATCCTTTGGATTGAGGTAAGTGCGATCTTTATCTAGGTCTTTCCTTCTACCCTTTCGAACCGGAGGATAGCCAGCTGTAAGGTGGTTTAACGGCTTAGCTATCTTGGAGAAATCTTTGACAAATCTCCGGTAGTATCCTGCAAATCCTAGAAAGGACTTTAGTGCTCGGAGGTTCTGGGGCCTTGGCCAGGTTTTGATGGCCTCTATTTTTGATGGGTCGGTTTCCACACCCTTCTCGGAAACAATGTGGCCCAAATAACGCACAGATGTTTTAAAGAATTTGCACTTTGCGGGCGAGAGCTTTAACCCAAATTCTTTCAGGCGGCTCAGAACTTGTTTCAGCCGACACTCATGCTCTTCAAGGGTTTCAGAAAAGATGATAAGATCATCTATAAAGACTAACACTTCTCTTCTATTTAAGTCACCCATACAGCGCTCCATAAGCCGCTGAAATGTGCTCGGCGCATTGGTAATCCCTTGCGGCATACGGTTAAACTCCCAAAAACCAAGCGGGCATACGAACGCTGTCTTCTGCTTATCCGCTTCATCTATCTCGATCTGGTAATACCCAGACTTTAGACCAAGAACAGAAAACCACTTGGAACCAGTTAACACAGAGAACACTTCTTCTAGGTTTGGGAGCACGTATGCGTCTCGGATGGTCTAAGAGTTAAGCTTTCTAAAATCAATACATAGCCACACCGAGTTGTCTTTCTTTCTGACTACTACAATGGGGGATGCGAATGGGGACTCTGACTCCTGAATTATCCCAGCTGCTAACGACTCCTGTAGATGCTTCCTGACAGCACTAATATCTTGTGGATGGATGGGCCGAGCTCTATGCTTAAAGGGAGTCTCATCTCTCAGTTTGATTCGGTGTCTCACCTTATCGGTGTGCCCATAATCCATGTCATTCAGAGCAAAAACCTCAGGCATAGAGTTTAACAGGGCCGATATCCGTTCTTTCCACTCGGAGGGCAGCGGGGAGTCTCCAAAATCAAAAGTTATCTGGGGACTTTTAGGCTTTTCCGGTGTTTCAGAAACATCACTTGCTAATGGATTGTCTATTACCTGCTGGACAGCATGCAATTCTGCAATTACAGTCTTGGGCGGGATGACTATATTAGACTGGGTTTCATTCTTGACCACCACAGGCAAGGAGAAGAAACGCTTTACAGGTAAGGTGTGCAACCCACTAGCAATTAATAGACCCCCTGGAAGAGACGACATTTCAGGAGGACTGATAACAGTAAGTTTTTCTGCCGGAAGATATTTCAGGCAGACAGCTCCATCAAGAACAGCAGTGTGCCCTGCCAGCACAGTTTCAGGGACTGTTCCTTTTAATGTTACACATCCAAAAGTTTCAGCGGATGACTGTTTATGTCTCACATCAAGTGCCTTCAGTACTGCAGCATACCCATGAGAAGCCGGATTGGGGCTGACAGTCTTCTTTTGCACATAGCTGGAGTAAAGTGCATCTAGGGTATTTGTGCCAATGAGGACTTGTGGCACATTTATCAAATCTGGGACCACCAGTGCCAGCGTGGTAACCTCAGAGTCGGTTCCCAAGAACTCCTTAGGAAACATTAAAGTTACCTCCACATACCCCAGGTAAGGCACCGATTGTCCGTTCGCCCCCTCAACTTCCAGCAGAGATTCCAATGATTGCATAGGGTGATGAGACAGGTACTTTTTGTAAAAAGACAAGGGAATTGTGGTCACCTGGGAACCAGTATCTAAAAGGCAGTTCACTTTGATTTCATCAATATATATTTGGGCAGTACATTTCATTCCGATTAGTGCTTTTGGCAGTTTGGTTTTAGGGCACTGGTGTTTAATCTCAGTCTCTATATGCCCTGCTACAGAGACTGCCTGCCATTTAACTGAGCGGTAGTTGCTTGGTTCTTGAGATCCCACTGGGCTTGTCTTTCTCTCAACTGGCGTTTCTTTTCATCCACTTTAGAAGGATTGGGATCATTTTCACAATTGATGGCGAGGTGTCCGTCTTCCCCACATCTAAAACAGTATCCAGGACGAGGACGAGAGAACGTCATAGAACTACTTCTCTGCTGATTGTTCTCATCCTTCTCGGACTGTCTATGCTGGAATTTTGCTGAGGAACCCTTGGAGACAAAGGTCTTCCCTGTCCACTGTTGGGGTGTTTCAGGAGCTGTCAACTGAGCCTTTAATTCTGCCACTTGCTTCTTCAATCCAGCTAACTCCTTAGCTTCTGGGTTTTCTTTTGGTCTGTCTTTATCAGAATTGCATGTTTTCATAGCCTCTACTTGTGCTTGCAGTTCTCTTAGTTCTTTCCTCAGCTGCTTTACATCATCATTTTTTGAACTTTCAGGTTGACATTTCTGGTCAGTTGAGGTTTGAATGGCAGCAACCCGAGCATGAAGTTCAGATATCTGAGCCCTCATGGTATCCACCTCTTCAGCTGCTCCACCAGCTGCATCATGGGAATATGCTGACATTTGATGTGTCGCAGTTCTCAGCTTGGGGGCATTACTCTGTTTATTCAATCCAAAATGATTTCTCTTTCTGTCTTCTTTCGAGGCTTGCCGATCTTCCTCAGTGCGAATGGATACTACCAACTCTGCAAAGGAAGGTGGGTTGGTTTTTTTTTTCTATAGCTGTAGGCTAGCAATTAATCCATCATCCCAACATCCATGGCAAAATTGTCTCACGAGACAACGATTTTGCTCACTCTCAGAAATGCCGCCTCTCCTTTCAGTTGTGCTCAACATAACATGCAGCCGGTGTAAATAACTGGAGGGCTTCTCTCCTGGGTTCTGTAGCATGGTCATGAATTTTGCCAATAGCTCATCTCCATCCTCCACAGATCCATAAACAGACTCTAATAATTCCAAATACGCTGATGGTGAAGACTGGGGATTCATATGTTTAATGACATCAGCCGCAGGAGGGAGCAGACTATCAAGTATTCTCCTAGTTCAGGACAGGTCTGAAATGGAAGGGTCATCCAGCAGAAATTGAACACTTGCCTGCCAAGTGTCGAAGTCTGGTTCGTTCACTGGTCTAGGAACTTTCCCAGAGAAGGATCTGAGACGGAAGAGGTAGGTTGTAATGTAGCAGTGTCGTTTGTTCTGACAATGTGTTCAACTACAACTTTTTGCACGCTGGGCGGATCAATCATGTCCATTGTAAGATCTGGATGAGGTAATACTGTAGCTGCAGGACTACTAGTTCTACTGTTTAGTCTTTCCTTGGACAGGTTTTGTGATTTCTTGGATTCGTTTTCACGAAATGGTGAGTTTTCTGATGAGGGAGGGGTTGCATGCTCTGTGGTCACTCTCTGTGATTTGGCTGGAGATGACTGCCCCTCCAGTGAGCTAGCTGTGCTATCTCGCATTTGAGAGTCTGCTGCATTTGTGGACTCAAAACTTTCTCCTGAAGCAGGTAGGGGCTCAGCGAGAGAATGACCAGATTTCATCTTTTTTAACTCCTCCTGGAGTACTTCTTCAATTGACTTGCCACTAGCCTTAGCAACAGCTTGCAGTTCTTCCAAATACCCCTTTGTGGCACTGTCGCTAGCTACATGAGGGTAGACAGAGCTTAAGGCACGCACATTAAAAGTAGTATCAGGATTTAATGTACTGACCATTGTCACGGGAAGTAGGGGCTTTAGTGCTTTCATAGCAGAGCTATACGTAAATTCTATAATGGCATGACGATGGAATTCAGAATTTGGGTCGTCAATCAGAAAATTACGGCTGATACTACCAAATCTCAAAAGCCAAGCTTCTAAGTCCTGATCTGTTTCAGTCAATGTCAAGCCGCCAGCTATTACAGCATTTGCAACATTTATGTTCTCTCTTCTTATGACATCCATGTTTTAATATTTTGCTCAATGTATAGTTTCAATAGAACTCAGCTCTTTTACCTTGTCACTATTGCTGCAGGCCAATCTCTCTCCTGGCTGGCTCGCCACTTTTTCTATGTAACCCGTTACACAAAAATACCAATTTTGGGTCAACTCTTTAATAAGGGACCAGTGAGCTCAGAAGATTCGGTTCGTCCGAGGAGAGAGATGTAGGAAACTTTTTTTTTCCTCGAAGCAGAGACCAGGAGACGTTGGGATATCTTTCAAGCAGAAGTTTCTCTTTATTGAGAACTCGGTGTGCGTCGCTGTAGTCATCCAAGTCTGACTATAGCTCAACACAGTAGAGTTTATACCTTTCAAGGGGGAGGGATACATAGAGGTGGAGACAATCTAAACAAAGCATGCAAATGCAGTACAGGAATCAGCCCATTACCTGAATTTCCCCATGCCTGATCTCATCAGCATAACAAGGTCATTCAAATGCATAGGTGCTAATCCAATCAGCCTGACAGGATCGCCCATACCTTCACATTATCATAGAGACAAAGGCACAGCTGTGCCTTGAGCTTAGCATTCACCTTTAACTTGGGACTCTACTCAATGGTCAGGAAGTGCATAAAGACAAAAGGTTAATGTCTCAGACACCTGGGCTGCCTGACTTGATCTTCTTAGAATGTCATCATCTTTACATCAAAATGTAAAACACAATGTACTATTATTACACTGGAAGCTAGATTTACCATTTTATAAATTTGTAATCCCACAGAGACGATGCAGCAGCAGTGAATAGACTCAGACAAGGTTTGAGGTAAGAAATAGATTTGATTTGTATTTTAACAGTGACTAGTAGAAAATAAATTTACATTCACAGAAATTCAATTCAAAGACTCAGAAATGTTCGTACTCAGTATTGATACTTATACCCCTCTTTCTTCCTTACAAGGTTTATAACTGTTTCACTTTATTGGTAAGTTAATATTTCTCCTTCCTTTTATCTTTTAGTTGATAATTCAAGCTAATGTGGAAACTGCTTAAAGCATTTGGTACCGAAATGTCTAATTGACACTTCTTTTTTTTCTAAAGTGACCTGTTCTTAGGTTTGTTTTGAATGAGATCTTATTTTAGTCAACCTTTAAACCTTTAACCCATATAATCAACACAGACAAAAAAAGGGTAATCAACAAATAAAACAAAATGACAATTTCTCTGAATGAAATACCCAAGTTTCCCAAAGTCCTCAATTTCCTCAATGAACTGACAAGAAATAACTCTGAGGAATCAAAGATCAGTTTATAAATTTAGTCCCAAAGGTCAATTAATTGATGTTAATCTCAGTCTTTAGGCTCCACTCCAGATCAGGACAACGAGCAATGCAATTTCACTCCTACCAGTTAAAGGTGAGCAAGTTCAGTTTCTGTGTCTCTCCAAACAGGAAAATTCACGCAAAGGGTTTCAAAGGATTTGTTTAACGGTGGCTAACCAGTCTAACTCCACCATCGCAGGTAAAGGAAGAGTTGAGACGGTTCGGGAATAATTCACACTTCAGTCGATTCATCCGGGGAAAATCCAGCAAGGGAACTCACATGGAACAAGATCAGAAAACAAAACAAAAAAAAAACCTGGCCAAGGAACTCATATACATGTACATCAAATGAACCCGGTCAGTTGCAGATGAAACCCGCTTCAGACGTCACTCAATTGCATTCAGCTTCTCTGACCTTCATTTCTCTCTTATTTTGGTGCACTGAATCTCCCGAAGCAGTATCTAGTGTCCGCTCGCATCAGAAGCTCATGAGGAAAAGAAAGATCTCGAAATCTCTGCTCTCTAAAAATGCCACGATGGCGGACGTCACGTGACGTCATTTAACCGCGATCTCATTGGCAAATTTACCAAATAAGAGATTACCCTATTGGTCACATATATAAACTTTTATATTTAATATCTTTATATATTTTCACATTATTACTTCATTTTTTCAGAGTCATATTAAGTTTCCAGTGTTTTTAATACATATAATCTGTTATTTAATTTGATGTTATCTCTGCGTCTGCTATCTACTAGTAACCTGGGTTACACTTAGGATCCAAACAGGGATGAATTTAGAAGCTATCAAACACTTCCATGTTTTCCCTATTTAAAGACGGTTACATGAGTAGTTACACGAGTAAGTATGGTGACACAAAATAAAACGGGGCGATTTTCTAAGTGGATAAAAAATGATAACTATAATGTATGGCGGAAGAGCACTTCGCCGCACTTCGACCTCGGCGCAGTAATATTGGTTCTATTGATGGAAGTTAGAGGGAGAGGGAGAAGGGGAGTTTTCAGGACTGATGATATTACAGCGCCGAGGTCGAAGTGCTGCGAAATACTCTTCCGCCATACATTATAGTTATCATTTTTTATCCGCTTAGAAAATCGCCCCGTTTTATTTTGTGTCACCATACTTACTCGTGTAACTACTCATGTAACCGTCTTTAAATAGGGAAAACATGGAAGTGTTTGATAGCTTCTAAATTCATCCCTGTTTGGATCCTAAGGAATGAATGGTGCTAAGCTAAACGCTAGCATAGTGGCGCCGCGCGCTAGAGCGAATAAGTGCACGCACTGAGACGGGAGAGGTACGTATCAACTCGTCTAAATTAAGGGAAAAACATATTGGAATATGGAAAAACGGTGGCGTTTTCCTTTAAGATGTGCTGTGGTTAATTACATGAGTGAACGAGTTGAAGTGTTCAATCAGTAATGATGTAATTTCCCACAGTGTCTTTTTCCTCCATGTTCGCTACAAATCAATTTTCCAGCCAAGAGAGGAAATGAAATTAAATGACACAAATACATAGGGTTCAAATTATACGCTGTAAATCAGACTCGGCGGGTGATTTGAGAGGGATCTGTTAATATCCAGCAGGATGGCAAACGTGCCAGTGCTGTTCCTCACCTGTTTCTCCAACTCATCTGCAGCAGCAAAGATGTATCAGCCAACTCTAATACAAACACCCTTGATTTTGTCTAGCCGGTGAGCCCAGAAAAGCATATGTAAGCTGACAGAGCTGTGGACCTCTCTGCTCTGTCTGTTTGCAGCGTGTAGTTTCTGTTGAACCCAGCTGACATGCACACCGGCCAGTAAAGACCAACTGCTAATAAAATAAATACATAGACATGAAATATTGATTATGATACTTGAACCAGAAACCCACTATAGTGTAATGGAGGCATTGCTTTTCGACCTGTATCTCATATACTGTAGCTGCCTTGCTGTTGGACAGTCAGCACTTTAGAAAGCAAGTAAATGTGCCTGCACACACACACACACACACACACACATATAAATATGTATTTATTGTATATATAAAAAGTTTGAAGTGACATAAGTCAGTAAATGATACACAAATAAATATTTTTGGGTGAACTATTTCTTTGGAGGCATTCAGCATTCAGTAGTAGATACCTGTTCTAGTTCATTTTATTGTTCACTTTAAAGTGGACAGAACTGAGGTGTCGTGCTGCTTCCTACAGGCGTTGTTGACTGTGAGTGTGCCTGGAATGCAAAGTGGTTTTCTGATGCTAATATGTCAATTTAATGCAAATAGCACAGTGGATGCAAAGTAACAACAAATCTGTAAATTGTGGCATTTTAGTGACACACTTAATGTGTTGTTCCACATTGTAAAATGATGCATGCAAAAGGTTTCATAATGTAAAACTGTGTGCTACTTGATTTGTTGTTGCTGCTTGTTTGTGAACATTACAGTTTTATTACCACTAAGTGCACAAGCAAAATCAGGTCACCACTAGTCAATGGACAATACTGATATGGACAATGAGATGCAGACATGCTGCATTTATTAACCTCTTAAGACCCGAGAGAAAAGTTTTAGGAAAAAATTAGTTTTTTTCATGTCTTTACAAAGTTTAGAGGATTAAAAATAATGTAAAAAAAAAAAAAAAAAAATCATTCATAAGTTATGCTATGTCCTCGTTTGAGGACATCGGGACTCAATTTCTTTAAAAAAATAAAAAGACATGAATGAACATGCATTGGCAAAAACAATTGATTTTTTAAATCACCAATACATTTTTAGTTTTCAAGATTTCTTTTTTACCAAACTTTGTTATAAAGATGATTCTCAACTATGTTATAACAGAATGATTCAATATACCACTTATCTTTCCGCAAAATGTGTGTAAAATGGCCATAAACGGGTTTTCTCATTATATACAATGTATCTATAAACTAAATCTAATTTGCATATTAATGTGTTTTTGGGGCAACATGTAATGAAAAAAGAAGTGTAATAATGGGAATAATAATTGACAAGATTTTCATAATTATATGTAATATTTCATAGAATATTGAAATATAATTTCTTTCCCTATTCAATTGTTATGTCTCCCAAAATGCGTAATAAACATGCTTTTAGTCCCGGTGTCCTCATATGAGGACATATATGAAACCAACATCCTGTTTCATAACAGAAAGTCATATTTTGATTTGAAACCCCATTACATTTTCCTGATATGTTGATTTATGACACACAATTAAAAAATTAGACAGATTTAAATGATAATTACAAAATATTATCATATTTCCATAAGGGTATCACTAAATCAATTTCAGACATTTTTGAAGACCAAGGAGAGAGAGTGGTTATGGTGAAACATCCAATCATTTGGTATCTCTGAAAAGCCCTGAATGTGCTCTGCACAGGACATCCAGACTTAAAACTGTGGCATGTATAGTCTCAGAGAAATACACTAAAATATAACGTCCTCATATGAGGCCGCAGGGTCTTAAGTGGTTTTAATAATAATTAAAAAAAAAAAAAAAAGGAGTAAAAATATTATCCAGTGTAATGCACTTTTCCACTTGGTTACTGCAACAAGAAAATGGCACGCAATGGCATTTAATGGTGTAAAATTCAATTTGTGCTCACTGAAGAACATTTTCCCAATAGCTTATTGCCCCTAAATTGCTTTAAATTACAGGTTTAAAAATGTCCCTTTTAGGGGGGTCAGAAGAGCTACCGAGAGCCAGGCCAAATAGTTTTATTAACTGCAATTATTTAATTGCTCTAAGAAACTGTCTGATGCACAGTGGCAATAAACCACAAAAAAAAAAAAAAAAAAAAGATTTGTGAGTTAAAACTTTAATGTTATGCTAATCACCAAGTTCACAAAAAACCAGTGCCTTCAAAAACCCTCAAAGCACTATATTTTGCTGCATGCCATGCCAGTTGTTGCAGTGAAAGCTGTTGTATGCAATGTATTTTTGATCGAGAAGACAGTTGACGTAATTTTATTTTATAACATAACAATAGTAACACTGCATGTTACTAAAACCTTCTTTCACCTTTTGACAGGCGTTCAAAAGAAGTCATGTTTTTGGACAATATTTTGCAATGCAAGCAATAAATAAATGGTCAAATATTTCTTTATATTATAGCTTTACCAGTGACATATTTTTAAAGCTTAAAAGCTTGCAATAGACTTGCATTTTTTCCTATTCACTGTAAGCTAATCACTAGATACTAGACATATGTTGATAACACTATGTTGATAGTGCACTTTAGACATTATACTATCTATAAGTATTAGAGTATCAGAAGACTGTCTGCTTAATAACTGCTTAAACTTTATTTTGATGGTTGCCCAACACATATTCTAGTTACCAGATCCCAGAAAAACTTCCAACCCAAAGCTTACTCAAAAAGGAATGAAAACTAGTCCGGTTTTCCCCCATCCAATCACAGTTGACAGCTGTGTTAATGCGCCTTTCAAGAAACATTTTACTTTTATTTATTCTGTGTTTGAAATCTTAATTGGATGATTTTGGCTAGAATTAGTTCAAAGTTCATATAGTGAGATGGCAGATGCTGAAATCACAGCGAGTGTCACATGTTTGAGTTTGTGTAGTAGACAAAACAACGTCATGCATTCACACTAAAACATGCAGACTTATTAGTGACGTACTGACTGGCTGTTGTCACATTTATTAATTTATTTATTTTTATTTATATCTTGCTTCACAGCAGTGAAGGGTTCGAGTCCCAACTGAATCAGGTGTTCTGTGTTTGCATGTTCTCACCATGTTGGTGTGGGTTTCTTCTGGGTGCTCCAGTTTCCCCTGCAATCCTAATACATATAGCACAGATGAACTGAGACATTATGTGAATGTGTGTGATGTGATGACTCAAATAAATGTCCACTTGTCAACTACCTGAATTTCTCGAAAGATTCCTGTTGCGAGTGGTAAGAGGGGTATTACCAACACAGGTGGAGACTGAGCCAAATTAGTGCAATGTCTTCCTGACAGTGAAATAAATTGATACTGATTACCAGCTGAGTGGACTGAGTGATTTCAGACTGCTGTGATTGAAGTGCTTTTCTAACACAGTTGGAATCATGTACTGACAGGGACTCGGAGCTTTAAGTTCAAAGTATAGCAAATGGTCTCTGTGATGGTACAAGTTCAGTGTCGCATGGAAACATCTTTGCAGCACATTGCTGAATATGTATTGGCTGTATGTTGTTTGCGCTTGAGAAGAGTGGTGCATTCATTGCACAGATGGTCTCCATGAGTTCCAAAGCTTCCTGTCTCAAGTACATTCACACTTGTCAGAAAACACCGGCAGCCATGAAATCAGACAGGCATTCTGCTGTTGGCTTTTATTTATGCATTACTCTACCGTCCTTTCAAATAAACTCAATGGCTGGAGACAGATGGGCAGAGTTTTCATATCGGTCACTTAGGAGAGCTGGAGGTGTACAAATACATGCTAGTCAGGCATATAAGAGCATTGCTATAATGTTCTCTCAATTCAGAGAGAATTTCTTACTTGTATTGCTTATTTTCTAACTGTCATCTTATTCCACAGAAACTGGTGCCATATTTGACAAGCTGCAACTCTCTGGTAGGAATGATGGAGATTTCAGTTCTCTGGCCTCCTGGAAAATGATCTGAAAACCTCTCAGTAGAGTCACTTGAATGAATTAGTTCAAGCATTCCTTTATATTTCTTCAGCTAATTCACATGTAAATAGCTCTTGATGGAAGTTGGATTGTGTTGTTCCCCTTCAGGAACTCGAGCTGCTTCAGAAAACGCTATGGGAACGCCTTCAGCGTGACCACGCTCTGAATCACATGTGTAATCAGTCCAATGGTTGGGCGAGAGATGTCACGGCCGGGGGGATGACGTAGCAACCAGGAAGCTTAAAAGCATGTGCGGTGAAACTGGTGTCAGCTTTCTGTCATTCAGCAAGCGCTCTGTGTGTGTCAGTATTATTTGGTGTTGTCTATCTGTTATCACTCCTTATTTCCTACAAGTAAAGACAAACATAGGCGAGGGCGAGCAGCATCTCAGCGTTACATTACGGGTGGGGATACACACAGTTTGTGTGTTGTCTGCTTGAGAGCAGAGCACACAGAGTCAGCTCTCAAGGGAGCTGACTGCCCGCTTTGCGAGCGTTTGTCATTGCGTATGCTTTAGTCTCGGAGGGCTCTCTTAGAGGAGGGAGCCTTCACCAGCGTTCCTCGCGGTGCTGGCCCCGCTTTTGCTGAGGCGGAGTGGCGGCTGCGCTCATGGGAATCGCAGATGGATCCAACCTGGCCATCGACGGTGCTTCAGGGCGCAGCGGTCTCCAGTGAGCGCTTCTCTCAGTCTCTTCTGCCTGGAAACGTAGTGGAGCTGAGAAGCTCGCCACCCCTTCGGAGGTCTCTAGAGCAGCTAGATCGGCCATTTCCTGCCGGTCCTCCGCTTCAGGGCACCGAGACAGCCGCTCTAAGTACACCAGAGGCCAGTCCCTAGAGACTGGTTCCCTTAGTAGGTCACCTGGCGGTGTGGGAGCCCCTGCCAAGCGTGTCTCATTGGGTCCTGCCTGAGCAGGCTCCGGTTCTATCAGTCTAGTCTTCCTAGGAGATGACGCGGGTCTGAGGACCGTCGTTTCAATAGGAGACTTCAGCTGAGGCAGCCCTGATGCCCATGGCCCAGGACTTATGAGGCCAGGCCCCTCTGGGGAAGAATGGGGTACACCTTATTTCACGGTGCCCTTCTCTCCTCGGTGCCCTCAGGAGATCTGTCTGCCAACACTGCCAGTGTTCCATGGCGCAGCGTTCTCCAGCAAGCGCTTCTCTCAGTCTCTTCCACCTGGAAACGTAGCGGAGCTAAGAGCCTTGCCACCCCTTCGGGGGTCTCTAGAGCAGCTAGAGCGGCCATCCCCTGCCATTTATGCATGCACTTGAAGAGCAGGCACTATGAGCACAGTATGACGGCTGGCAGGACAGGAAGATTCATTTTTACTGACATATGGCCTGACAACATCTCATCTGACCGCAGTTCACTGATGCTCTACTGAAGCTCCTTATCTCCGGTAACCGTGCTCGTTTGATTCGCACCTGGCGCTGAGGTGAAGTTGGAGCGCTCGTCTGAAAAGTGTCCCGTTTGATGTGCTCATAAAGACGTTCTGCGTCTGAATGCAATGCTTTAGCAGTTGTGAGTGGGGTGGCCAAACCTAGCCCCACCCCTGCGATAATTGCATAAAATATTTTTAACGTGTTAAGCTGAAAAAATTAATCGTCTGCGTTAACGCGCTAATTTTGACACCACTAATATATATATAATGTATATTTATTCACGTCATACGCTCGACTGCCTTGTTGTGAACGCGCCTGCTTGAGAGACCAGAAGCTGCACATTACAGTTGATAAAGTTTTAAGAATCGACATTTTACTTAAACTAATGCCAAGTTCACACTGCACGATTTTAGCCCGATTTTTTACTCGCCAACAGGTTTTGATAAATTGCCGACAAATGCCCGAAATCGGAGGCAAATCGGTGCTCGTTCACGCGAGTGACAATCATGCAGTGTGAATTATCAAAGATGCGATCTGAGGGAATCGCCGCTGCGTCGCCGACGCCCGTGAAATATTGGGCATGCTAAATATCTGGAGCTGTCTGCGATTCAAAATCATGCTGTGTGAATGAGTTCTGACTGAAAAATACATCTGCGATGACCTACAGCCAATGAGAGAGCAAGATACAGGGCAGCGGGAAGTTCGGGGAGGACTTTTTTTTTTTTTTTTTACAAAGCGATTAGCCATTTACAAACAACGTGCCAACATTTTTGCATTAGAATATACAGAACAGGTAGGCGAAGATGAAGAGGGGGCTAGGGTTTTTCCTGTAAATAATATTCTTCTATAAAGGACAAAGGATTTATTGCATTTTTCTTTTTCATCACTTTGAGGACTTTTATAGGCTATAAGAAACTCATTATAAAATGCACAAAACATTGGTTTCACTTTCAAGTAGGCTACTTAGATTTGTGTATACAAAAATTTCCCAGCAGAAGTATGTTTGTTAACAAGTCATCTTTGTTAATTATTGTGTGTTCGAGGAGGACTTATAGACCATAATATCAGCGTGATCTTGCGTTATTACCTTATCACTTCTCGCGTGCATTTGGCTGTAGTTTGTGGACCAGACAGAATTGTTGGCGACTCTTCCTATTGTAAAGTCATGCAGTGTGTATCCTCCTGTTGTCAATCTATCATGCAATGTGAACACAGCAGCGACTGAAATAATTAATTAACAAACCACCATTTTACAGAGTGTACTGTATCTGTAGTAAGTTGGATAGTTATCGCCCTTCTGGTTCTCACCCCTCATTATGTACAATTATAGTAATGAATCTTTTTGGGTGTGTAGCGAACAAAATGCATATTTCATTTCCATTATAGGCTAATAATAGTAGTAGTGGACTGTAACAAAGTTGCTACTGTAGGAGTACTTTGTACTTGTCCTTTTACTCAAGTAATTTTGAAAATGAATAGGCATACTTATAATTTTACTGGAGTAATATTTTATTGGGGTATCTGTACTTTTACTCAAGTACTTGATTTGTGGGCCACAACCTGATTATTATAGTGACTATTTGCGTATAACTGATCAGTAGTAGTTATTTCATAGTTATTTTCCTTGAACCTTAACTAGTAGATAATTAATAGTAGTTCTTCAGAAGGTATGACAGAATACATTAGTTATTGATTAGCTAACTGTTACTTAACACATTGATAAAATTGTATTACATACTGATTAGTTAACACATCTTCCTTAGTAGTTAACAGTAGTGAGTTAAGTGTTAATGAATAATTACCTGTTAGTTGTTCAATAATTCCTTATTAGTTATGCAGTAAGTAAGAAATAGTATTCTAAAGTGTTACCGAAGAATGCAAAAGTACATTTCTGAGAAAGACCATTATTATGAATGTGAATACAGGTTCTGCTGATTTATTTGGAGTTTTCTCGATCACAAGCTAAGAGTTCTGTACATATTTCCACACCAGTCTAATAACTGTCTATAGTGGCATCAACTATTTCAGTTCATCTCAGCACTAAGCCTAACATTTAACAACAAAGAAAACTGAGGTTGTTTGGTTGGTTGGATGAAAAGTGTGTCTGTATGCTGTCAGAATTACCCAAGACAAACAGGTAGACAGGTCTTGTTTAAATAAATCACAAAAAGAAGTGCATTTCACATGTTTTTATCTTTGAAGAGCTTGTGACATACCAACATAAAAGATGTGCTGAATCAGGTATACACACACACACAGCTCCTCAAGCCATTAGAGAGTTTTCCCAAAAGACCTCTAAACTCACATCTGCCCTTGCTGGATGTGAATCCTTACGAATGCAGGCAGCTTGCCCACTTCTGTTGTTCTACCAACATGATGGCCATTCTCTGTCTGCTTCAGTCATTTGATGCCACAGCACTCTCAGCCCATCAGCAGTGACTCAGTCGGTGATCCGGTGTGCGAATGAGAACACAGCGTACCAGTAACCACCTGCTGAGTCATTGAACATTCAGCGTTCTGGTCTGCCGCCTCGGCTTTTAACACAATAAATCAGACCGCTGCCGTCACTGACTCCCAGAAGATCAGCGAAATGCTCCTCATCTCTGCGTTGGTCTTCATGTCAGGGAATTCCTTAGAGAACATCAGAAGATGTTGTCATTTTTCATCTGCTGTCACACTCACAGAACCGAATGACCCCGTGAAATCAGAACAGAAGTGTTGTGGTATCTAGCTCTATTCAGCAAAAAAACATCAAAACATTGATGCCTCATCTTGTTTGCATAACTTTTGCCTGAAACTATTGTTACTAAAAAACATGTTAGAACTTTTCATTAGAACTTTAAAGCAGTCAGGCTTTGTTCTGATGGACAGCATTATTTGTAAGAGAGTATTTTTAATATTATATGAAACATGTAGAACTGTCTGAGGTTTATAACAAACCAAATCTTGTGAAAATCATGTGGAAATACTGTTTTTGCCTATTGCAGTCTGCATCTGTCAATTTATTTTCATGTGTTTATGGGCAGATTCTGACCTTTCCGAAATGGCAAAGGCACCAACATTAGTGATGGGTCGTTCTTGAACAATTCGTTCATTTTGAATGAATCTTTCATGTGACTCGGGAAGAACGAGTTGTCTCGGGGAGTGATTTGTTCAGTCACGCATGCGCAACATCCTATAGGTTCTGTACTGGAATTAGTTCACCTGTTTCGAGTCTTCGGGTTTTTCAAGTCGTTCGTTCATCACGTGACAGTCCTATAAGCTTAACCAATGCAGTCTGAGCCAGAAAGAGAATTGATTAGTTCATCTCTCGAGTCTTCGGGTTTGAGTCGTTCGTTCATCACGTGACAGCCCCATAAACTTAACCAATGCAGTCCGAGCATATGGTGTGCCATATGGTGTGTTGAACAGTCAGAGACCATGGAAACAAACAAGCAAATGGAACACAAGCAAACAAGAACAGAACCAATTTTTTTTTCCCACAAAATTTCATTCTTTCTTTTATTAAAAGTATAATTTATTATATTTATAATATGTGTATGTTTTAAAGGTACACTACTGGCTAGAAGTAGGCACTTTTTAAATGTTTCTGTCAGGCGCACCATATCTGAAAGCCCTAAATGACTTTAAATGGAACTAGTGATGTATGGTTCACAAACGAATTGTTCTTTTGAACTAGTTCTTTTTACTTAACTGGATGACCAAGCTCACCAAATTGGACTGAACCATTTGAAACAGCACAGGTGGCCAACAGTAAAGCAGAAAGAAACAGTTTGGACACGTCCAAAATGCTGAAATCTGACTGCTGAGGGTTTCATAAAGGGGGCAAAATGTATGTTTCTGATGTATTTGCTGAGAAGTATAACAAATAAAATGTATTGGAAATCTTACAGTGATCCAGTCAACAGCAGTATACTGGTAATGTCTCTCTCTCTCTAGTCATGATGAGTCTTTTAATGCTTACAACAGTTCTTGAGTCACCAGTTCAGACTGTGTCTGCAGAACCAAGGATGCCAGCAAATGAAGGAGTGAAAGTTTTTATGGTTTCTCATCGTTTATGTAAAAAGGTGAGCTGATAAAGACTAGTTTATTCACTTTATATGCTTTAGACATATAAAACGTCCACGTTTCACATAATTATTGGGTGCTTTAGTAATATGCTTACATGTGATGTCACTGCATGATTACGTAAGCAAACTGGTAGATCATTTATTTGAACCAGTTCGTTGAAGTTCACAGAAAATAATTGGAATTTCCATCACTATATAGAACTCTAAATAAATAGAACAGAAATATTTTTTTTTTTCTAGAATATGTTGTAGAAGAACGTCTTAAGGTTATGTACGTAACCCTATTTCCCAGAGGGAACGAGACGCTGCGTTGAATGCTTTGGGAAAACCTTCAGTGTGACCACACTCTGAAATGTGTGTAATCAGACCAATGGATGGGCGCAATGTCACGGACGGGGTGACGTGTGACCAAGAATCTATAAAAGCACATGAGGTGGAGACAGCGGGAGCTTCTGATAAAATGAGGGAAGCGCTCACAGGGATGCCGGAAGTATGGCAGGAGACGCAGCGTCTCATTCCCTCTGGGAACTAGAGTTACATACGTAACCTTGAGACGTCCCCCTTCAGGAACTCAAGCTGCGTCAACCGCTTTGGGAACGAGATGCCCACTCCGCCAGACTTAAGTCCCTGCATAGTGTGTATGAATTCAGCACAGCTATGGCAAAATGATGGAAGAAACATCCGAACGGTGAGGTCGTAGAACCTGACAAAGGTGAGCGGCATAGACCAGCCCGCAGTGTTACATATATCCTGCATAGCCACACCTAACAGGAAGCCCCTGGAGGCCGCCACACTTCGGGTGGAGTGAGCCTTGACCCCTAGGGGTGAGGGAAGGCCAGAGGACTCATATGACATAGTAATGGCATCAACAGTCCACCTACAGAGGGTCTGCTTAGTGGCAGACACACCTCTCTTGGAAGGACCATAGCAAACGAATAACTGGTCAGACTTCCTCCACATGGCAGATCTGTGGACATATGCATCTAATGCTCGCACTGGACACATGCAATTTAGCTTCTGCTGGTCAGGCTCCTGAAAGGGAGGAGGACAGAAAGCCTGAAGTATGACAGGCCGTGGTACTGAGGAGGGCACTTTAGGGATTTACCCCGGCCTGGGGTACAGAAAAGCTTTGGCCAAGCCGGGCGCAAAGTCTAGGAAGGAGGGGGCCACTGACAAGGCCTGCAAATCTCAGACTCTCTTCAGTGATGTAATGGCTAACAGGAAGAGAGTCTTAAGTGTCAGAACTCGATCCGAAACCTCCTCTAAAGGTTCAAACGGAGGTTTACAGAGAGCCTCCAGGACCACAGCCAGGTCCCATGGTGGAACACGAGGTCGTACGTGAGGCCTCAGCATCAGCGGAGGAAATGTGTAACCAGGGGGTGTCTCCCCACAGACTGACCACCGAGAGGGGCGTGGTAAGCAGTTATAGCCGCCACGTACACCTTCAGGGTGGAGTAGGTCAACCCTGCAGAGAATCTAGCCTGCAAGAACTCCAGCACTGAACCGACCGGGCAGTTAACTGGGTCAAGCTGGCGATCTCTACAACATGAAGTGAAAAGGTTCCACTTTAGGCCATACAGTTTCCTCGTAGAGGGAGCTCTGGATTGGAGAATGGTCTCAACAACCTTGGTTGAGAGACCAGAAGCTACGAGTTGTGCCCCCTCAGAGGCCACAGCCACAGCTTCCATAACTCCGGGCAGGGGTGAAAGATGGTGCCCCCTGTCCTGTGAGAGGAGATTCCTCCTGACAGGAATCTCCCACAGAGAGCCGTCGAGAAGGGAAATCAGGTCCGAGAACCATACTCGGCCTGGCCAGAACGGGGCTACTAGTAGCAGATGGACCTACTAGTAGCAGATAGACGTGCACTGTCTCCAGCACTCCCGGGAGCAGAGCAATCGGAGGAAAAGCGTACAGACAAAGCCTCGGCCAAGTCTGTACCATGGCATCCAGCCCCAGTGGAGCTGGATGAGTCAGAGAGTACCAGAGGGGACATTGCGATGTCTCCTGAGTCGCAAAGAGGTCCACCTGAGCCCGGCCAAAAACTCTCCATATCTGCTCCACCACCTCGGGGTGAAGCATCCATTCCCCTGGCCTCTGCCCCTGCCTCGACAAGATGTCTGCTCCCATACTGAGATGCCCAGGAATATGCACTGCTCTCAGCGAGAGGAGTTTGTCCTGGTACCACAGAAGGATCTGGTGCGCCAGCTTGTACAAGGGGCGCAAATGCAGAATTCCCTGGTGGTTGATATAAGAGTCCACCGATGTGTTGTCATTGCGCACCAACACATGGCAATCTCCCAGGTCTGGGAGAAAATACTTCAGTGCTCGAAATACGGACAGAATCTCCAGGCAGTTGATGTGCCATGTGAGATGGCGGCCGCTCCACAGACCGCTGGCAGGGTGGCCACTCATGACCGCACCCCAACTGGTGAGGGACGCATCTGTCGTTAATGTTACGCGACAACAAGTAACTCCCAACACCAGCACCTGTGACAAGAACCAAGGTTTCCTCTACATGTCTAAGGCACGAAATCATCGCCGCATGACCTTGATCATGCAAAGCGGATTTCCCCTCGGGGAAAACCCCTTAGTCTTGAGCCACCACTGTAGGGGTCTCATGTACAGCAGGCCAAAAGGTATCACGTTGGATGCAGCTGCCATCAGACCCAGCAGTCTCTGAAACTGCTTGACAGTGAGTGACCGGCCCTCTTTGACTCTCGCGACTGCAGTGAGGATCGACTCGATCCGAGCAGGAGACAGCTGTGCCTGCACAGTGGTCAAATCCCACACCACGCCCAGATAAGTGGTCCTCTGTAATGGAGAAAGCACACTTTTATTTGCGTTTAGCCTTAACCCCAACTCTTTCATATAGGCGAGAACGACATCTCGATGTCGAACCGCCGTCTGCTCTGATTGAGCTAAAATCAACCAATCGTCGATATAATTTAGTATGCAGATGCCCTGGAGACGCAGTGGAGCCAGAGCAGCATCCACACACTTCGTGAAAGTTCGGGAAGAACCCAATATTGGTAAGCTTCGCCCCCTAAAGTAAACGTCAGGAACTTCCTGTGTTGAGGAAGGATGGAGACATGGAAATATGCATCTTTTAGATCTATCGTGACAAACCAGTCCTCGGACCTGATCTAAGACACGACCTGTTTGATAGTGAGCATCTTGAACTTCAGGCGCATGACTGAGCGGTTCAACTGACGCAGATCTAAAACCGGACGCAACCCCCCATCCTTCTTTGGAGCAATGAAGTACAGGCTGTAGAACCCGGATTCTCTTTCGAGAGGAGGGACCACCTCGATGGCCTCCTTCCTCAGCAGAGTATTTACTTCTTGTTCTAACACTGGAGACTGCTTGGGACCCAACACAGTGGAAACAATCCCGTTAAACGAGGCGGAGAAGACCCAAACTGAATTCTCTAACCTCTTTCTACAGTCTGCAGGACCCATTTTGAGATATTTGGCAGAAGCTTCGACGCTGCCAGAAAATGTACTAAGGAAATCAATCTCTCGAGACTGACCTCCGGTGTAATAGGAGACCTCCTCAGAGGTAGCGAGCCCCCCAGAGCCACTACGTTTCCGGGCAGACACTGGGATGTGCACTCGCTGGAGACCGCTGTGCCCTGGCAGTGGCAGGGTTAACATCTCGGTCTCCTGAGGGCACTGGGGAGAGACGGGAACTGTATGATGAGGTGTACACCGCTCTTCCCAAGCGGGGGCTACCCTCAAAAGCCCTGGGACACAAACATCAGGGCTTCTTTATCGAAGACTTCTTAGCCAGAAGGATGGTCCTCAGATCAACCTTCGGCTTCAAAGCCTTCGATCATGAGCGTCGCTCCTTACTCAAACCCCGTTCACGAGGGGGCGTGCAAGTCACGACGCTCACTTTCTGCGCCTCTCTGTACAAGGAGCGGGTTGGGGCTGGTCCCCTCCAGCAGCCCCATGAACTAGAGAGTGGCGAGGCATGAACCTCTGAAACACCGCTGCTTGTTTATGAGCCTCCTAAAACTTGTTGATGACAGAGTTGACGGCATTGCCGAACAGGCCAGAAGGCACAAGCAGGGCGTCGAGGAGGAAGACCCTGTCCACCTCCACAAGCTCCTCGTACTGTGCAGACTGGGGTGGTTCATCGGCGCCCTCACCATTGTCCTCCTCGGAGGACAATAGTTTAAGCGCCGCGCCTTCTACCTCGGGGGAAGAAACACTCCATCAGAGTGTGTTTCCGAACCCTGGGAGACGCTGGATCCCGTGACAGAGGAAAAAGAAAGGGACTCGCCCATCTCCATTCCCTCCACGAGATCCACCTGCGAACCCCACGACCGTAATCGCCGCGCCGCCTCGGCATATGCAGGACCAGAGCCACGGGGAACGCTCCCTCCTTAAAGAGAGCCCTCCGGGAGCGAAGCGTCTGCAGCGAGAGGCCCTCGCAATGCGGACAGTCAGCTCCCTCGAGAGCTGACTCGGCGTGCTTCGCCCCCCAAGCAAACAAAACAAAGGCTGTGTGTATTCCCGGCTGTGATGTAACGAGGGCAGGGAGGAACACACAGCCTAAACTGCTGCTTACTTTTATCACACCCCTTATCAGTCTTTGTCTTAGCCTTTGGCATGGCTTTATCCTTTCTAACAGTGACAGACAACAGTAAATAAGACATACACACACACAGAGTGCTTCGCTGAATGACAGAAGCTGCTGCTGTCTCCACCTCACGTGCTTTTATAGCTTCCTGGTCACACGTCACCCCGTCCGTGATGTCGCGCCTGTCCATTGCTCTGATTACACACGGTTCAGAGCATGGTCACGCTGAAGGCATTCCCAAAGTGTTTGACGCAGCTCAAGTTCCTGAAGGGGAACTTGACTCGTCTGAGTTTAGTTTATTTTATAAAGCACATTTCTGATACAACTGATACAAATTTTCCAGATTTTTTCAGTGATTTGAAACGCTAACTGCTAGCCAGTCCCTGACCACACTGATGCTCTTCAAAACTCGAAATTCATCGCAGAAAGGTGGAAGCTGTTGCTAAAAAGCTCAATTTCAATACCGATGTTTTTGAAATTCTAACTCAACAGGTATGTGTGTTTGGGTGTCCACATACTTTTCCATCTAGACTTTTATAAACCATGTGGCTAACAGCTATAAGAGTGTTTGACTGAAGAAAATAAAGTGTCACTTTTCAAAAGGTCTTTGGGATTAAGGTCAGTTAGAGGCTGATCTAGCTAGAGTCTGACTTCAGCTCGTTCTTGCAGTCATATCAAACACTGCGACTATCAAAGTCATTTTATGATTAGAATAACGATGAAGCAACACTTCCATTTAATCTACATCTAAATGTCAGGCATTCATATCTCATGCACAAACATTTCCATGAACATGTTGCCAAGGTAACTGCACTTTTTGTAAAAGCACTGTCTGACCTACAGCACTGCATTAACCTTTATGTTATGTTCTATAGCACTAAACAGAGTGAGCCGCAGTTAAGCTTCGGATGATCTGAGTTCAGATCCTTTTCAAGGCCGTAACCATGTCTTTAACATTGGAGGGACTTTTATTTGTTTATACGTTACACTCAATCCACAGCACAAGCTTAGCGAGTAATGTCAAGTTAGCTATGAAACAACAAAAAAATATGCTATACTGCAACATTTCATAATTTCAACAAAAATATCAAAAAGTTCAAAGAAAAGGTTTAAGCTGAGCAAAACATGTTCATAATTGTTCAATATTTAGCCAAAATAACATGAGTATGGGCACTGCTGCTGTTGTTCCACATATTAGCAAGACAGCGCTGATATCCAGACTAATAGCATGATTGAGAATATTGAGTAGTAAATATATTTATTACGGGATGGGTTTTAGGAGCAGAAAGTTGTAGAGGCAGGATCTACAGTAATTGCAAGCAGTACAAAACAAGAAACACAGAATAATGGCAATAAAGCTATATGGAGCAAACCAACATTATATCAATGAGAAAAGACAATGAACTCACTGACTGGAGATTTCTGGAGATTGTTATTAGAGTTGTCTGGGATTCTTCCTACTGAAATAATGCAGTGGTTCTCAATTCCAGGCCTTGCGACTCCCCGCTCTGCATGTCTCTCTTAATTAAATTAATTACATTTATATAGCGCTTTTCTAGGTACCTCAATAATGCGACAGCAGCCATAGTGTGCCAGAACGTCCACCACACACACCAGCTTACTGGTGGAGAGGAGATAGAATGATGAAGCCAATCAGTAGATATAGGGATGATGGCTATGATGGTCAGAGGCCAATGGGCAAATTTGGCCAGGAGGCAGAGATCACACCTCTACTCTTTTCGAAAGAAGTTTTTTAATGACCACAGAGAGTCAGGACCTCAGTTTAACGTCTCATCCGAAGGATGGTGCTTGTTGACAGTATAGTGTCCCCATCACTATACTGGGGCGTTAGGACCCACACAGACCACAGGATGAGCACCCCCTGCTGGCCTCACTAACACCTCTTCCAGCAGCAACCTAGTTTTCCCAGGAGGTCTCCCATCCAGGTACTGTACAGGCTCAACCCTGCTTAGCTTCAGTGGGTGACAAGTCTTGGGCTACAGGGTGATTTGGCTCTTATTTAACGCACCTGATTCAGATAACAAGCTCATTAGAAGAGAGCTCCATGCATGAACTTTGTTCTGATTGATATGGTCCCTACAGAGTGTTCATTGCTCCTTACTCCCTGAGCACAGGAAATGCCGTTGAAGTTTACTTCACTTCGGAACATTCATTCATCAATTTGTGCTATGCTACGGCCTGCAGCGTCTTCACACACAGACGAAACACAGACGAAGTGTGAGAGAAATTTATGTCTCACACACTTTAATGCACTCTGAATGGAACATATACGCTCCCTTCAAACTGGAATCATGGCAGAATATCCCGTTAAGTCCACTTCGCAGGGCACTTACGTTCGAATAGAACAAACATCTGAAGCAAATGTGCGGAGCGGGAGGTTGCGAGAAATGGAATTGAGAATCACTGAAATAGCGTGTAATGTATCATCCTTAGTCACTGATCTGTTGTGTAGTGTGCAAAAAACGGCAACTTCATGACACCCAAAACAGTCATGCAGAACTGGCTCATAAAGCCACAGTCACACTAGACGTCACACTCTGCATTGTCTTTTTATAAACTTAAATTCATCACATAAATAATAATAATAAATCCAAAATGTAAAAACATATAATCTACTCCACCTTCCTGCAGCGCTGCAGTTTTAAATTTATGTTCCTTTAATTCAGCTAAAAGATCATGCCATGACATATAGAGCTTCTATTGGTCACACATCTATCTTCATGTCATGTGATGCACATTCGCAGATCAGAGTTCACCTAGTCTCAGCCTCAGATGTCACACCCACAAGCCGCTGGCTGAACATCTGATGCATACAGCACACTTAGCTTGAAACACTTCAGGAGTTTTGAAGTCGACATCAGATTGGTTAAATTATACAGGATTTCTGGGAGACGTGCTTGTTGCGCTCTTTAACGTTCCACCTGGAAATAAAGATGCCGCGATGCCAAACCCCCACATTGAAGAATAAAGCTAAATGTTTACATTTGTGATTATGAACGCATAGAATCTTTAAAATATGTCCAAGCATGACCTTAGTCTTGATCGTCATAGTAGAAAACATAATTGTTACAGGGATTTCTAAACATGAGGATAGATGAACAGGAGGAATTCAATCACTCACCATCAGAGGATTACGTTGTGGAGGTCAAACAGTACAGGAAGCTCATAGATGTCCCGCTTGGCCACAGTACAAACACATACTGTATGTTATCTAATGTGACACTCTTTCTCCTCTGAAGTGAGAAGGGCATGACCAATTTGCATGGGTTCTGTGTCCTCTGTGCTTAGCGTAGTTTGAGGTGTCATGATGGTGAATCTATTAGGTCTCCGGGCACGGATGAAATTATCATTTCGAATGGCCAAATCAATGAACTGGTCCAGTGTCTTAGCATAGGTTAGCAGTAATAGTGCTAGGAGATACTGCATTCATTACCGGATTAGTCTGGAAAGATGGCAGGCTTGGCAGAAGAATTTGCAGATTCTGTAGAATCTTCACGAGCTCCTCTGTTAATGACAATAGATGTTAAAGTCTTACATAAGGACGACTCGGTTGAACCAGGAGTGGGATCCATGTGCAACTTTAGGAAATTTCATTTCCTTTTTATATTATGTTACCTTTAATCAATAAATAATAAACTGCACTTCGCTGTGTCCTCTTCTCATTTGTCATGGCTCCGAGCTGGTGTGGGGGCTCATCCGGGATTTGAACCCAGGACCTCTCTCGCACTCTGTACAAAATCCAAACCAAAGGGTCATGAGGTGGTGTTTATTTTTTCAGGGTTATGTGTTAGATATAAGCCATATTAAAGGCTCCCGGAAGAGCATGCGCACATGCGAGAATGTGACCACTGATGCACTTTCCCGTGTTCATTTAGTCTAGGTGTTCTAGAGAATGTGACCACTGATGCGCTTTTCCGTGTTCATTTAGTCTAGGTGTTCTAGAGGTCATCTCCTTTTCTCTTTCTTTATCTCCCTATTCCTTTCTTAATTTTGCTTCCTAGGTGCCAAGGTTGCTGGAAGGAGTTGGGGAGTTGACAAGACTGTGGAACGTTGGTAGGAGGACTGATATGGGCTCTTGGACTGTGTGAACTTTGTAAGGTTATGTTTTTGATTTATTTTCTTTGAGTAGATTTAAGTTTATGGTTTCTTCTTTTTAGAGGGGGTGTGTGATGGGTCTCCTGCTATCCTGCTACATTTGGCCAGTGGGTGTGTCTAGGAGCCCCATCAGCCAGAACTCATGTCACCTGTTCCTTCTTCTATAAAACTTTGTGTTACTGTGGATCTGTTGTTCCTTTTGTTCCCTCAGTTGTTTTTTGTTGGAGTTTAATTTTGTTTGGGTTTGGTTTAGTTTATTTTATTTCATTTCCTTTTTATATTATGTTACCTTTAATCAATAAATGTACTTTAAACCACACTGTAACGGGGCTGATGAGACGTGAGACGTGCGGATCCATGTGCAAGCTTTTATTTAAAGACATGGTCATAAATACAGGCAGGGTCAGACGATGGCAAACAGGTATAACACAGGCAAGACACAGAGTAATCTTAGGATAAGCGTGGGTCGATGATCGGCGAACAGTATCCAACAGGGCAAGGCAGAGAGAGTAAATCCAGGTACACAGCAATAATCCAAACGAGGTGCAAACAGAGTCCGAACAGCAAGGCAAGGGTTAATCCAGGAAACACGGGCAGAAATCAAAACACGAGAAAACAGGCAAGGCAAGACTATGGGAACTAAGAAGGCTTCGTAGGGTAGCTATCACTAGGATATTTGCATACAATACTCGGCGATCTGACTGAGGAAGTCCATGGCTTATGTAGCGTGTGTGATTGCGAGATGGGTATCAGGTGTGAGCATGTGATTAGGGAAATGGCTGCTGGGAAATGAAGTCCGGGGTAGTGTGTGGTGTGAGAGTCAATGTGATGGAAGGGTGACCTCTGGTGGCGAACAAATGGAGGTCCATGGACCAGATTCATGACACACACTTCGCTGTGTCCTCTTCTTATCTGTCATGGCTTCGAGCTGGTCGTGACAATAGTGATTGTCTACAAGCTGTTATATCGACATTAATAATTCCCATAACGCTGAGTCATTTGGAAAGCTGAACAAGGTCATTTTTCACTCACAACCAAAAACATTTCTTTGGTGACATTGTTGATTTTATAGTCAATAACAAAACGTAAAATCCTTCTAGAGCAGGTCCTGTGCAGTGCTGCTGACAACTGTGTATATATATATATATATATATATATATATATATATATATATATATATATATATATATATATATATATATATATATAATTTTATTTTTTTTATTTTTTTATTTTTTTTATTTTTTTTTCCTGACAGATTTACTAAAAGCAATTACAGAACATAACACAATCCATTTGAACTTTTAACAACCACTTTAAATAAATTTACTTGCACAAACTTAAAATAAATATTACATGTACACAAAAGTTTGGGGTCAGTAAGATTTTGTAATATATTTTTAATAAGTCTCATGCTCACTAAGGCTGCATTTAGGCTATTTGAACAAAAATACAGTAAAAACTGCAATATTGTGAAATATAACAATTAAAAATAACTATTTTCTATTTGAATATATTTTATAATGTAATTTAAAATATATCTGTGATCAAAGCTGAATTTTCAACATCATTACTCCAGTCTTAAATGTCACATGATCCTTCAGAAATCATTCTAACATAATTTGCTGCTCAAGAAACATTTCTGATTATTATTGCTGCTTCATATTTGTGTGGAAACCGCGATGCATTTTTTCAGAATTAATTTTATATATAGTAACAATGTTATGTAATGTAATAATGTGGCAATGGTTTCTTAAGATCTACTTATGCTTCTTTTGCTTTTGTTTGAACAAGCACTGTGAGCCATGCGTCAGCAGCGAACGCTGTCTGTGATTGGTTGATTCTGTCTTTCAGCATTTGCGTGTGTTCCGATGAGCAGGAGAAATGGTTCTATCCAACACAATTATTCGCTAATATAGTCTAATTTTACACTTAGAAGCTTATTTTATGCACCGAATTTCTTGATAAATAAATAAAATTAATGGTTAAAAAATGCACTTTAGAATCTATATTTTTTATGTGAGGATCTTAACTTATACCAAAGTCTCTTTAAGACAAGTCATGTCACTCGGCGGCCATCTTTGAAACGCCTCTCGGGCATCCAAGTGCAGCTCCTATCTCTTTGAATGGGGAAACATCCAATTCTCCTAAACTGTTCACTAATCTTACGATTAAATTTCATATTTGAAATCACCAAAGAAATCTGATAACAACTGTATCATAAATATTGTTTCTTTTGCTCAAATAGCGTTTTAAAAAGCTTATTTTTCAGGCTAGATCAGCCAGTGCGCATGCGCAGTATTCGGCCCACGTCTCAGAGCGCTGACTGTTTCTATAGCAACCGGGACTTTAACTGCAGCTGCAGTGACGCGCTGATTTTACTGATTAGTGATGGGGCTTCCTGCGATTTGGTTCATCGGCCCCCATGAGGTGACTCGCTGTAGAATACATCAGCTTGCTTTAGGCCTGAAATGACTGAAATCTTCATCTCATCTGAGTTGATATAATTTTAGACATTCTTAAAAGTACTTCTCATTTCTTGTGAATGTATTTTGTTGAATGTGTAAAACTTTTCCATTGAAAGAACCTTTTTTACCTTTATTAATATTGTAATCAAGGTTGTTAATGTGACCTTGATGCACACTATGGACTGCACACAACTGCCTGTGTTGGGCTTGTGTTTACATTTATAAAACTAGGCCTGCAACAGCAAATCAATAATGAAAATAATCGTCAACTAATTTGATTAACGCATCAAAACAAACAGACCGCTCATAATTCTGACTGAAATACACATTTTGCTAAAATATTCTTTGTTAGAAATTAAGTGTAGGTTTAAAACCCTACATGTAACACAAGTAATCATATTAATGAGAGCAGTAACAGTAAAGGCATTATTGTTGGAATTGTCCATTAATATATTACTCTGTTCAGACGAATGATTTTGTTTGTTCCTCATATCTCTTACAAGTTAAAATTTTTGTGTTTTTGTTTAAATTGTTTTAAATTCTGTTTTAAAATAGCAAGCAATCTGCTGTTTTTAGGTTTAGAATGTAATGTTTGTATTTTAACACTTTATAATGTACAGCAGAGCCTACATAGATACATTCATTATATTTGTTTTCATAGGCAGGATGTGAAATAACATTGTTTAAAATAATGGATTAAAATGATTTTAATTAAAAAATAATGTATAATTTTTTTGTCATCCAATTAATAATAATAATAATAATAAAAAATCTACAGATAAATTGATTATCAAAAAAATTGTTAGTTGCAGGCAGCCCTACATAGGATATTGTAAAGGAGGTAGGTGGTTTAATGCTGTGTGTGTGCACTAAGTCATGTTTATTTGTACAAGGTGTAATTAATTTCTATAGAGATAATGCATTACAGTGTAACAATTTGCTATTTTTATTTTGTAAATTAGCAGAAAACCATCTCTACCACTGCAGTGCTTTATCACCATTTTTAATTATAGTTAATAGTTCTGAATCATTTTGTCATGTGAGAACAATTGCAACAGTTCATATTTTCTTTCAGATGATGTAACTGCTGTAATAAAGCCTGTATCATAGAATCGTAACTTGTCATTCTGTTTTTATTTTGTAGATGTTTGTTGAATAACTAGGCTTAAATGTAATTTGAGATACTTTAGTAAAACCATGGTTAAACTATGGTATTACAACCATAGTAAATTTGTGGTACTTTAAAACCATGGTTCGCACCAAAAAACCACGGTTACTGCAGTCATGGTTAACCACAGTTTTACTATAGTAAAACCATGGTTAATTTTCATAAGGGGTGCCACAGGTTGGGTGAGTAGTCGTAAATACACCGTCTTAATGTCTGTTATAAAATGTATTCAGTCTTCTTTATTTATCAGATTAGCGCCGTATGTTTATTCGCTGTATTATATCAGTCATCCGAGGCTGTCTTTGAGTTTCATTGCGTTTAACTAAATGAACACACCTGCTAACTAGAGTGATTAAACTCTATCTGACACGTGACCTTGGATCAGTTTTATATTCATATCAGGTTCAAAGATGATTTTACTACAAATACAACTTCAAAAGTTGTATTTGTAGTAAAATCATGGTAACCATGTAGTTTTACTGGGAAATTTGAAGTTAAAACACAGTAAACAGGACATTTACCATGTTTTACCACAGTATCTGTAGTTTTACTGTGAAATTTGAAGTTAAAACAAGTAAACATGACACCTAACTGTAGTGACTGTAGTGATATGTATAGTAATATCACAGTATCACCAAACTTACTATGGTTTTACCACTGTAATGATAGTTTTGATGTGCTTTTATGACAGATATCACAGTAATCACAAAATTTACTGTACCATGCTTGTAATACCTTTTAATGTAAAATCCAAAAAAATATCATATCAGTTTATCCCTTAAATATTTTACTCACAGATCATTATTAACATTCTCTATATAATTCTATTTTATTTTCTCTCCCTTTTTTATTTATTTATTATTATTATTATTATTATTAGCTGAAGAGACGTAAAGGAAGCAGTCAGCCCAGTGGTGTTTGTGGAGAGGTATTAATTCAGAAACAGAGAAGACAGAAAGCTGCGGAGACAGACATTTGCAGCGGTAGGTCTGTGTTAGTTTTACCCTTTTAGCAAAAATTCCTGCTGTTATAATTTGCACAGCATTTGTTGTTTCTTAAACTTTTGCCTTGTCCAAATACCCACACTTGCGGTCTGTACACTTGACCACTTGACCACTTATTTGACATATTTCCTGTATTTGGCCCAAGTGTTCAAGTGTGTGTAGAACTTTTCATTACCTTATGAGACACACTTATAGTGTTGTAAAAATGCAAGTGTTTACAGAGATTTATTTTTAGTTTCAACTTTGCATTTTAAAATAAACTTCTAAATGTCTGTTCAGTAGTTCCTATAACAGATGGCAATTTAATTTGTGGTGCTTCTAATTAAATAATAAAAAGCAGTTGCAAATGATGTACAAAATAAATATACTTATCTTTGCACCAATAAAACGTGCAACACTTTGTTTTACTACCAAATTATTCCTAATATATAATTATTAATTTTATTATTATTATTATTATTATTATTATTATTATTATTATTATTATTATTATTTAACTTACATTGGAAAGGTTTCCGTGACCTCTCGTGAGATCTCAGCAAAAAGTCACGATTTATTCCAAAACATGATGCATGATGGGATACACCAAACCTCGAATAGCGTTCCGGTGTGGTATTCAAGATAGTGTGGGTTTAGTGTGTGTTAAGGGCACTGTGTTTTGGCATTATTAAGACCTGGGACAGTTCTGCGCACGCACTGTCACGTACACGCGCTCTCAAGTGGCCAAGACCGCAAGTGTGGGTATTTGGACAGGGCAAAAGTCTTTAAAATGCCCCATTAGTAAGAACCCTAAACACAGTCTCACATCAAAGTCCTAATAATTCAGTAATTCAATGTAACACTTGTATGATATTGTACAAGTGTACTTGTAGACAATCCTGCAATGTTTCCTCTACTGCTGTCGTTAGTCATTGTCTCAGCCCCTGTACTCTATCACAGTATTGGTAAATCAGTTGTGCTCTTCTTGGAAAGCAGTCAGATGCCCCACACAGTCAGAAAGGTTATATTGTCCATTGGCTTCTTAATAAATGACTTCAAATGGGCCCTATCAGTTCATGTTCCAACTATACATGATGTCTCTCTGCACCTCGTAATTTATCTGTTGCCGTGAGTGGAAATGCTAGTTTGATGTGTCACGTGATATATCAAACCTTTGATTAATCTGTCAGAACCAGATCAATTACACTACTGATAACAGTCCTGTTAGCATCTAATCATGTTTAAAAGAATTCTTATGAATATAGCTTGCTATTAATGACTTGATTTTAATAATGGATGCATTTAACATTTAATTATACAGCATCTTTACAGATGCTGCTTTTACGGCCTAAAAAAATAATAAAACCCTCAGTAATGTATAAACCAACAAGTTACATGTAATGTAATAATATTTCCTTCCTTTCTGTCTTACAGGATTACTTGCAGATAACGCTGTCTTTCTCCATCACGCACATGCACTCACCTCTTTAACTCTTTATCCCCACACATACAGAAATGCCACCTGGATCAGTGTTAACTTTGCAGTGTTTTTTTTTTTTTTTTTTTTTTTTTTTTTTTTTAGATGAAGTAGATGAAGATATAAACTGATATGAATGAACTGCAAGATGAAAAAAAATTACAGATGTTTTTTTTTTTTTTTTCAATTTTTACATTTTTTTGTTTTTTTGGGTTTTACATTAAAAGGTATTACAAGCATGGTACAGTAAATGTTGTGATTACTGTGATATCTGTCATAAAAGCACATCAAAACTACCATTACAGTGGTAAAACCATATTAAGTTTGGTGATACTGTGGTATTACTATACATATCACTACAGTTACTGTGGTAACATCATGGTAAGTGTCATGTTTACTTGTTTTAACTTCAAATTTCACAGTAAAACTACATGGTTACCATGATTTTACTACAAATACAACTTACATCTTTGAACCTGATATGAATATAAAACTGATCCAAGGTCACGTGACAGATAGTGTTTAATCACTCTAGTTAGCAGGTGTGTTCATTTAGTTAAACGCAATGAAACTCAAAAACAGCCTCGGATGACCGATATAATACAGCGAATAAACAAACGGCGCTAATCTGATAAATAAAGAAGACTGAATACATTTTATAACAGACATTAAGACGGTGTATTTACGACTACTCACCCAACCTGTGGCACATGTAAACTGATGGCAAATATCGCGATGTGTGCTGAATGAGACTTCTTGAACGTGATTTCATAGCGATAAACATCTCATGCCCTTCGCGTCTGTGTTTGAAGCCAAAAGTTACCCGTTGAAATCAATGTAGGTCCGAGTTCGTCGATATAGCGAGCTGAGGGGCACCTTTGGCATCTTCATAGTGATGCTAAAGCCGCTTGAACATGCTTCAGTTTTTGACGCCCTGGGAGTGAGAATGGGTTGTAAATCAGACTATACTGGTTACGCAGTTTTTCACAAGAACATTCCAATTTTGTATTCAATGTGCATTATAACTATAACAAAAGGCTCGGATATTATACTATATATATATGATAATCTCATTTTCATAGGCCAGTATTGCTTTTGTGTTCATTTTTCTGCTGTTGTTTTATACAATAACAAATACTGTTGGACCTTACAGCCTTTCTGTTTTCAAAGAAGGAATATAAAACAAGGATTAGATCACGCTGGGCCCATCGACTCACTTCTGGTCTTAATCCAAGTTTCTGTCTTTCCAAACAGACAGTAAAGTTTGCTACCTGACAGATATGGGGCAAGTATTTATGTCTTGTGATTTCAATTGACATGCATTTATTTTCATTTTCCTGATAAAATATTTGAAAGGATTTAGGAGTATCAGCACAGCTTCATTTGAGACGGCCATTCTGGCACAAAGCGATAGTTTCCATTTGTATATTTTATGGGCATACGCACAAATTTAATCTAGATAACCTTCTACCCCAGAGAGTACAACTTTCATCTCTAAAATCAAAGTAAGAACAACAGTGAATTTGTATATGAACTGCCACATCTTAAGTCTTCTGCTTTAGATGATTTTTTAATAGCACATTTGAAATGTCCTTACTACCTAACAGACAATATTGACTATCACGGTATCATCAGCTAACCTGCATTATGATGCCATCATTGTCTTGCATTGGCAGCATGCGTGATTGGATCAAAACAACCTGCAGAACTGAGCACTTGTGAACTACCATGAGCAGTTTGGTGGGTTTTGTACTTCTCAGGGTCCTGATGTGTAGCTTGCATTATAGACTATTTCTCCTGGTATTATAGACTTCATTGAGCACAATGATTTCACAGATGAAACAAAACTGACCTTATCTACAGTGTGCATGTGTCTTCCTTTTGTTATTGTAAATAATGTGCATGTTATTGCATAGTCAATAAATGTTTATCAAAAAATACAGGAATCCCTAAATACATCCTTATTGTTTGAGTTATGTTGGATTACAGAGGTGAAATCAGTTAGGAAGGGTGTTTCATGACTTTAAATTCACAGTGGACATGCTGACCTGCAGTGTTTGTTTTGTGCAGTTTAACATAAGGACATTGATAGTCATGACCTTTGAGAGACATGCTCAAAGCAGTTTTCTCAAATGATTGGGTGCCATTAAGCAGCTGGAGCCAGTTTCCATTAACACACAGGCACACACTTAAACACCATGGACTGTAATATTTGGATGCTGTTTCTAAGGGTACATTTACATGACAAAAGTGTACTAAATAAGAAAAGTGTTTTCTTCGCATTTTTAAAAAGTTTCACTGTTTTTGAAAACAGTGTCATGTAAATGGCCCCTAAATCTGCACAAAAGCGCAGATGGATCAGGGCAGATAGGAGGATATATACAGTTCTCTTTCACACTGGCTATTAAGTATAGACACTCAACGCTCATCTTTTTAAATTCATATGTCATCTGGCATTGGAAAAAAAAAGTTTGCTTAATTGTATTGAATGTTCCCATAGGAAAAATGTATTGCTCAGTGGTTGCTTTTCCTAAGCTCAGGAGACTTAGATGAGATTCTCATATATCTCTCATTTTAGTATGAACAGCATTTCAAATGTTTCTCCTAAAATTCCTTAGGAGAAATGGAAGTAGACACAAATGAGACTTGAGAAATATTTCAGAAAAAAAGTCAAAACTGAGAATGTGGTGAACGAAACAGAATATTTCTTTATTGTCTTGCTGCAATCTCTATCAAGATTCCATTATAGGAATATTTTACTCTCTGTTAAATCATTGTGCAATAAAACACTGTCTAAAATATGAGTGCATGTGGATAAATGGCATTGAAGCTAACCAGAGGGAAGAAAAATAAAATAAAAGAGACATCTTTAACATTTCAAATATTTCTCCTAGACAGAAATGAGGTTACCTTAAGATTGAATGGAAACTTTTGCTTGAGTCTCCTGCTTCTCAAACTTGTCTCCTGAGACAAAAACTCTGGTCTCCATTAAAGTTTTAGAAGAGATCTCAACAACATCACACACTGTGCTCAGACATTTCTCCTACACTAAAGACTCGAGAGCTCTCACATTTGTCTCCTCTAAATTTCAGAAGTGATCTCAAGAACTTGTGTGCACCAAGTCAAATGTCTCAATATGAGCTCAAACATTTCTACATTTCAAACATTTCAAATAATATGTATTAATAATCAAATTATTCAATTAATAATAAAGACTGAGTCATAAGCCATTTATGTGCCTTTCAGCAAAGAAAGCTCCAGGGTTACATTTTTCAGTACATTACTATTTCCAACAACAAATTATGTGCCTAAGTACAAACATTGTCCTATAAAAAGGTAACATTATCCTTATTTCTGCATAATGCCTCTCTCAATACAGCTTTTAACTCTGAATTTATGATTTCCGCCCCTTTATTTAGTAACTTTCAAGTACTTGACTTGATGCAGACTGTAAAGTTGTTGAGATCTCTTTACAGGAGACAAATATGATACCCCCAGATTATATACCTAAAGAGAAAAATCTGAGCACAGTGTGTGATGTTCTTGAGATCTCTTTTAAAGCTTTAAAGGAGACCATTGTGAGAGTGTTAGAGTTTTTGTCTCAGGAGACAAGTTTGAGAAGCAGGAGACTCAAGCAAAAATCTCCATTCAATCTTAAAGTAACCTCATTCATGTCTAGGAGCAATATTTGAGATGTTAAAGAGATCTCACTTTTGATTTTTCTTTCCTATGGGTTCACCTGTAGTGTACTTCAAATCTTAAAAGTATATTAAAAATGTACTTCCAAATAATAGTAATGGAATAAAAGCCAATTAAGTATACTTAAAGTGAGACACTTTCTTGATACATAACACACTAGTAGATTTTTAAAATGTCTACTTAAAAGTAGACTCTTAAAATGTGACAAAGTTTCACTTTAAAGTACATTTTACATAATTTTGTTATAATTATCTTTTGTCTTGGTTTAAAGAAGTACACTTATTAACTAACATACTAAAGCACATATAAATTACTCCTAATATTAATCTGAACTGTAGAATGTTTCATTAAAGGTTTATATGTTTTAAATGTGCTAAATTTCAACTTCATCATAATGTAAATATAAAGTATAATACAGGTTCATTTAACTGTGCATACCATGCAATTAAGTGAAAACTACATTTATTTTGCATTTTAACTGTTAAATTGATTAACACTGAATTTCATATACTAATAGAATGAAACCAGAGTGATAAAATGCTTCTCTTCAAAGAGTGGCATGAAAGACCATCATAAAAGTGAACAAATTCAAGGCAGAATGTATGGTATGTGTGCATAGCCTATTCATACAGTAGTTTAGCAAAATTAATGCAAGTCAACACTCAACAGTGGTTCCACATGATTGAATCAAGTTATTTGGCTATGTCTAAAAGTAGTTACTCAGTTCACTTTAGTTTATCCTACATGAAGTATGCAAATCGAGATAACGTTTCATTGCGTGGAACCAATGTCCATGATTAAGTCAGGTTCAGCCAAAGCATATCATGCAAGAAAGACAAATCTTTTCTTTATGCATGTTGGGTATTGGCAGTCGACAGATTGTGCTGAATGAGTTGCTTTTATTTATTTATTTATTAAATGAAACTAGCTTCTTCTTGTTGGTTTTTAATGGCGACTGGCATCCAAAGTAATAGGCGCATTATACTGCCACCTTCTGCTCTGGTGTATGGAACGGAGTTTCTATTCATCAGTTCTATTCTATTCCATTCATCAGCCCCGTTTCCCTAATAAAATCAATGAAAGCTTTACTATTTTCCTCACTTGACCATCTTATTACAGCCTTAATATTTAAGTCCTGAACTCCATTTTTCCTAATTTCTTCTATCATATTGCTTCTTTCCTATTCGTATATAGTCAAGTCAAGTCACCTTTATTTATATAGAGCTTTTAACAATACAGATTGTGTCAAAGCAGCTTTACAGTATTAAATAGGAAAATAGTGTGTAAACATGCAAAAGGACAATAGCAAACACTCAATTTTCAGTTAAAGGCAGTTCATCACTGAATACAGTGATTATCATCATTCAGCTCAATTCAGTTTAAATAGTATCTGTGCAATCAAGTCGACGATATCTATGGAGATTAAGTGTCCCCAACTAAGCAAGCCAGAGGCGACAGCGGCAAGGAACCAAAACTCCATCGGTGACAGAATGGAGAGAAAAAAACCCTTGAGAGAAACCAGGCTCATTCGGGGGCAAGTTCTCCTCTGGCCAGATGAACCAGCAGTTTAATTCCAGGCGGCAGCAAAGTCAGATTGTGCAGAGATTGTGATTCTGCAGATTTGCTTAATGTAACTTGTATGTCTATTATTTCTGTCTGTAAAGAAGCTTGGATTCTTGTTAGCAGCTTCTCAACTCAAGCGCACACTTCAACATAGCTCACCCATAAACACCAACAGAACAGAAAGTATTTTACAAAACCAGTACAATAGAATATTAAACATTAACCAGTCTCCCTATTTTCTCATCTTGCTAAAATGTAACATTTTTTTAAGTTTTTTTTTTTCTTCTTCTTCTTCTTTTAAATAATTGTAGGTAACACCTGTAGAGATAATTTTCATGGAACTCTGGACATATAAAAATGGATATTGTGACCACAAATGAAGAATTAATTCCTACAACTAATAGCTATTTTATTAATTTATTCTCTTGTTTTTCAGGTTATATTTCTATAATTCTATAATCTATATTTCTAAAAATGTTGTCTCTGCTCAGTCTGCCAAAAAAAAGGTAAATCATGGCCACATTGTACTAATTCATCCTCTTGTTTTAATTTAATTAAATCATGGGCATGACTGAATTAGTACAATATGATCATGATTTACCTAAAGTGTAGGGACTATTTTTTGGCAGATTGAGCAGAGGCAATGTTTTTAGTGTTATAGAAGGGGGAAATTATAACCTCATCAATGTATCTTAAAGTATTCAGATGTTAGCTTAGCAACAAGCAAATTCATGCTGGTTTAATCTGGTTTTACAGTCCAAATGTTCATTTTTCTGACACTCTTCAGCCTCAAGTGTTCAGCTGTTTTTTGTTGGATTGTGAAATTGTTTATTTGCTTGCTCTGAATATGAAGAAAACCACTGGAGTCAACGGCTTTATCAAAGTGAATGTAAATGACAAACCACATATGATTTATTCTACCTAATTGGGATGTTCCCATGTCTGAGTTGCAAAACTAACTGCTTAGATGTACAAAACCAGTAAGATAACCCATCGGTTTACCTCAGGATAGCAACTTTTAGAATGATACAAAACGATATTTCCCATTGAATATTTTATTGCTGTATCACTTTTATTCAGCAAAGGAATAACAGGTTTTATTGGCCTGCCAGTATGTGACCGATAAACTGGGTGCCATTTGCAAGATGTTTATATTTGGAACGATTGACCACAGAGCTTTTTATAATGTGTGGAGGATACAGTCTTGTAAATTTATCAGGTTTTATGTATTCTGCTTGCCACTCTTCACAGAATGAAACTGCGGTTGTGACACCGTCTTAATTTGTGTGTACCTGAAGGACATACAATATGGTGAGGGGCTAGGTTTCCTTCAGCTCACAAATCCACTCTCAGCAGCCTACAGGAGATAAATGACCACTATTCGATGGATATTTCCTTACGGGAGCATTTCTTATTGGGACATTTATTTCTGAACAGGGAACTTGTGGAAAGAAGGGCTGTCAAATAAGACTCGTAAATGGAGGAGAGGTCTTATGCTGTTTTGATTTCCACAGGATCCCTCAAGGTGTCTCGGGTGGAAGAGACGCAGCAGAGAGGGTTAGCCAGGCGAATGCTCACAAAGACCTTCTCCAGTGTCATCCATTAATAACTACAATATGGCCCTCGAGTGAGAATTATCTGTGTGTGAGCTTGTGGTACATGTGTGGGTGAGGGTGCTTTGCCATTATCTGCAGCCTCTGCGCAGCACATTCATTACAGACAGATAAGGTTAAGTACCTTTAATGCTTGTGTCCGTGGACCTACAGGCTATGTCTCTTAAATGTCACTTAGGGAGTCACCGAAGATGTCTAATAACATTTGAAGAAAAGAGAAAGCCACCCACATGATGAAGCATTTTTGTTTGTACTTCCTACCATGTGATACATGACATTTAAAAAAGCACAAATGCCTCAGTCAACTGCAAAAACAACCGGAAAAAACGACAAGCAGCAATTAGAGGAATCCAGTGGGGTATAGTTACCGTAAAGAAGTAGATGAAATGCATTTAGTCACAGCAGTTCATCATCTCAAAGAAGTGTCTCTATAATACCTGATTTGACTTAAGTAGACTTTGAACTTTCACCTATAATGATGCAGGGACAAATGCTTGTGTCCCCAAACCGGGATACAAAATTAACACCTGACAAGCATCAAATCGTCGCTGTCGGGCGGAAACCTCATATGTCCAAATTTTGTCCAAGGGGGCTCAAGCCCCTGCCCTTTATCAAAATTATTCAAAAGTGCCCCTCTCAGACAAATAGCAATGATATTGTAGTCAATAAAACAAAATTAATTTGAATTATAATTAACATGACAATGTGCACAAAACGGTAACTAATCACTCAAAAGTCGGAAAATTCCTGTTTATTTTTAGATCTGTCAATCTGAGGCTGTTATGGGTTGAGTGTGTTTTGCTCGACTGACTGATATTCAGTCTGTCCGGAAACCTAGGCTCTCGAGACATATATGGTTCTTTCAGTGAATAGATCGACGGGAAGGAAAGAAAATAAACCAAACAATATTTTAAACTTTTTTTCCATCAGTAATCAAAGTTAGTGTGTCGATTTAATAAAAAATCCATATATTATATAGTTTAGAGAATATTACATAATTCATCAATGCCCGTTTGTCATGTATAATACACCAACCAATCATGATCTGACACATTTCATTGGACAATAATGTGAATTGGAGCAGACATTTTCCGTTCTTATTCATAAATCGGTTGAAAATGACATGGGGCAGACAAGCTTATTTGCGGAGCGATCTGGATCTGCGGTTTGTCTCATTTTATAAATCAAATTGCATCGCTGAGAAAATGGATGCTTGTGTATGAAGCACCGTTTACTATTTGAAGTGAAGTGAAGTGAAGTGACATGTGGCCAAGTATGGTGACCCATACTCGGAATTTGTGCTCTGCAATTAACCCATCCAAAGTGCACACGCACAGCAGTGAACACACACACACCGTGAACACACACCCGGAGCAGTGGGCAGCCATTTTTATGCTGCGGCGCCCGGGGAGCAGTTGGGGGTTCGGTGCCTTGCTCAAGGGCACCTCAGTCGTGGTATTGAGGGTGGAGAGAGCACTGTACACTCACTCCCCCCACCTACAATTCCTGCCGGCCCGAGACTCGGACCAGCAACCTTTAGGGTACAAGGCCAACTCTCTAACCATTAGGCCACGACCTCCCACATTTATTGCAGTTATTTCATGAAACTATCATAATTAATGAAGCCCAAGTGTCACCTACAGGCCTATTATGTGAAGTGTAGGCTGGCGAAATGGTGACATGAAAGGATTTTATCATATTACCATTTTTGATAATTATGCAGCATTATGAAAGTGTCTTATGCTCATCAAACCTGCATTTATTTTATCAAAAATATAGAAAAACTGTAATATTGTGAAATATTATTACAATTTAAAAGAATGTTTATCTATTTTAATATACTTTAAAATATCATTTATTTCTGTGATCAAAGCTGAATTTTCAGCATCATTACTCCAGTCTTCAGTGCATGATCCTTCAGATATAATATACTGATTTATTATCAATATTGGAAACAGTTGTGCTGCTTTATTTATTTATTTATTTTTGGAACCTTTTTTGGGGTTCATTGATAAAAAAAAAAAAAAAGAACAGCATTTATTCAAAACCTCAAGCTTTTCAATGTATATTATTACAAAATATATATTTTAAATAAATGGTGTGCTTTTTAAACTTTTTATTAATCAAAGAATCCTGAAAAAAGTATCACAGGTTTCCAATATTGATGATAAATCAGAATTGCATAAAATGTATTTTAAAGTATATTAAAAATTTGATCAAATAAATGCAGGCTTGATGACCATAAATGACTTCTTACAAAAATATAAAATAGTAGTGTATCCAAACTTTTGACCTATATATATATATATATATATATATATTTTTTTTTTTACATTGCCCCTATTTTACATTTGAGCCCCTGCTCCTGAGGAACTCTCTGCAGGTCCCTGCTCCTCAAGATTGAAAGTCGCAACGAATCCTCGTCGAGCAACACGTCCTCTGAGGTAAATGAGTTTAGGAAGAAGTATGTAACCACAGTCGTTAGCTTTGGTTAACTATTGAAGCCTTTTCTCTTGTCAAAAGGCTCAACGCGACCGCCGACTTTGTTTGTGTGCAGATTAATTTCCGCCTATTAGACAGCCTAGTCAGTTTATCGTTTTATTTTGGTATTGCATCACTCATAGCTCTAACGTTTAAAATAGAGTTTAGGAAGATGTATGTAACCACAATCATTAGCTTTGATTAGCTCTTAAAGCCTTGTCTCTTGTCAGAAGGCTCAACACGACCGCAGACTTTGATGAACACTGCTGGCAGCAGCGGCGTCTGTGTCCGTACCATTCTTATCAATGACAGCGTAATCTCGTATCTCCCTGCTCCGAAGTCATAAATCTCCTATCTCCGATTAAACATGATTTTGGGGAAATGTTGTCTTAATGTTGGTACACAACAGTATATGATAGCAATATTAGTTATAATACCAACTTTAACGATACAATGTTTAATAACTCAAAAAATATGCCGTTTTTTTAATTTCCTGAAAAATAATGGTTTTGGAGATATGAGGATTCCGCCCAACAGCGACGAAATGCTAGTAAATGTTCAGTTTGGCAACCCACTAAGGTGGGTGATAATTTCATTGTCAATTAGTTGAAAAGGTGTGTTGTGGCATGAATAGCCCCTGTCAGTAACATCTATTACAGTAGAAGAAAGCAACTTTGCATTGCTACAAAAATCCACAAAATAATTTAGACCAGGGATCCTCAAATCTGGCTCGCAAAATCCACTTTTCTCTAGAGTTTAGCTCTAACCCTAATCAAACACAACCTGAGCATGCTAATCAGTGTCTTCAGGATCATTAGAAAATCACAGGTAGGTAAATTTGATCAGGGTTGGAGCTAAACTCTGCAGGAAAGTGGATCTCGCGAGCCAGATTTGAGGAACCCTGATTTAGACTAAATGATGCATTTTCATGCATCATAAAATTTACACAGAAAATAAGGACAATATCTGTAATATTCAGCAATATCTTAATAAATATAAATTATAAATAAATATCTTAATAAATTAAATACTACCTGAGAGGTAATATTAGTCATATTAATATCTGATACTGCTTTCTGTAATTACATGTAGTACATGTACTGTAATTATAATGTAGTTGCAAATTAGACATGAATGGCCTTTCAAGTCATATTTTCAACTGGGAAATGATCATTTTAATACCAAAGTTTCCAACTTGGGTGGGCCATAAACTTTAAATGTGGTGGAGGAGAGAACTATTGCTGTAGTGACTATTAGGTTGTATTCATTTTCTCCACAACATCTACAGTGGTTTTTCATCCCATTATAGGCATGTATATTTATGTAAATACCATTTGATGCATATTGCATGTATTTTACATAGTGAAAATAATTTATTTGACCGGAATTCCAGAATATCTAGTCAGCAAGCTGGCTAGAATTGTACAGGTAATGTTTATGTGGTAAATCATTGGATATTGACTAAATATATTGATTTCAATAGGATTTCCCCAAGAAGTAGGCAAGAAAGAACGTATTGTTCTGCATAATCTCTATTATTTGGGACAACAAAGCACTTTAAAATGACAAACTTGTAATTTCAACTTAAGTTGGAAGATTTCCAATTGCATGTGAAAGCAGTATATAATCATTGTGGATGGCAGGGAAAGTTTCAAAAAAAAAAAAAGAAAAGTGCATTGAGTACATCTCGGGTTACTTGACTGTAACCCTGTTCCTTGAAAAAGCGGGAACGAGATGCTGCGTTTCAATAACGCTGATGAGAACATTCTTTGTTCGACCGGTTGTGAAGCACGTGTCAAACACGCCAAGAATTGGCTTAAATAACCTCGGCGGGTGACGTCATTGATCACGTACACCTGCAGGTTATAAATAGACGTGAGACGTACACATCTTCAGGTTAAACCTTTGTCTGAAGAGACGTCCAGGCACGGCAGTGCGGCATTGAGGCGCAGCATCTCGTTCCCGCTTTTTCAGGGAACAGGGTTACAGTCAAGTAACCTGAGACGTTCCCTATCAAAAGCTACTCTCGATGCTGCGTTTCAATAATGCTGATGGAAACGAGAATACCAGCGCCGCCGCACTGGAAGTGTCTGGACCCCCCGAGGTTGTGTAGTGTGTGCGCACAAACATTGAAGAGGTCTCAGACATGATTTTTAGATGTTGGCTCAAGGACATGTGAGCCCGGAGTAGCATGGACATCCAAACTATCGAGTCTGACAAATGTGTGCGGAGAGGACCAGCCTGCCGCACCACACACTTGATGCAAGGGGACACATCTTGCCAGAGCCTTAGCACAGGATGCAACCCACCTGGTTGAATGGGCCCTAACTCGTAGGCTAGGGCAATAGCATCCCTCACCCGATGTGACATTGTTTGTCTAGTGGCAGCCATAGCACATGAAAAGCTGCTCTGATTTAAGCCACTGGCTAATGCGGTGGATGTAAATCTGAAGAGCATGTACTGGACACAGTAAATGAAGTCCTTCTTGCTCCGGTGTCATGAATGGCAGAGGTCAGAAAGCTTCAAGAATGACCAGAAAATAATACGGTGAGGATGCAAAATAGCTTGACCAGCCCAGGGGCAAAGTCTAAGCAGGATGACGAGACTGACAGAGCCTGTAAATCCCCAATTCTCCTCAGAGAAATAATAGCCATGAGAAAAACCATCTTTAGAGTCAGAAACCTAACAGGCGCTGACTCTAGTAGTTCAAAATGGGGTCTCAACCAGACCCTTTTGGCACTAAGGCCAAGTCCGATGGGTGGCCTCAAACGTTGAGCTCCATGAATGAAGGCAACTAGAGGGTGCTTTCCCACAGACAACCATCAATCAGAACACAGCAAGCCTAAATGGCGGCCACATAGACTGTAAAAGTACCAGGATGTGTGCCTGAGGACAATTTCTCTTGTAGAAACTCCAGCACTGAAACAACCTGGCAGTGAACTGGGTCTGCATGGTGTGTCATACACCAACTTTCAAAAAAGCACCATCTGAGAGCATAACTTCTAGTCGAAGGAGTCCTAACAATCAGAATAGTCTGTAGTACATCTGCTGGAAACCCAGCATCTCTTGCGGTCCCCCTCAGGGGCCAGAGATGAAAGATTCCAGAACTCAGGCCGGGGATGAAAAACTGTCCCCTGTGCCTGAGATAGAAGAACTCTCCTGACCGGAATCGCCCACAGCGAGCCGTCAATATTCCGCAGCGAATATTGCTGTCAGAATCGCCCACAGCGAGCCGTCGGATATTAGATCTGAGAGCCACACTCTGGTCATTCAACGGGACGCTATCAGTCAGTGGTTGACATACCTCGTTGACATACCTTGGCCAGGATTCCTGGGAGCAGAGCGATCGGGAAGAATGTGAGAGAGAGGGGTGGTTCGCACGCTCCTCGTCTCTCAGCCAGCTCGACATGCTAGCCTCACAATCGCAACGAGTACACAGAGGATTGTCCCTTCCTGAAAGAAAGCGAGCCTCGAGGGGAGCACTCTGATCGAAGTGATTACAGTGCTTGCACTCAGCGTCCTCGAGGGCACCAACAGCATGCTCCAAAATTCGAACAGTGAAACTGCTCCCACATTCATATGTCCCAGAATGTAAATCGCCTTGATGGACTAAAACTTGTCCCACATACAAAGAAGAACCTGCTGTGCTAGCCTGTTCTGGCGGCACGGATGCAGTCTGCCCTGGCGACCTATGTAAGTGACTACCACAGTCTTGTCCCCCGCACTAGGACATGGTAGCCCCTGCTGGAGGATGTATTTCAGGGCCCAAAATACAGCCATCATTCCGAGGCAATTGATGTGCCAATCGAGAAGATGACCTCTCCAGATCCCTTGGGCTGGACGGTCACCCAAGACCGCACCCCAGCCCGTGAGGGAAGCGTCTGTCGTTAGCATCTTGCGACAACAACACGTGCCTAGAGTGGGACCCAAAGTCAAAAACCGGGGTCTGAACCACATAGAAAGGGTACGAGGCCCTAGCGCGTAACCCGTATATGCCTCTGGGGATTGGCCCTTAGATTAAATCCCCTGGCTCTGAGCCACAACTGTAATGGTCTCATGTGCAAGACGTCCAAAGGTTTCACGTGGATGCAGTCGCCATGAGACCTAGAACTTTCTGAAAGAAACTTTCTGGCCTAGCCTGAAATCCTTCAGGGTGTTCAGAATGGATTCGATACATGTAGGAGACAGCTGTGACCACATTATGATAGAATCCTGTTAACCCCTAAATACATTGTCCCTTGGGCAAGAGAGAAAATGCTTTCCTTGGCATTGAGTCTCAATCCCAGATAGTTAAGATGAGCGAAGATGACATCCCGATGTCGAAACGCATGCTCTTAAGACTGGGCCAAATCAGCCAGTCGCCGAAGCTAAAGCTGCATCGATGCATTTTGCATATGTGCGGGGTGATAAGGTTAGGCCAAATGGAAGAACCCGATACTGGTAAGCTTTACCCCCAAAAGCAAACCTCAGGAACTTCCTGCGTTGTGGCAAAATATCTAAATGAAAGTATGCCTCCTTGAGATCATTGTTGATAACCAATCCCTTGATTGGATCTGAGAAAAAGAATCATAGACTGTCAGCACTTTGAACTTGTACGTTCTTAGAAAGTGGTTCAGCCCGCAAAGATCTAGACTGGACGCAACCCCCTCATCATTTCTGGGAACCAGAAAATATTGGCTATAGCAGCTCAACTCTCTGTCTAGGAGGGGAGATGTTCTACGACCTCCTTGTCCAGCAGAGCTTGCATTTCCTGTGTCAACGAATACGCTTGTTCTGGTTTCACAGTACGCAAACTGTATCCTGTAGCCCTCTTATGGAGTCCTTACGACCCAAGGAGAGATTATTTGGCAGTAGCTTCCACGCTGCCAAATTCTCTGAAAGGGGTGACACTTTGTTTTGCTGGGGGGAATGTTAAATATTTGGTGCCCTGAAACACGGCAGGAAACAACCAAACATGTAACATATCACTGGAGATTGCTGACCCCCGAAACACCAGTGGTGGCGGAAGTTGTACAGCGATCCCCTAAGGGTGGAAGGAGCCCTTACTCTCCTCGTTGGAGTTTTCCGTGGCCCTCCCCGAGGGGACGCACCCATTGTCCTGGGCACAGCCTCAGGACTTCCTTCTAGTCGTAAAGACCATTTTTAGGTCCGGCTCCCTCCTGGCTGTTGAGTGCTACGAGCTTTCCCCCAGTCTTTATGAGGGGGCGCATGGCTCGCACACTCTCTTTTGGGCTTCTCACCTCAGAGGAGTTGGGCCGTTTTGGGACTGGGTGGCCGACAGCCCCAACACTAGGGCACGGTGGGGGAGAAACTTATTGAAAGCTTTCTCGAGCTTCCTTGCCTCCCTGCGCTCAGATCTTTATGAATGTCAGTCTGATATGCCTGCAGAACCGCCGTGATGTGCAGGGCAGCACCATCATGACCTGCCGCATGAAACGCCCTCCCTACAAGTGTAGATGTTGCTCCACATGGCTTGGTAGGGAGCGTTGACATTTCGAGTGATGATGCACCCCCAGGGGAGAGATAGCACGCTAGCGTCTCTTCCACCTGGAGTGTCATCATGTAGCCCTGTGCCTTTGAATCCACAATAATCGAAAAATTCAAGGTTGAGGCACAAAAAAACACAGGACAAATACGGCTTACTCCATGAATAAGTTCTCTCATCATGGAGGTCACCAAAGAAGGGGAGAGACCATGGCTGAAGTCCCTCCCCCAGACCACCTGACAGAAAACTGTTATCTAGTTTGGAGCATCTAGGGGTCTACTACTCTTGTGGCCAATCCAGCTTTAAGATGTTCACACTGCACGAGTCATCACCTCGAGTAACTCCTCATTCGTTACAATCGCAGGAGGAGCGCTCGTGAGGCAGCACTCTCAATTTCCATAACTACAGAATCAAAGCTGCAGCATTCGCTGCCCGATCCGAAGAAATGCCAGGGCACGCTTTGGAAGCGGGCGTGAAAAACGCCCCGATCTGGCAAGAGCACGAGAGAAAGGGAAGGACCCGCCTCTCGAGCCTCAGCCAGATCAAAGTGCGATCTTAACGAGGGCGCAGCGGCTCATTCTTTGTAAAAGAAGGCGAGCCGAACACAAAGCACGCGGATAGGAAGTGAATCGCAGTGCTCACAGTCGCCACCCTCGAACGCAAGAGCAGCATGCTCTTACCCCAAACACTCAAAACAAAACTCATGCGAGTCATCTTCAGAGATGAGCCGTAATAAGGAGGCACACATCTCTTGCGGATTGACTTGACAAGCTTTAACTTTCATTTTACAAAGATACTGCTTTCAGCGTGACACACACACACACACAATGTGGTCTCTGAAGACAAAAAAACCTGAAGATGTGTACGTCTCACGTCTATTTATAACCTGCAGGTGTAGGTGACCAATGACGTCACCCACCGAGGTTATTTAAGCCAATTCTTGGCGTGTTTGAAACACGTGCTTCACAACTGGTCGAACAAAGAATGTTCTCATCAGCGTTATTGAAACACAGCATCGAGAGTAGCTTTTGATAGGGAACAACATTAAGCATGCAAGTAATTTCCAGCTTTAACATGAAATTAAAAGTTTATTGGATCACATGTGACTGTCACACTACGGTGGAAATGAGCACACGAAGAAGATGATGAAAGAGCCAAATAGTCTTTAATAATCCACAATAGGGCAAAACACGAGGCAGACAGGCAGGAACCACACATATGGACGTAGTAGACCAGACGATAAACTGAGAACAGAACACAACTAATAAAGGGTAACTAATGAGTGACAGACAGGTGAAGATTAACTAATAATGACATGACAAGGACAGGAACAACCAAATATGGGCACACGAGGGAGAAAACACAACAAAACAGGTCCAATACGTCTGACAGATCGCCCCCCTCCTGGAAGGTGCAACCTCACGCTGCAGGAACAAAGGGAGGGACGGAGGGGGACTTAGGAGGACAAAGGAGTGGATGTTGGATAGTGACAGGGGAAGGCAAAGGGTTGGCAGGAAGGCAGGCAGGCAGACAAGACAGGTGGAGGTTTGGGCGGAGGACAGACTCCCGAGAGGAGGACGACTAACAGAGTCCATGGTGGTGATGACCAACTGAGGACCAAGGTGGAGCTGGAGGGAGGGAGGAGCCCAACAGAGCCGTTGGAACGGAGCGACAAGGCACAGCTGGAGGAGCGGAGTCCTGAGGCGATGGCGGGTTGACGACCGACCGAGGCGGAGGCGGAGGGATGAGGGAGCCCGGTGGAGCTGGTGGGCCAACGGGCGATGATGGAGACGAGGGAGCTAGGAGCCGAGGTGGAGCCGCTGGGTCGAAGGGCCGATGCAGAGTCCGGGACTCAGAGACTGGAGGCGGAGACCAGGGATCCTCCAGCCACAACGCCGATGGAGACTGGCAGACCAGCGGTGATCCCACCGCACAGATGGTGGGCTAAGGGTGAGCTGAGGGGCTGCCAGGAGACAGTGGTGGTGATGGTGAAGCAGGGATAACCGGAGGAGGCAGGAGAGGGAGGGTGGGTGGGAATTCAGTGATGGTGGGATGGACTCTGGGTTGAGTAGCGTTAGGGATCGGGGCCGGACGCTCTCCAGACACCGGACAATCGCCACCCTCCAGTTTAATCCGGTGGTGTCTGGGAGGTCGACGGGAATTAGCCCCGATCCAGAATAGAGAGTTCAGCGTCGCGTCATCCAATGCTATTTGACAGGCGATCTGGCTGAACTTCACAGCATATTCCACTAAGGGAAGGTCTTTACGGGCTAGGGCGAAGAATTTGGCGGCGCTATCCATAGTGGCAGAAAAAAACAAAACAAAAAGAAAGAACTTCAAAAAACGAACAAACAAAACAAAAGGGAAACACGCCGCTTTTCACATTATTTCTGGATCCGGTCTTCTGTCACGCTACGGTGGGAATGAGCACACAAAGAAGATGATGAAAGATCCAAATAGTCTTTAATAATCCACAATAGGGCAAAACACAAGGCAGACTGGCAGAAACCACACATATAGACGTAGTAGACTGGACAATAAACTGAGAACAGAACACAACTAATAAAGGGTAACTAATGAGTGACAGACAGGTGTAGATGATTAACTAATAATGACATAAGGAGGACAGGAACAGGAACAACCAAATACGGTCACATGAGGGAGAAAACACAACAAAACAAGTCCAAGAAGTCTGACAGTGATTGATTAAGCACGTGTCATCAAAATCTCATTTCAGTCTGGCAACCAAAGTAGTTAACTTTCATTTGGAAGAAACACGTGTCTTCTTATTATGGAATTATGTATAATGCAAATAGTTTTGGAATGAGTTTTGTAAAAATATTTTTTTTCTCTGAACTTCTGTATTTTCCAAAATAAAGCTCTTTGAAAATAACCCCGTATTATTTTAGGCAAGGTAAGGCAAAGTTTGTTTATACACTCTATAAACCAAAAGTGGTTTCCCTATGATTACGAGCCAAGAACCACTTTTAGTGCTATATAGCACCATTTTTTTTAGAGTGTATAGCACATTTCACACAATGGTTATTCAAAGTGCTTTACATAAAATTAATTAAAATAATCATAAAAAATAAATAAAAAAGTGTGAGTGTTAAGTTACTGTTTATACGGTTTGAAAGGAAGGTCTGTCTAGCTGTGCCTAGTTCCACATTGAAAGCATAAGACTGTCTTTTTAAATGCTATAGTGAATTTCAAGTTTCTTCTTCCGCTACATCCATTCAGTTTTTCTGCATTGTCTTTTCATGCTTTCTACTGATGTTTCTTGTACTATTTCTACTAGTTCTCAAAATTTTATATTCATAAATGAAAATTTTTAAAGGAAATGCCATTTTATTTTTAAGAAAGATGTTGCTTAAAGAACTTTAAAGAATTCTATAACTTGCAAGTTGCTTCTGTGGTGTAACACGTATAATTTCATTTCAGAATGTCATGTATTGTAACCCTCTTGGAATATTATATTATATTATATTATTGTTTTTATGCTTATGAATGTTGTGTTCTTTCATTTTTGTTTTTTTTCTTTTTTTTTTGTTTCAAAAGTTGGCAATATAGTTTTAGGTCACTCACATGTTACAACAGCAACAACAACAAAAAACTATGTGTGAAAGCTCAGGATTAGGGTTTTGATTACAGATGTTAAAAGAAAATGATGTTTAACTGCTGACTTTTAACTACAGGCTTTGGTAGGCTATCATGGCAAATCTGAGCACAGTCTGAGACATTGTTCAGAATTCTTGTAAGTAAAATGGCATGACAGATTGCCTGGGTCTTTTTCTCAGTTTAATCTCTTTGCAGTCAGAATGAAACAACTCAGACACTAAAGCGATCTCATCTGTGATCTTCCCTATGTGGGTTGTGCTGGATTTGGATGGCTAGCAGTGAAGTAGTGATTAAAAGATGGCAGCGAACAAGTGTAATACTTGCTAGACATCTCTTCGTCCCTCACAACACTCTTTGATACAACAGCCCAATGTCAATGACCCGAGGAGTTTACAGAAACACACACACACACATGCACACACAAAGAGAGAAGGGCATGCCTGAGGCCATGATGGACTTGCACTGAGGCAGAGGTTGATTGTGGCTCAGATTAAAGGCTCATCGAGGTCTGTGTTGATGCTAAGCTGTTCTGATATGTGGAAACCTGATGGAAAAGTACCACTTCACCACACTCTACACCAAAATAAAGACAGAGCCAAGCTACAGTCTTCACTTTCATTGTCATTTGAGACATGCACTTCAGGATAATTAATTTATTGTAGGAAATTAATGAATATTGCATACAACAATGGTGCTGTAAAACAAAATGATAAATAATCAGTTCTTTCTCTGAGTGTACTCAAGTCTATCTGTCCAGCAGAGTGAACCTTGAGACTTTCAGTGGCTCAAAACACCATCTCTCTCATTTGGCTGCTCTTAATCCAACCTGAAGTGAGCCAAATAATAAAAAGAGATATGACCCATATATGAACCTTATGTTATTTTGACCGTTAGTATAACATAATTAGTTTCATATATTAGATATTATTTTGAATATTTAAATAAGCACATATTATTAATGACTGCAAATCAACGCGGCACACTATTGTTCTACCATCCAAGAGAAAACATGAGTGCTGATGTGTAGTTTTAAATGAAGAAAATATTAGCTACTCTAATAACAGGCTATTTTAGACATATAATACTTAATAATTTACGTAATATTAATGAAAACAGGGCTGTAGTGGTGTACACAAAAATGACCGTTCGGTACATACCTTGGTTTTGAAGTCACAGTTTGATACATTTTTGTACAAAACAGGGGAAAAACTAAACATAAAATTGGTAAATTTATTAAACAGTGGTTCACTAAACAAAAAAGAGAGGAGCGGGGTGAACAGAGTTCATTAGCATTTAAAGGAGCATGCACTAAAACGGCTTGCTGAAAACAAAGCTGATTTTGACAGGGTAAAAACGATGTTGTTTTACACTACCATTGAGAAACTTTTCATTAAGACCCTAAAGAATCATATCAACTTGTGAAAAATGGGCATCCTACGACCCCTTTAAATACACTAAGGAAGACATCACTAACAAGTAAAAAATTAAGTTATAAGTTAAGTTATGTTTCAACAGCTGTGCTATATCCAATTCAAATCGGATCACTAAGAAGAGAAAGAGTTTTCAAAGACTGTTCAAACCCACTCACAATCCTTTCTGAAAAGAAACTGCAGGAAAACTGAGATTTCCAAGACATCTGATAAAAGAATTAGCATTTGAATGAGAGGAGCAATTAAGGCCCGAAACTTCAAGAAATTTTAGCATCCCTCCACTGCTACAAGTACTGTTTGTCTACTGCGCTTCTTTGCCACAGGATGTTTTATTAATGCAGCTGCAGACTTAATTACACAAGTCTACTGCATCAAAATTCATTTTCTTATATGCTGTCAGCAGGGCCGTTTCTAGCCATTTTGACGCCCTAGGCGAAATCCCTGTTAGCCCCCCGCTGTAATTAAGATTACATACAAAATAACATAAAACTGATTATGTAAACACTCAAATCTTAAATAACAACATTGATACATTTCCAAATTATATTTGTATATAGGTTATACATACATACATATATATATATATATATATATATATATAAATAAAATTTCTTTTTCAGACATCAGTTTCTTGTCACATTCAAATTAGTTGTTGCATTAATTTGTGGAAATTCAGCGCATTGTGAGTTCCACAAATTTGAACGCATTTGGCCTATTTGTAAATCGACTTTTAAGATAAAACATTTTGCACAATTTTATTATCTGTGATACCATTATAGCCACTGGATGCCTGTATAGCTCTATGTAACAATCCTTAGATGCTAAGAAATTGTCATCACACATATATTAATTGTATTACATTTGGATTTGGATACATGTTTAGATATTATTAGTGGCTACTTTTTGATTTTTGAAAACAGTTTTTTTTTTGTTCAATTGTTTTGTTGTTGTTGTTGTGTCAGTTATTGCATTCTTATTTCAGTCAAACCTATAAAACTCTTTGTAACCCCAAACTACATAGGCCTATAAAAGCCTGATCAGTGACATAAAAGTAATCAGAATGCAGCTACTTGTTCTTTTATTACTCATTGACGTGTGAACTCCCCTTTAAATAACGTGACGCTCTGCCCTCTCTATATGTATGCCGCTGCTCCCAAGCTGTCACAGTGCACACACGAGGGAAGCAAGGAGACGAGGGTAAACTCAAAATACAGTCTTTAATAAATCCAAAACAGACAAGGCAAGGCACGGCAAGACAAGGCAGGGCTGACACACAGGAACACCGGGAGTAACAAGTAGACCAGACCAAACTGAACAGAACAGGCAGGAACTAAATAAACATTATAATTAACACACACACCTGAAAGAAATCATAAACAATCAGACTTGATGAGTACAGGAACAGGAAGGACCAAATATGGGCAAGGAGGGGAACAAATTACACACATGACAGACATGACTGTGACATTACTCCCCCCTCCCGGAAGGCGCGACCCGGGCTGGGGGGGGGGGGTGCTCTGGAGACCCCACAGGACAGACACAGACAGTAATACAGGATGGGGACTCCAGGACAGACCAGAAACGGGCGCCATGGTGGATCAGGGATCTCAGGAGGCCATGGTGGTGCAGGGAGCTCTGGAGGCCATGGCAGGTGGTCTTATTGGCTGTGTCCCCTCGGCCCAGCCACTACAGCTGGAAGCCCCTTTGTACCCCCCCAAAAAAATTCCTTGGGGGAACATACAGGCTTAACTCAGGAACCGGAGCCCCCGTGGGGCTGAACACGGGAACAGGAGCCCTCCGTGGGTGACACTCGGGAACAGGTGCCCTCCATGGGCTATACAAACACAGGACAAGACAATCCACAGAAACGGGAAGCCCTCCGTGGGCTAAGCTCGGAATCTGAGGCCATACTGGGCATGACGGGAGATCCACAGCCTTTCCTGGGCTGAACGTGGAGTCAAGGGCCCTCACAGGGACTCTCAGGAACCGCTTCTACCTCAACGACAGGGAGGCAGGCGGCTGGGAATGGCCTCCATGGCCATAACCAGAGGAGCCACCTGCCCCAGACGAGCCTCCGCAGACAGACAAGACAGACAAGACGTGGTAAGTTAAAATGTTCTTGTGGACACGACACATTAAAACAGCCTAGACTCCGGTCAGGGGCTGGAGCCATCACTGGACACTTGGTCAGGGGCTGGAGCCATTACTGGACTCTTAGTCAGGCTGGGAACGGCACTCCTGGCCGTGACATGGGAACTGGTGTCAGCGGCGGCCGGCGGGCTTGAGTCAGTGGAGGACGGCTCGCTTGGGTGAACCGCGGACGCCGGCGTGGGTGAGCCACGGACGGCGGGCTTAGGTGAGCCGCGGATGGCGGCATGGGTGAGCCGTGGACGGCGGACTTAGGTGAGCCGCGGATGGCGGGCTAGAGGGATCCGAGGACGGCGGCAGGCTTGAGGGGGCCGCGGACGGCGACATGATATCCCTGCTGACGGCAGGCTTGAGGGAGCCGCGGACGGTGGACTCGCGGTGATCCTGCCGAACTCCCACGCCGACTTGCAGTGGGCTAAGGCGGGATGTCGAGTGGCGATTTCCATGCCGCGGGACACACAAACAGGAAACAAAATAAAAGACTTTCAAAAACGAAAAACAAAATGAGGTGAAGGGGCACCGCTTACTGTTTTGGTCTGGTCTTCTGTCACGGTGCACACACAAGGGAAGCGAGGAGATGAGAGTAAACTCAAAATACAGTCTTTAATAAATCCAAAACAGACAAGGCAAGGCACGGCAAGACAAGGCAGGGTTGACACACAGGAACACCGGGAGTAACAAGTAGACCAGACCAAACTGAACAAAACAGGCAGGAACTAAATACACATTATAATTAACACACACACCTGAAAGAAATCATAAACAATCAGACTTGATGAGTACAGGAACAGGAAGGACCAAATATGGGCAAGGAGGGGAACACACGACAGACATGACTGTGACACAAGCGAATTAGTTGATTCAGCATTTCGACTCTTCCGTATGATGCATTAAATTCGACAAAGCGGTTTAATAAAGAATGCGTTGATCTTGTGAATTAGCGAATTTTACTACACATATATTTTTTTTGGTTGTAAAAGTTTTAGCCTATGGGAATATTACACGACACACTGAACCTTTAACAATGCATTGGCGCAAAAACGCACACCTTTTAGACCAGTTTCACATGAAACATGATTTCTCGACTGCCACACATACTGCCTAAACAAAATACTGATTTTGTGCACTTTTTATGTACCAATATTTAAAATTGGTCTTTGAACTGGCATGGCAAAAAAAGCCTTACCTTGCCAAAGCACTGACAGAACCCATTGATCTAATGGCATTTTTGAGCGATCCAAATCCAAATGGAAAATTTGCATGCAACAATCAGAGGCAGCAATTGACAGTGCTCTGATCCAATGGCATACAGGCATCGTCAGATGTACAGTACTCTAGCCCAATGAAGTTGGGGGATCCAGTGGGGGCAGCAATCATGTTTTAGGGTGTCCGTGCCACTCTTAATCGCAACCCTGTTAAAATGTAGTGGCAGTACGTGCACTCATTGGCGCCCCCTCCAGCTGGTGGCACTCTAGGCGACCGCCTAGCTTGCCTATGCCTAGAAACGGTACTGGCTGTCAGGCAGATTTCTACTGTATCCAACTGATGTCTCTATCTTGAATAAGGTGAAGATGGATTGTTTCAACATTGCTGGATTTTCAAATGTAACAGGAGCCATTGAAGGAACACACATTAGGGTTCAAGTACCTTCTTGAGCCCAAGACCATCACAGTAACAATGTGCAGGCAATATGTGATGCTCAACTGTGTCGCATTTCATGATGCATTTGAGAAAGAAGAAATGGCATCTGTGTATTTAGGAGACTCTGGTTATCCACTACAACCCCGGCTTCTCACACCCTTCTTGAAGATCGAACTGTGATAACACAGCCCATGCCAAAACAAGTGAAAGGTGTTTTGGAGTCCTGAAATGAAGATTTTTAGGTAACACTTTAGAATAGGGAACACTTATTCACTATTAACTATGACTTTTCCCTCAATACATTCCTAATTTTCTGCTTATTAATAGTTAGTAAGGTAGTTGTTAAGTTTAGGTATTGGGTAGGATTAGGGATGTAGAATAAGGTCATGCAGAATAAGGCATTAATATGTGCTTAATTTGTACTAATAAATGGCTAATATTCTAGTAATATGCATGCTAATAAGCAGCTAGTTAAGAGACCCTAAAATAAAGTGTTACCGATTTTTATTGTCTGCATGGAGGGCTCACAATGAAGGGTTTGTGACAATCTGTTCATGTATTGTTTTACACAAAATGGCAAGGTAATAAATGTGATTTTAACTGTAATTTCAATTTTTTTTTTTTTTTTTTTTTAGCTCAATTATAAAGATTGAATTATACATTATCAATTGGAAAATTATATATGTAAGAAGATATTGCCTACATGTAATTAGCTACTTTTTGTTAGTAAATAATTTCAATTAGTTTGTAGTTTGGTGAAGTACAATGTCAGTGTAGTTATCCCACTCTCTCATGACAGATATTTGATATAATGTGCCACTTTTAAACATATATAAGGTATTTAAATATATAAAATATTTTTTAAAGAGACTCAGTAGAACAATATTCAATTTAATATGGTGCTGTCATCTTTATGTAAATATGGTTGGCACAGTGAAACCAGCGTGTGATGTGAATTATATATTAATGTTTTTCAACTAACAATAATCTCACAAAGCAAAGATATCTGGGATATAGTTTTATGAATGATTGTGCATAGACCTTCAGCAACAAGACTTTGACCATCAACCAATGTGAAACAATGAGAATAAGAATGACAAAACAACAACAAAAGTTTAAAGTCAATAAAAATCAAAACAGTATTCCTATAACAATAACCACATAATTTATTCATGCTGCAATGCATGCTGGGAACTCACAAACCCTTAAAATTTCAGCAGTTAATTATTAATTATTAACTATTAATAAACAGCAAACTGGGAGTTTATTGAGGGAAAACTCTTAGTTAATAGTGAATACGTGTTCCCTAATCTATAGTGTTACCAAAATGATGTGAAAAAGATGACCTTGTTATTGTAATTTAGCAGAAAGTGAGTATTAAAACTTTTAAAGTGGGAACCAGGAGTAGTCTGATTGTGTTCTGAAAGGAAACAGAGCTGGGAAGATTTGAGCTGAGAAGTTTGTTAAAGCGTTAGCTCGAATAACTTTTTTATCTAATGATGAATATTTCTTCAATAAGCTAGGAAAGTAAACTGAAATATGATGTTACTAATGCATTTGGTCTACACTTTAGACCAAGGCTCACCGTCACTATTATTATCCAATATAAAAACAATTCAATGCAGTCTGTCTGGTCCTTTTGCATTTTAAGTCAGTCCATGAATCTTAGTAGTATAGAGAGACTATTCACAAGCAAACACGTTTGCGCACCTTTCATCTAGCTAAGAACGCTTGCTGAGAGTGTCTGCTGTGTTAAGCCAATTCATGAGAATCCTTTCATAAGAAATACACAGCTGACATGTATGTATGCGCACTGCATGTGAAACAGCACCAAACTTCAAAATCACAGCAAAAGCAACATGTTTTTACTATATGCAAATATTTTATATCATTATTTTTTGATAGAAAATATATATTAACATAATATATTTTTTCATTAACATGTACTTGAGCAGAAGACAACAAATGGGTGTTTAGGCATTCAGGAAAGTGCTGTGGTGGTCTATGAATGAATGAACGAACAAACAAACAAGTGAATAAAAGCTGCTTTTAGCTTTATCTGTTCAAACCTTGATTTTAAATTTGAATTTTTTTGGTACGTTTTTAAATTAAATGAAAATGTAAACTATCCTATTAAATATAAAATTTGTGATTCCAAATGCAACAGCGATCAGGCCACCGCAATATTTGCAAACTAAAGTCTGACTGGTGTTTTGTCGCTGTAACTGGTCTCTTTTCCATGCATCATTTCAGGAGGAAATGCTAATATTTCAACTTCTTTGCTGAAGATGCTTCATTGCTCCATTTCAAATATAAAAATTTCACGCACACAGCCACACAAATAAACTCAATAAAGAAAGAAAAGACGTCAAGGCTTGTCTCCAGTGGTCTGTTTTGCTGTAGTAAATGTACGCTAGTAACATCAGAGTTGCACAACATTCCCACTGCATCTATTTTTCATCAGACCACAACTTATACATATCTCAGACTGCTCGGCCAACATCAATATATTATCCACATAAACACAGTCAAAGGAAAAAAGAAATTCATCATGAAGAATCCTGTTATTCAGAACCAGCAGAATATGAGGTTAGAGAAAATCAATACTTTCCCAGCGTTTCTTGCAATACTTCTGTATTGACATGCAGGTTTTAAGAGTCCCTTAGCCATTTCATTTAGACTGTGTCAAATGGCACTGACAATAAATGCTCTAACATAGTAGGGCAATTCATTTCCATGAAACAACGGCACAGCACACATCCACTGAAGATAAAAAAACTCCCTTGTCTTTATAAGAGAAGGGTGAGAGGTGCTTTCGGTTTCCGAGTCGAAGTTGTGAAATACAATGCTTGCACACAACTGAAGATACAGTGCCAAGATCTCTTAAATTAAATTGCTACTGAAAGTACTTTTGCAACATAAGCATGTCTATTCAAATAGAAGTTTTGAATATATTGTGAACTATTTCTGCCATAATGACTGTGCCGCTTGGGAACGCAGAAATATGACTGGATCCAAGTGCAGTATAAACATATTAATAAGGATAAACCAAAAAACAAAACAGGCCAACCAACAATAAACCACTAGGACAGACAGACAAAACCTCACAATGTATGTATTAAGGCTATCAAGGAATTAATTAACACCAGGGCTGCGTCTGAAAGCTGAAAGTGCTGCATTCAGAGGATGCTTTCCAAGGTAGGAAAGCATATTTTTATAGAAGCCGCCAATAAATGTTTCCATTGTCTCCTGCCTATTTACTTCACATTTTGATGCAACAACAATATGATTACGTGTTCATATTTTATTTAAACCGTTGATGTCTGTGTTTTTCATTGCAGAACTCAAACCAACTTTGGAGTTGTCTGATTTGGAGAGTCATCATTCTTGGTCTTCCTTTCTTAAAGGAATAGTTCACACACACACACACACACACACACACGCAAAAAAAAAAAAAAAAAAAAAAAAAAAATCATTTACTTGCCATCATGTCATTCCAAACCTATAAGACTTTTGTCTATCTTTAGAACACAAATGAAGATATTTTTAATTTTCTCTCATAATTTTTTGATAATCCATTGAGAGGCTAGATAATCAGTATTTTCAAGCTTCAAAAATACAGAGTTGTTGTAGAAGTAATCCATGCCAATATTTATATATGAATAAATCTTAAATTATGTCATAGCGAACATGTCTGTTCAGAAGAAAATATTGGTCTCCTAGACTTGCAATGGAGGACAAAAATTAAGAGAATATTAAATATATTTATTTATGTTCCAAAAATTAGAGTTTGTATGGGTTTGGAATAACATGGGGGAGAATAAATTATGACCATTTTCATTTTTTGGTGAAAATGCTCTTTAACCCTTTAAAGAGCAGCCCTCCACGTACATGAAAATTTGTGAGGTATGTGAATGGCATATCTGTTTTAATGTTATTGTGTTATTTTACTTTATATTATGATATTTACTCAATATGGTATTATCTTACTTAAAATATTATGTATAATCATGAAAGCAATCGATATACTGATCAATATGTTGAATTATTCCAATGCTGGTTCTTAAAGGTCTTAAAGGGCCATCCATTAGGCAGTACTGGTACTTTTCCACAGGAAGTATACCAGTGAACTCAAGTAACCCAATAAACTTTGGGTGATTTCCAGAATATGACAGGACTAAGTAAACAAGTTTGATGTATGTCTCATTGGATCACCTCCAACCAATGGGAGGCCGTAAAATAGAAGTTTTTTTAAAAAATGGCGGATCTGGCAAAATTCCACCATTGAAAAATGGACCAGGTGGGCTAGTAATAAATTGTGGCAATCCAGACAGGAGTAGCCAGATAAGAACCGGAACTACCTATTTTGGGCAGAAAGATGAGTATAAAATGGACACCCCAACAGACAAAGACTCAGATACAGCGGCTGTTATCTCGGCTTTGTTTCTTTGTGTAATAAAGTCTTATTTTGGCATCTGGAACTCTGTTTTTTGAGCTTCATTGATACTTTGAAGAAACTTATCATCAACCTCGAGCCACAACAATGTTTCAGTAAAGAAGTAGCTTTCTGAAAGCAATATATTTAAACAATATTACATGCTCTCACACTAGTGCTGACATTATAGCATTCTAGAGCGCTGTGGTACATTCTAAAAAACGCTGGGTTGAAACTGCTGGGTAAGGACGTTGGGTTGTTTTAACCCAGTTTTGGGTTGAAAATTGGTCTTGATCTATAACCCAGCGGCGCTGGGTTGGGAAAGCGAACGTGAAGGAGAGCACGCACGTCACATTAACATCAGATGACACCAGTGCGAGAAGCCGCCATTTTCTTAGCGTGAAAGAAGCAAGAAGCGAGTGAAAGGCGTTTATGGTAAGTAAAGATTAAAAATGTAAAGTCATCATTCATTATTTTTGTCCGGGAGTATTTTCAGATTTCATGGAATGCGGAAATAGTCCGAAAGGAGCTTATATTGAAAAATACGCGGACGCGGTTTTCGCCTCAGAAATAGTCTTAATGGCCTCTTTTACTGAACGGAAGCGATACTTTTAATATAACATCAGCGAGTGTGTTATGTCATATTTACATAAGATTTTACAATGTTTACATTTTGAGGTGTTAATACAGGGTTATTAACACATTTAAATGTTAATTCGTTATTTTCTTTTTCACGATTAAACTGTATGTAGTTTCCTAAAGGAAACGGCGTTATGTAATAAAGATTAACCTAATTATTAAGTACTGTTTTGCATGTAATATTTCAGACTTGTTGAGTTTGTGTCTTGATTGTGTCCGCGCCGAGAGTTAATGACACAGAAGCCTGCTTTTTCTCCACTTCTTCAGAAGAGAGTGAAAGACGGTTAAGGCAAGTATCCTTCATAATTTCTCTTTTATCTTTTTTTTTTTTTTTTTTTTTTTGAATAAGAGTAAAAGAATATTTGTTTTATGTAGATGTTGAAAGCCAGAGACATAGGAGAGCGTCATTCTTTTGAGATTGATGCAAGTTATTTTTAGAAAATAAATGTTTCCATTGTCTCCTGCCTATTTACTTCACATTTTGATGCAACAACAGTATGATGACTTGTTCGCATTTTATTTAAACCACTGATGTCTGTGTTTTTCATTGCAGAACTCAAACCAACTTTGAAGTTGTCTGATTTGGAGAGTCATCATTCTTGGTCTTCCTTTCTTAAAGGAATAGCTCACACAAAATCATTTAATCGGCCTCATGTCATTCCAAACCTATGAGACTTTTGTCTATCTTCCGAACACAAATGAAGATATTTTAAATTTTCTCTCATAATTTTTTGTTAATCCATTGAAAGTCTAGATCAGTGCTTCCCAAACCTGTCCTGGAGGACCCCTAGCCCTGCACATTTTGTATGTCTCCCTTATCAGACACACCCAATTCATGTCTTGCAATCTCTACTAACGAGCTGATGAGTTGTATCAGGTGTGTCTGATAAGGGAGACATACAAAATGTGCAGGGCTAGGGGTCCTCCAGGACAGGTTTGGGAAGCACTGGTCTAGATAATCAATATTTTCTAGCTTCAAAAATACAGAGTTATTTTAAAAGTAATCCATGCCAATATTTATATATCAATAAATCTTAAATTGTATCTGTTCATACCATGTGCCGATCTTGTCTTTTCAGAAGAAAATATTGGTCTCCCAGACTTGCAATGGAGGACAAAAATTAAGAGAATATTAAAAATATATTTATTTGTGTTCCAAAAATTAGCAGAATTTGTATGGGTTTGGAACAACATGGGGGAAGAGTAAATTATGACCATTTTCATTTTTTTGGTGAACTAACTCTTTTAAGAGCAGCCCTCCACGTACATGAAAATTTGTGAGGTATGTGAATGTCATGTCTGTTTTAATACTTAAGTAAAGAAGTAGCTTTCTGAAAGCATACATTTAAACAATTTTAAATGCCCTCACACTGGTGCTGCCATTGAAGCATTCTGGTAGAGAGAGACATTAAACAACCACACAAAGTGGTTGAAATTATAAAACAGATTAATTACCTACCCTTATGGATGCATCTCTATTTGAAAATGGTTAAATTTTAACTTATTTTTTTATGTATTTTTTTTTTTTTTTTATGTTTTTCTCTTTTTAGGCCACTGATGAAGAACAGGCAGTGACTGGGATGAATGCTGGTCAAAGAGGAGAATGGCATTTCCCCCAAACTGATGCAACAGTTGTTTTAAAGGAGGAGGCTGCCCTGGATGATGTAAAAGAGGTCACATGCCTTTGCTGTGCTGATGGGGCTTCTTCATGACTACATCAATTATGCTAAAGAGATCATGAAAATTGGCAGTGATGCATGTTTTGTATGTGTTCATGTACTATGAAACTAACAATAAGTGTATAATCTGTAGAAACAAAATGTTAAATGCTTGTTCTGTGTTGTTGTTTAGTAGAAATGTTTACACTCATTCATATACATGCTCACATTACTTCACACATATGCTTGTGTTAAATGTTACAATATCACTGTTAATGTTGTGGTTTATTTGTGTACTGTCATGCCAGAATAGTTTGTAAAAAATCTTAACTAATAACTAATTGTACAATTATTGTATAATAGTGTTTTTGTATAATAGTTTTATACAATATACAAAATTAACCAAAAAAGTAAAATTTGATCTTAAAAGTTATGTTCAACAACTGTTCAATGCTTCATTTATAAACTGTGTAGCTGTTAATGCCATGCTTTTCTGCATTTCTTCTCACATGCATGTTACTTTTGACTGTTTTCTCTAGTTGTAGTTTTTAATAAATATTTACTTTTTGATAGTCATTCTGTGTGTGTAAAAGTGATTTTAAAATGAACAAGATTTGTAGATTTAATGCCTAGCTCGATTTGGGTTCATTTTAGCCTAGCAGTGTAGTAATTTTAAATTGTAAAAAAGCAACCCAGCATGCTGGGTCAAACATAATAACCCAACTTGTTGGGTTAAAACAACCCAGCGCTGGGTTCGTCCCTTTTTGACCCAGCGTTGGTTACCAAAATAACCCAAATTGGGTTGTTTTTAACCCAGCAGTTTTTAGAGTGTAATAACAATAACAATAACAATATTTCTCTCTTTCTTTTTTTTTTTTTTTTTTTTTTAAATATCATGATTATCATCAATACTGGTATACCCCTAGTTCCAAACAAAGGATTGAGGCATCATGAAGCAGTGCTTTGAAAGCTCCCATAAGTAGTTTTCAGACGTTTTGATGCCACAGACTACCTGCACTAAGTGTAGACTAAGTGCAAGCAGGCTGTCTTGTTGAGGAAGACTTTTCAGACTAAATCAGTCCACCATTGTTTGGTCTGGCCAGACAAAATGATAGAAACGCATTTAGTAACAGTACCAGTGGTGTGGAGAGTAAGGAGAGTGGACTTAGCTTTTAAGTTAAAATGTGTCTGACCAGTCCCATTCTTCACCCTGTTCCTTTCTCATATCAGCTTGGAGAGGCATTTATTTTAAATAACAATGAACAAAAATACCTGAAAAGTGTAAATAAAGCGTATAACAGGCATTTAATCGGCCTGTAATTGAAATTGGATGTGGTGCTCTTGTGTTGATTGGACAGGCTGGCACATCAACCCTGAAAGTACAGCTCATATTGTCACCAAACTCAAAAGTGTGCCTTAATATCAGCAGGTTCAGTATGATTAGGGTTGTGGATAAGTGATTCATCTATTGATTTCTGACTAGTATTTACAATGAATTAATTTTTTCTAGCATTAATTATACTGCTTTTAATGTGACTTTTCTACAGATCCCCTATAGTAACACCCTTTTGCGGCCCCCCAATTTGAAGATTATAGGTTTATCATTTTTGCCTGTAATGAATACAAATAGTTTGTATGTATTCCAAGCTTTCTTTATGTGCTTTGCTTTCTTGCCTTTTTTTTACATCTTTATATTCCTAGACAGTCATATTTTCAGAGTTTCTAGGACAAACACCTAGGGGTGTGATTTATAATTAAAGCCACTGAAATGAAAAATGAAGATGTAACCACAGAAGGCATCTTCCATTCAAGACATCAAAGCATTTAGATGCAATTTCATAACCAGATGACAACAATGTCATGATGGCAGTGTTATTTTGAGAGTAACATAAATCAGTCAGTAATACATCCTTAATATATCCCATATACAACCTTGATATATATTACGTATTCTCAAGTCAACCATGTTCACTGAAGAAGAAGAAGAAAAAAAAAACTTTGAGTATTTTGTGGGTGAATGCTTCTACTAAACTAAAAATAAAACAAGGTAAGTTACAACTAAAGGAAAACATGTGAATATACAGGCAGTGGTTGGTAAATCCAGCAGAGGTGTGGGTCAGTCAGCTCCAGTTGAGCAGACTTCAGTGACAGCAACCCATGTGATCTCCATCCCTAACAAACTGCATAAATCTTCTTGGATTCCTGAGCAGCCGCAGATACAGAGCGTCTCTGAAGCATGCTTATGCTGTGTGGGTGATACCTTCACAAGACCTTAACAATGTTCCCTTGTGAGAAAGAGGTCAGCAAATACATTCTCCCAGAGCATTCAGAGGGTATGATGGTATAATGATGGCCCTGCATCAGCCTTATCTTTAAACTGAGCGCCGCTCACACTGAGCTCTTTAATGTGAGCACTCTGTAACGTCTGTGTGCTTGATGCTTTAAACATCTCTTGGTGAAACAATCAGCTGATCCTGAGCAAACATGAAATACATCCACACAGTCGAGTCATGCATACAGAAAATAATATTGAAAAATGGCTGCATGTTTTGCAGCTTTTTAATGCATGTTGCATCAGCTCACAGAGAGTTCCAGTTTATTATTGTGTGAGGTCCTCTTACAATTTATGTATATCACTTAATTGGGTATGAGTTGTATGATGCATGTCTGAAAACCAAAACATGGGTGACAAGTGCTTTCTGAGGGTTGCAGACAGCAGTATTATTGTAATCCTAACCAAAATAAGCAATATCACATACAGTGCCTTGTGAAAGTATTCATACCCCTATTTTTTTTTCTTTTTCACATTTTATGTTGCTGCCTTATGTTAAACTGCTTTAAATTACTTTTCTTTTTCCCCCCACATCAATCTATACTCCATACACCAAAATAGCAAAGCAAAAAACAAATTTTTGACATCTTTGCAAATTTATTAAAAATAAAGAACTTAAATGATTCAATTGCATAAGTATTAATACCCTTACCTGGGACAGATGAAATTTAGCTCAGTTTGGAGCTTATAATATGACAAAACAATTTGTATTTGAATTGTGTAAATTTGAATTATTGACAAGTGTCATTTAACAAAACTGAATATTATGTGGCATTTAACATAGTTCTGAATTTTTTTTTATTATTATTTTTTTTTTTTACTTGAATATTGAACATTTGAAATTTAACACAACTGAATTTTTTATAGCAGTTTTTTAATAGACATCTATTTTCAAACAGCGGATTTTTTGTTCTGAATTCTTAGACTCCAAAAATCCAGTTTTTAAAAACACAGCTTCAAGTTTTCAAGATGAAGAAGAAATTTGGAACATCAAATTCAATATTTAAAATTCAGAGCGCAGAAATTCAGATCGTACAGAAAGTAGGTCAGAGGTCATCCACAGGGAAGAGTAGATGATCTCCGAAAAGTCGAACGAAGCATTTACTGCGACCGGGAGGGGACATGTTCGGTTCACTTAGGCTAGTTTTGTCGTGGCCACGACATATTAACTCATGGGAGCGTGATAATATGTCGTGGCCACAAGATCATTTTGTCGAGGTAATGATATCCTGGAATCATCGCGCGGCTGCCGCTTTCTCTCGTAGTGGAAGTGTTTTGTGCGGTCTCGGGCAGACATTGCCATAGATGCAAACAACAAGGTTACATTTGATTTTACTCAAAATAAACAAAACATAACGGAAATTTAGTACATATGTTATTTGCTATTTATCATTTCAAGGGACTAGCTATAGCGTAGTTTTCATGTCAGACACGGTTAACTATGACATTTTACACGAAATTGTATTTTTACTTAGCAAACCAACTCGTACACACATGCTCTGGATTTTTTTGCTTTATTTATATCTCTGTAAAAGATTTTTGATGAATCATCCAATAGGAATTCTATTACATTTTAAATGATCTTCATCATGTTTTCAACACTACCTACATGAGCTCAGTGAAATGTTCTATTGGTTGTTAATAATCTGCCTGGTAATTGGTTAAAGCCGACAAAAAGATAAAAAATTTGTTTTTATTTTATTTTTTTTATTGTTGTTGTTTTTATCTCTGGCTGCGCCTGCCGCGAAAAGCCGTGAAAGAGGCAGGATTTTGGGTACACGAGCACCGCTTGCGCACCGCCAGCGAAACCACCTACTTTCCTCCTATTCACAATTTGAATAAAAGTTTTATAAATGAGTTTTGCTAAGCGCTATACAAATAAACTTGAGTTTTGTCTACCTCATGTAGGAGATTTAATGCGGGTGTGGTTCGGGTCGGATAACGGGTTGGGTGTTCTGTCAATTACTGCGGGTGCGGGTATCAAACAGGACCCATGCAGGACTCTGCCTCCAGATGCTATGTTGAGAGAACCACATATTTTTCTCGTGGCCACAAGTTTAATGCGTAAACAAACCTGAGTGACCAGCCTGGGATTATCAGAGATGGATTTATTAATATTTAATTTGGAATTAAGAGATTATGAATGAATGAATGAATGAATTATTACATTATTGAATTATTTTAACCATAGGCCTAGGCTACCGGACTGTATTACGTGCGATGTAGACTGCATTCGAATGAAGTTCATCATGAATAAATTACATAAAATACATATAATATAATAGGCCTACAAGAAAACATTTTTATCCATCCCAAGTCCATTATCTGATCATCTTTTCCCATAATATTTGTATATTATTATTATTATTATTATTGGTTATATATTTATATTCATTGTTATGCATTTGATTTATTTTCCCTTCATTTTGATCTCTTTACTTAACGTTCTGAATAATAATAGCCCACTGTAAATACCAACATGCCAATAAAGCTTTGATTATGCTATGACTTACGGGCATTTTTACTGGAAGTGCAATTTAAAGGTTGAATTTAACATATATTTAATTTTATTTCACCTAATTAATAGACTATTAGAAACATAGTGTTTCGTTGAGGAATGAATCATTTGCATAGTTTCATTTGTAAATGAAAACACAACACACTCATTGTCACATACGGCCGTATATACACTCATAAAGTCAAAACTTCATTGGCATAATTGTCAGGCGCTTACAGTATTTGCAAAATATGGTAGCATATTAATAATACTAGCATAATTATACAGAATGTTAATTAGGTAAAGCTCTACACGAACTGAAAGGGAAATAAGCATATATAACAATAAACATAAAAATATACCCCTAACCAGTTAATATAATAATATAATTATAATATTATTATTAGCCTATAGTTTTATAATAATGATAATATACAAATATTAAATAAAAAGACATGATCAGTTAACAGATTTACAAGACTGTGGGATTGAGAAAAATGTTTTATCCATCTCTGATAATCCCAGGTTGCTATGGTCACGCAGGTTTGTTTACGCAATAACTCGTGGCCACGAGAAATGGATGTTGTTCCCTTAACTTCACATCGCGTGGCCACAACATAAGGATGTCCTTACCTCGACAAAATGATCCACGACATATTATCACACTCCCACGAGTTAATATGTCGTGGCCATGACAAAACTAGCCTAAGTGAACCGAACATGTCCCCTCCCGGTCGCAGTAAATGCTTCGTTCGACTTTTCGGAGATCATCTACTCTTCCCTGTGGATGACCTCTGACCTACTTTCTGTACGATCTGAATTTCTGCACTTTGAATTTTAAATATTGAATTTGATGTTCTGAATTTCTTCATCTTGAAAACTTGATGCTGTATTTTTAAAAACTGGATTTTTGCAGTCTAAGAATTCAGAACAAAAAATCCGCTGTTTGAAAATACGTCTATTAAAAAACTGCCATAAAAAATTCAATTGTGTTAAATTTCAAATGTTCATTATTCAAGTTAAAAAAAAAAAAATCTAATTCAGAACTATGTTAAATGCCACATAATATTCAGTTTTGTTAAATGATACTTGTCAATAATTCAAATTTACACAATTCAAATTCAAATTGTTTTGTCATATTATAAGCTCCATAGCTCAGGAGCATTCATATTGCTTGTAGATGTTACTACACTTCGAGTGAAGTTAAACTGTGGCAAAATCAATTGAATGGGTATGATTTGGAAATGCACAAACATCTTGATAAAAGGTCTAACAGCTAAAAGTGCATTGTAGAGCAAAAACCAAGCCCTGAAGTAAAAAAAAATAATAATAAATAAATAAATAAATAAATAAATAAATAAATAAATAATGCCTGAAGACCTCAGAAACAGGATTGCATCAAGCCACACATCTGGGGAAGAGTTCAGAAAAAAAATCTGCAACATTGAAGGTTCACAGAAGCATGTAGTCTCTGTTGCCCTTAATGGAAGAAGTATGAAATAACCAGGACTCTTCCTAGAGCTGGCCTCCTGGCAAAACTGAGCAATTGATAGAGAAGGGCCTTGTCTAGACTGGTGACCAAGAAGCTGATGGTCACTCTAGTTGAGCTCCATGTTCATATATGCAGATGAGATCACTGCAACACTCCACCGATCTGGGCTTTATGGCGGTGTGACCAAACTCAATCCTCTCCTCAGTGAAGACACATGAAAACACTTGGAATTTGCAAAAAAGCACCTAAAGGACGCTCAGATTTTCTGGTCTGATGAACCTCAATTCTAACCATCATGTTTGAAGAAAACCAGCTCTGCTCGTCACCTGTCGAGTACCATCCCAAAAGTAAAGTGTGCTGGTAGCACACTTGGTCTCATGCTGTGGGGCTGTTTTTCTGCGGCAGGGACTGAGAGACTCGTCAGAGTAGAAAAAAAGCTCAATGCACCAAAATATAGAGATAGCCTTAATGAAATCCCAGTCCAGAGCATTCAGAACCACAGACTGGGCAGAAAGTTCACCTTCCAACAGAACAATGACCCTAAATACACAGCAAGAGTGGCTTATAGACAACTCTGTGAATGTCCTTGAGTGGCCCAGCCACAGTCTGGGATTGAACCCAATCAAATATTTCTGGAGAAACCTGAAAATGTGCATCTGCCCCCATCCAACCTGACAGAGCTTGAGAGGTGAAGAAGTGAGGAGAAGAATGGCAGATAATTGGCAAATGCTGGTGAGCAAAGCTTGTCGCATCATACCCAAAAAGATTTGAGGCTGTAAAGGTGCTTCAGATAAGTAATGAATACTTATGCAATGTACTTTTTAATTTTTTTTTTTTTTTTTTTTTTTTTTTTTTTATAAATTTACGTGTGACAATTCTGTTTTTGATTTGCCATTATGGTGTATGGAGTGTAGGTTGATGTGGGGAAAAAAAAGGAATTTAAAGCAGTTTAAGATAAGGCAGCAACATAACAAAACATGAAAAAATTAAGGGGTGTGAATACTTTTGAAAGGCATTGTGAGTAGGGGTGTTATATGGCACTATATCAGCATTATCTGCAGCCTCGTGCCTACAGCTGAATCACATCCATGCTGATATGGCGTGGTATCACAAGGCTAGGAGTGTGATATTGCGTTTATACAACACAAGTGTGTAAATAAATAAGAATCCATGGAGTGTCTTTGAAAAAAATTAATAAATAAAAATAAATAAATAAATTGTATGGAGATCTACTTCCTTCCGCCACAAATTCTCAGTTAGATAGTTTATCAGCTGAGCCCAAGCCTATTCAGAAACATCACTTTAGAACTTGCAATGAAGAAACGCTGAGTTGCTTCATAAAAAGCTTATTGAATTACTATATTAAAAGTGGTGTATTATCTAGAGTAGAGTATTATGAGAGAGAGAGAGAGAGAGAGAGAGAGAGAGAGACTGACTGATTGATCATGATTACCTGCATCTGATCGAGCATTCATTCTTCAGATTAATCTCATATTCACAATAAAACATTAGTTTGAATGTTCACTGAGGAAATATATCTTATTGTACTATCCTTTGTCGTACTATCCTTTCATCTGTTAACGGTGATTTCCGATGACAACGCTTCTCAGTGCATTGCTGCCTGAGTCTTACAAGGTGTTGTTGAAAGTAAAAATAAAGTCCTTGTCAGGGTTGCCAGGTTTTCACAACAAAACCCACCCAATTGCTACTCAAAACTAGCCCAATTGCATTTCGAGGGGCGTCGCTCGGTAAAAATTGCGTTCCAGGGGATAAAATACACATTTTTTGGAGGGGTTCCCCTGGTAAAATTCGCATTTTAGGGGCTAAATATCACGTTATTGGGGTCGCTTCAATCCGTGGCAACAGTGTTAAAATAGCCCAATTCCCCAGAGACTTGGCAACACTGGTCTTTGTTTTCAACCAAGTGCTGAAAAGTGAAGCCAAAACATTTTGATCACCCCCAGGTAGCTGGTCCCAGTATAGGTCATAAACCCCGCCCTCTCCATGTAATCTAGTAGGACGCGAGACAAACTAAATAACAAAATTACACTTCAAATTTTTATTTTTTTTTCAAAGATGTTTTTGTTATTTAATGTGGTTTTTATCATGCTGATGTAAGTTCAATTGCAATCGACGCAGCTCCACTTCGCTCACTACTGCACAGACTCGGGTCCTGAATCAGCACAAGATGTCAGAACGCCCTGTTGGGACACTGGCGGCTTCACTTTTCTTCAATGGAAGAGAGTGAAGATATGTTGCCCATCGTTTTTACAGTATATGTTTACAACCCTATTTTAGTCTCTTTCAATATAAAAGTTTCAATATAAAAGTCACTGCTGACTCGCTCATAAAAACAGTCTCTTTGTCACGAATCTGGTCCGTGGCTTTCTGTCCAATTGTCACCAGAGGTCGCCCTTCCATCATATTGACTCTCACAATACACAGACTGTTATACTTACACTGGACTTCAGTTCCCACAATCCATTTCACTCTGATTACGCACACGGCTGTAGCCAATCACACACTCTACATAAGCCATGGACTTCCTCTTTCTCAGTGCCGAGTATTGTATAGCATTTATCACTCTCCTAGCGATAGCTACTCTACAGAGCCAGTTCTAGTTTTCATAGTATAGTCATTGTCCTGCCTTGCCTGTTTCCCTGTGTTCAGATTCTTGCCTGTTTTTCGGATACCCTTTTGTCTCGTCATTCGGACTCTGTTTGCCCCTGCCTGGACTATTGCTCATGTTATCGGATTGCCCCTCTTGATCGAAGACCCTCGTCTGGACTAGAAATATTCTTTACCTTGCCTGTGTTGTACCTGTCATGTTATCTGACCCTTGTCTATTTCATGATGACATCTTTGAATAAAGTTTGCATATGGATCTGCACGTCTCTTGTCCCTGTCACCTCGTAACAGAATACTCCAGCGGCTTTTCAAGTTGACACTGGCCAGGTATGGACATTGCAAGACTGTTATTAGCCCTTGAACAGGGCACACGATCGCTCGAGGACTATATTCAAGAGTATTTGAACATTATACTCACAAAATGGTGGCGACAACAAAGTATGGTGTTGACACTACCGTTGTTCCTGATCCTAAACATGTCACGGTTGTTATTTCGGACTCCATTCTCGCCGCGGCTGCCGCATCAGAACCCTTTAACGAGTCCAGTCAAGTCACTGCTGATCTTCATGAGTCTCGTCACGGCTCAGCTGATCGCCCAGAGTCTCGTCACGTCACAGCTGATCATCCAGAGTCTCGTCACGTCTCAGCTGATCATCCAGAGTCTCGTCTCGTCACAGTTGATCGTCCAGAGTCTCATCACTCCCTGTCTGTTACACCCAGATCTTCGAGGTCAGTTCTTCGGTATCCCAGTCTGGTATCCAGTGTGAGGGACGCACCGTTTGTATCTGCACATGCAGCTGGTATCCCTAAACCAGCGCTCTGATTCCCCTGTCTGTAGTGCTTCCCACGATGGGGATCACTTTATGGTGTATTTGGGCTGCATACACCACCACTGAAACTCTAGAGAAGGCGGCAGCCACTGAGATGTCTCCAGAGGTGGCGGCTGACGCTGCAGAACCTCCCGGTGTAATGGCGCATGCTGCCGTGTTCCCCGAGGCAATGGTGTCCGCTGCAGCTTCTCCAGAGATGGTGGCATATGCTGCAGAACCTCCCGAGGTGGCGGCGCTTGCTTCAGCTCCTTGCGTGGTGGTGGCGGCACCCAATAATACACTTTCAGCCTGTCATGTCACGGTTGAAGGAGCCGTTGCTGAACTCTCCCTGTATCCTGATGGTACTACTGTAGAACCTCCAGAGGCGGCGGCAACCGCTGCAGAACCTCTAGAGGTGTCAGTGGTCCTGTCCCGGCCAAGGAGGCTGTCTGCAGTGGTGTATAAAGTACCTGAAAACCATACTCAAGTAAAAGTAAAGATATCTTATCAGAAAAGGACTTTGGTAGAAGCTCAAGTCACCGTTTAGAATATTACTTGAGTAAAAGTCTTAAAGTATGTGATATTTATTGTACTTAAGTACGAAAAATATTTTTTAAATCTTAAACGTACTTATGTATTGAAAGTAAAAGTACAAGTAAATGCAAAATGGAAAAGAAGCAAATAAATATAAATAAAAAATGTTCATACACAGCTTGAGTAGCAAGATTGTGTTCAGTTTTAACTCTTTCTTCCATTTTGTGTTTTTGGGTAAGAATAAGAAGCACTTCATCCGGTAGGCTACTTAGTGTCTTTCATTCCAACATAAGAAAACATTTCTGGAATCTGCATCTGAAACAGCATTTAGGTGTATTTACAGTTTATATATCTCAGAGGGGACATGGATGCATTTAAACTGCAGTTACAGATGCAGAAATAGGGCTAATGTTTTGTTTTTAACAAAACGTTGAATACTGATATTTGAAATAATTTAAAACATGAAAAAATAGTCGAAATGTGAAATTAAAACTGCCAGTAGGTGACAGCAAGTGACTGTTAATGAGTGAGTCTTTGAGATTCAACCGATTCTTTCAAACGACTGATTCATTCAGAAACAAAGCATTTGACTGTGTTAATGAGTGAATCACTGAATCATTTATTCAACCGATTCATTCAATAAGTAAACACAGTCCATTGCTCAGAGATGCAAAACAGTGCTGTGTGATCTTTGTTTGGAACTATTTTCGTTGGCAAAATTGAGCAAAAACAAGCAATATTACGTCTAAAATGTAAGTCACTTATTGCTTTACTGAACTTGTATAAAATGATTATTAAATGTGTTCATGCTGATATCTGCAGTAAAACGGTCCTCTTTGTGTGATATAGATTGTTAACTATATTAAATTATATAAATATAAAAAGCATACAGAAGCATTTTTGCCATCTACAATTTAGAATGCCTTGGATTTTGAGTTTTAATAGACTAATAAATTAACGTGCGTGCACTTTGTATGTGATTTGGTGATATAGCCTACTTGATAATGTCAGATCGAAACATCAATGCAACAACACTTACCATAGTATCGCACAAAATATAGCCTACTGTATATCGCACACCCCAGACTCGACTTGAGTGGGAAACGAAATCATCCGCGGTTGTGTGAGCACTTGTCTGCACATGAGCATAGGTGTTTTTAGGAGTCTAACTTGCAAATGCCAGACCACTGATTTGTCAAACCTGCTTTCTTGCCGTCTGTGTTCTTCTGACTTCTGACTATTTTGTAGTAAGTAACGAATATGCTTCGGGGAAATGTATCGGAGTAAAAGTATACATTTTAATTAGGAAATGTAGTGGAGTAAAAGTAAAAGTTGGCTGAAATATAAAAACTCAAGTAAAGTACAGATACTCCCAAAAAATACTTAAGTACTGTAACGAAGTATTATTACTTCGTTACATTACACCACTGGCCGTCTGTGAACCTTCAGTCTGTTCTGTCACGGCTATGGAGGCCACCTGCGAACTCCTGCCTTGCTCTGAACCAGCCATGGAGGCCAATTATGAACTACTGTCCTGTCCCGACACAGCCGAGGAGGCTGCCTCTGAACTCTCAGCCTTGTCTGTCACACCCAAGGATGCTGTCTGTGAACTTCCTGACTGTTTTGCTGCGGCTACAAGGACCGTTCAGGAACTGTCATCCCTACCTATCACTGCCATGGAAGCCTTAAATGAACTCTCTGCATGCCCTGTTAACCCTGTCATTGCCAAAGAGACCATTAGTGAACAGTCTGTCTGTCCGTTTCCAGTCAATGAGTTTAATCCTGAGTTATCTGTGTGTCCAGTTTCAACCAATAAGCCTGAGAACGAGCAATCTGTCTGTTCTATTTCAAGTGATATGACTGATTGCGAACTTCCTGTCAGCCTAGTGTCTGTCAATGAGCTATCTGTCTGTCCAGTTTCAACGTCGGAAGACGGAGAACCGTTTCTGTCAGTGAGTTGGATTCTCAGGTGTCTGTCTGTCCTGTTTCAACGAATGAGTCTGACTGTGAATTGTCTGCCAGTTTAGTTTTCCTCACTGAAATGTCTACCAGTCCAGTTTCAGTCGATGCACCTGGATATGAACAATCTGTCTGTACGAATGTAGCTGTTAAATCTGACTTTGAACTGTCTGCTGATCTGGTTTCTGTTAACGCAAGTCTAATTTTGAACCATTTGTCTGTCCCATTTTAATTAATGAGCCTGAGTATAATTTATCTTCCTGTTGAGTTTCTGTCACTGAAATGTCTGCTTCAGCTTCTGTCAATCCCCTTGGTTTTGAACTACCTGCTAGTTCAACTCTAGCCAATACAGTTGATTCTGAATGGTGGGCAAGCTCAATAACTGAAAATGGACAGACAATTTTCAGTTATTGAGCTTGCCCACTCAGTTGTCACCAGGGAAACTATTGATGAACTTTTTATGTTCCCTGCCTCGGTCCCTGAGACCGTATATGCTCTCTCTTTTTGTTGTGTCTCAGTGTTCTCTAGGTCCCAGTCTCTACCAGGGGTCTCTGCTCCATCTGCTCAGCCATGTTGGACTTCTCCAGCCTGGTGGCCTTCTGCCCTGCTCTGTGGTCTTCTGCTCCGTCTGCTCCGCCCTGGCTTCCTGCTTTGCTGGCTCCGCCCTGGTTCTCTACTCTGCCCTGGCTTCCTGCTTCGCCAGTTCTGCCTGGGTGCCCTGCTCCGTCCTGGCTTCCTGCTTTGCTGGCATCACCCTGGTTCTCTGCTCTGCCCTGGTTCTCTGCTTCGCCAGCTCCGCTATGTCACAAATCTGGTCCGTGGCTTTCTGTCCAATTGTCACCAAGAGGTCGCCCTTCCATCATACTGACTCTCACACAACACAGACTCCTAGCGATAGCTACTCTACGGAGTCAGGTCTAGTTTTCATAGTCTAGTCATAGTCCTGCCTTGCCTGTTTGCCTGTGTTTTTCGGATACCCTTTTGTCTCGCCGTTCGAACTGTGTTTGCCCCTGCCTGGACTCTTGCTCACGTTATCGGATTACCCCTCTTGTCAAGCCCTCTGGATATTGTTTGTCGATCAAAGACCCCTCGCCTGGACTAGGAATATTCTTTGCCTTGCCGGTGTTGTACCTGTCATGTTATCTGACCCTTGCCCGTTTTATGACCACGTCTTTGAATAAAGCTTGCATATGGATCTGCACGTCTCTCGTCCCTGTCGCCTCATAACACTCTTGTCGCTATCTAATGGCGGACAATGTAACTCAAATCACCGTCACGAACACACACACACACAACATTTCTCAATACCAAATACTCTTAAATTGTATTATTATTTATATAAAATATTGTTAATTTGGCAATAATACTTAATAAACAGTCATAGCTATTAAAAAAAATTGATAATCAATTTTATTAGCAGATTCTTTTATTTTGATAATGCCCCTCCCCCTCTGCTATGTAATTAAAGCTGCAACAGTTGCGTGCATGAAGTGTCCAATATGAAACCTGTAGCTTTTGTAAGCAGCAGCCAGAGAGCTGTTCATTTATTTTGGCACTGCCCCCATGTGTCTCCTTTTTGGTGAAATGTACTTGACTTTATTGTTGGGAATATTGATGTAAATTTTATTTTACAGTAGAAAGATGTTATTTTAGGTATTTTTGTAAACTCCAAAGATAAACAAGTCCACATTTATTGTATCTTTTTTATGGCTAAATTTCACATTCATAAATGCAAGTATTCAGGGAAACAAAAACAACATGCTTTATAGTATTTGAAAATGTAGTACTGAGTCAATATTGCCCTTTATTTGGGCCATATTGGAATGGTCAAATCAGGTCCGTGAACATGCACTCAAGAGCAAGTCACCTGTATGTCTGCAACCTTAGATGTATGCATGTGAATATCTATATCTATATCTGTAATAGACTTAATCAGATGGTTTTGCTAAACTAACATACAGGGGCAGACTGGGACAAAATTTCAGGCCGGGAAATCTCACACTCATCCAGGCCATCTCATACACCCACAACAAATTTTGAAACCACAAACAACAATATTTTTTGTATTGTCATCATCACATAAAAAAAATAAATAAAAAATAAATAAATAAAAAAGTTTAAATCCCTAGACTGGGGCCGCGCAAAATAATTAAAGGTTATCTCTTGAACTTCCATTTTCCTTTATAGTCTCTTCATTTTCCCTGACATCTCTCTGTCTCTCATGTGTATGTTTAATTTTTTCACTAATTTTCTTGTACCTGTCACTTTTTCCATCAACAGATCTCCACCTTGTTGGAAAACAACCACCTCATTGTAATTTGTTTGCACATTGTATACTTTTATTTTTAGGAAAATTTAACCCAGATAGCAACAGAGTGTAGGCCAAGTCTGGCTTACATTAGGCACTTCTGGCTTAATTCTGGCTCTGTTTTTTTCACAGTCTGGTGTGAAACAGCATTTGGCTGAGCTCTGGCTGGAGTCTGGCTAACCAAAAGAACTAAAAGCAAATTGTATCTATTTGGCTGAGCCGTGGCTGGATTTTGGTCCGCCAGAAAAAGGAAAATATTCGGCTGAGATCTGGGTGAGTTTTGGTTAGCCGAAGAGTAAATAAAAGATCTCTGGCATGAATGTGATTTAGAGTAAAACAGACTTGTGCGAGATGTGGCTTCCTAATTTCATAAATCCTTTACGATACTTATTCAAATAGCAGACACTTTTGGATATTGTAATTAATTAAGGAAACGTTTATGTACTGAAACCTACTGAGAAATAAAACATGATTGTGTTTTTATCAAAAAAGTTCCCAGTACTGCTCTGTGCTTTCTGGCTAGGTTTAAAACAAAGAAAAGTGCACTTTTAGATAAACAAGGCAACATATCCACTTGTGTCTTGTGGAGGTAGAAAAACAAGTTCTTTAAGACCCGCACATTACATTAGGACCATGTGTTTTTGTTTTATCTTGCCTAAATATCAAAATTAGTACAATAATAATAGCTACATCTTAAATAAGGAAAAATCTCAAAACTGAACATGTTTTTGCATTATCATGGGTCATGTTCTGTCCAAAGTAAAATTAAGCATGGTATTATTAGGCCTATGGTAAAAGTATAGTAATCAAGGTTTTTTTTTTTTTTTTTTTTTTTGGTGGATTGATTACCATTTGTATAACCAGAGTTTTACTACAAATACCATGGTGAAACTATATAGTGTAGCAAAACCATTGTTAATTTGTGGTTACTATGGTTTAACTATAGTAACCATGGTTTTTGGTTTTATTTTTAGTCAAACCACGGTTAATTTTCGTAAGGGTTGTGTTGTTGTCTGCCTTAGCTCCCTCTAAACCTGTTATAAAACGATGTGAATATTTGTCTGTTAAATTCCTATTCTTTCCAATAGTAACTAACGTTATGTCCTTTTGTTAATTTTGCAGTAATTGACTGCTACTGCTAACATTTGCTAGCAGTTTAATGTTTAACTAAGTAAACAAAGACAAAACTACAATAGTCTATTTACAGATGTAACTGACCTGCACTTGAAGTCCTGAACAGGACAGTTTTGTTTCTCTGCTCCACCTGGGCACTTCCGCTCCATTCTCGAGTCTCGCAACTTTTTGGCGGACGCGCGCATGCGCGAGGCGAATCGCGTCGCCAGTCAAGACTAACCAATTGGTTATTTATTAGAGTTTTATTATTGAATAGCAAATTCGGAAATAATCACTTTAGAATACATAAATAAAGATGTAGGGCAGCTGGCCAAATTGGCTGCCAGGCCACCGGAAATTCTCCCGGTGCTCCCGATGGCCAGTCCGCCCCTGCTAACATAAAAAGACAAAGCTGTTAGCTAGCCTGACATTTAACAGGTACTATAGTTTAAAAACCTGTAATAATGAGTTAATACATATTTATAAAAACACAAACCAACACATTCTTACTTGCTAAAATTTATCTAATTTCTTCAGAAATGGAAAGAAATTGAAAAAGAAATTGGCCACTGGGGGGCGGTATTGCATTTTTCAAGGGTATAAACAATTGTATATTGTGCGTTTCTCACACATACACACAATATTCATACCTTTGATAGATCTCCTCATTCCAAACAACTTTGCCTCTAGAACCACTACTGTCAATCAATCATGTATTATTTCCCTGTTGAAAAATCCAGCTGGTTAGGTATGTATAAATATTATAAAATAGTATAGTAGTATAAATTGACAAAAGACAATATGGACGTTTGTGGTGCAATGCTGTCATCCTCAAAAATTATCAACAAACTTATAATTTCAGTGCTGTGTTGGTTCCCCAACTGAATCAGAATTGAACTCGATCAGAATCCTACAGCAAACACAGTCGAGAATCACTGTTGTGCTGAGGGTATTGGTAAAATATATGCCTTATAATTTAATTTTTCTCATCCTTTGGCATGTAATAAATAAATGAACAATAATAACAGAATAAATTATTTTGCATTCTGACAGGAACAGCAGAAACTGAGCTTGTTCAGCTTGATACAGATCATTATATGCCATGTAGACTCTGAGTTAATGTGCTGTTGTCTCCAGTCTCTCTGATCCTTTCCAGTTTTTGTTTGATGTGATCCTATGACAACATCTAATTTTACTTTCATATCACATTTAACAAGCTACTAGATGTTGATGGTGCTGCGGTTAGAACTGAATGTATTTGTACTGCTAGTTTCTTGTTGTGAATTTCTAATTGGTTTCTATATGAGACTAATGTATGTGCTTACAGTGCTGCTAATGCAATCAGAAAACTGTGATTAATTCATTACTGATAAACAAATTCAACCATACAAAAGATCAGGCCTCTACATTTAAATCAGTTTTAAACTGTTTTTCATATTGCCTGTTGTCTTTATTCCTTCTGTACTCCATCATGTTAACCAGAGTGGCCTTCAGCAATGCAAAAATGCTCTTGATGTCACAGTATAGGCACTTGAATCATTTGATGCATGAATTATTAAAGACTATGGCCTGGTTTCACAGACAGGGCTTAGACCAGGGGTGTCAAACTCAGTTCCTAGAGGGCCCTGCACAGTTTAGTTCCCACCCTGCTCCAACACACAAATCATGTAGTTTTCAAATAAACATGAAGGACCTGATTAGTTGAATCAGGTGTGTTTAATTAGGGTTGGAGCTAAACTCTGCAGGGCTGCGGCCCTCCAGGAACTGAGTTTGACACCCCTGGCTTAGACTAAACCAGGATTAGGCCATAGTTCAATTGGGACATTTAATTAATTTTTATAAACGTGCCTTAGAAGAAGAAGAAAAAAAAAACATTACTGGTGTGCATTTTGAGACAAAATAAAGGCACTGATATATTTTAAGATCAGTCAGAGCAAGTTTCTTTCAGTTGAAACAGCTCAGACTTATATTTTAGTCTGGGATTACGTTTAAGACTTGTCTGTGAAAGTGGAGGTATCTATCTATCTATCTATCTATCTATCTATCTATCTATCTATCTATCTATCTATTTATCTATCTATCTATCTATCTATCTATCTATCTATCTATCTATCTATCTATCTATCTATCTATCTATCTGTCCGTCCGTACGTCTGTCTGTCTATCAATTCAATTCAATTCAATTCAAAAATTGCTTTATTGGCATGACTGTAAAAACTACAATATTGCTAAAGCTTGAAATATATGTGGAGAAATATAATAACAATGAAAAGATCTAAATAATAGAATAAAAACATTATAACAATATAAACTTCAATAAACAGTGCAACAAATAAGAACTTGTGTGAATATTTCATACCACAGTGTTTAACATATAAACACACACAGGCTGAGGGTCACTGTGGTAGACAGTAGGGAAACACACTGAGGTCAGACATAATACACATATTACACACATTATGTACATTCACCTGCTGTCTCTCAGGCTGTGGCACGTCCACATGTATCTCGCAGCCAGTGCTGCTGTCTGTCCCTCTCCTAGTATTATCTTTATTTGTTCCTCTTCAGTCATGGCTGTAAAGTTTTTTATAATGTTTGTGAATTTGTTGATGTATATGTCTCTGACTGGTTTAAATTGGTAACATTGAAGTAGGAAGTGTGTCTCTGTCTCGATCTCTCCTGTCTCACAGTGAGCACACACTCTTTGCTCTCTGGGTAACCAGCTGTTTTTGCGTCTGCCGGTCTCGATGGCTAGACTGTGCTCGCTGATCCTGTACTTGGTCAGGATCTGTCTCTGCTTTGTGTCTTTGACACTCTGGAGATATTCTTCTAATTCATATTTTGATTTTATAGTTCGATAGAGTTGTAATTTACTTTGTGTTTTGGTTTCTTGATCCCAATATTCCAGATATATATTTTTAGATTGTTTGATAATTTTATTTATTTTGATGTTTGGGTGAGAAGCAGTGCTGGTCTGAGACTGGTTAGTGTTAGTAGAGTTAGTCAGGTTAGTAAGTCTCAGAACCAGCTGACTTATCTATCTATCTATCTATCTATCTATCTATCTATCTATCTATCTATCTATCTATCTATCTATCTATCTGTCTGTCTGTCTAAGAAGTTATCATTAGTGTTTGCTAAATATATTCTGTCTAAATTTGTTGTTATTGAAAACTAAACCACAACATTATATACACAGTGTCTGCTGAGGCAAATCTAGATTTATAATACAGATATCAAAACTATTTTTTTCTTCTTCTTTTTTTCTTTGGACATTTACTGCCCTCTTGTGTCCTATTCATATATCTGCAGGAACAACCACATACTGTACTCATATGTGTGTGGTTACATTTTTTCATCTTATTTATGGAAATGCAACCACTTCATTGTATGTATATTATTGCTACTTTTTGCATGTATATTATTGCCACTATTCAGCTTAGAACAGCAGTAAATATTACATTCAAAATTCACAAAAAAGTACCTAAACACTTCATAGAGTCTCAAATCAAGCCATTCTTCACAAAACACAAACAGGTAACATAACACAATGTTTTCTTTTGTAAATTTTCTTTACAAAACAAGAATGGCACTTTCTACTGTTAGAATTCACTGCAGTTAATGTTACATGGTTACAAGTTTATATTACAGTGCAACGTTCCTATTCCTCATTTGTCCACTTTTGGATGCAGTGAAGCTGAAAAACTAACTGTGTTCAGCTACATCTAATTGTTTTAAAAAATATTTCATCTGTTAGAATTAGAATATATTTCAGTGTGCTATTACTGTAGAAATATTGCAAATCTGTCTTAATCAGTTTTGTATTATGTTAGGTTTTGAACTCAAGTTTAACAGTTTTGAAAACAGTAAACGTGCAAATTGGCCAGCAGGTACAGAGAGTTTTGGTGATGTCTGTGTCTGAGTGAGAAATGAATTTATGTAATGTGAAAAATGTAGTCACTGAATGCATTTTATGCCAAAGCAATGATAAATGATCCACAGTTTACCCAGATAGACTGTGCTCATGTGTGAAGAGTTTAGAAATATTGACCCAATATTGAAAAATTGGTCCTAGCAATAGTATATAAAAAAAAATAAAAAATAAAAAAAGCCTGAAAGCTGTATAGCATTGCATATTAGTTACATGCAATGCATTCTACTCTGATCAGGTTTATGAAAAAAAAAAAAAAGTTTTCAAAATATGTTAATCAAACATGAATAGCATCTTACAGACAGACCACATCGAGAGATAGATCAATAGATAGATAGAGTTTACTGTGGGCTGAAATAAGCATCTGTGAACAGGAAACAGAGGTGTATATAGATATACGGTGGGGCTCCTGTGAAGGTGTGATAACATGTTTCTACACAAGTTTGCTGTTACCTCAGAAAACTGCAAAAAACAATTGGCGCTCACACTTGACCTTTGTGTTAAGTAGCAGCACTCAGTATGCTGTGAGTGAAGGGTGTTAAAGCAGGTGTGTGACAGAGTTAGTCACGCTGAGTGTGTGAGCATATTGAAAACAGCCTCATATTAGAATCACAGGGTCAGCATGCTCAGGCTTTCAGAGATGCTAAACACCAGCTTTAAAATCCGGATTCAATACAAGACTGACAGCATCTGCGGCATAATGTCTGAATATACTCCTCCCTCAGTTAAACTAAAATCACATTTAGCGTATATCAAACTTATTTGCAATTAAAGTCTATTGTTCCAGGATTTCAGAGGGGTTTACAGTAGAAATGAGAGGGTTGTATTTTTGTTGAAACACTTACAATAACCATTCTGTTAATATTTGAACTGTTTTGTACGTTATGCAAACATCATTTATATATAGTTTGTTCAATGCAAACAGTCCTTTACTGGTTATCTTTGCACGTCATAAAAAGTTACCAAGTTTACCCATATGTTAGGTGGTCATTACATTTTGAGTTAAAGTCTCATAAAGCATCTTTTGGGACAAATGTGGGCAAAATTTTTAAATAGTTTGATAATATGAGCGGTACTAAACACACACACACACACACACACACACACACACACACACACACACACACACACACACACACACACACACACACACATTTCAAAGTCAGATCAAAGTCCTACTGTAAGATTTGTTGATGTTTCCAAACAAAACATGTCTGAAACATGCTACTTGTTAGGTTTATTGTTTATACCTGTTTGTCTATAAGCATATTTTGGCATCTTTATATAGTCTCACCCAACACAATTTTGGGTAACACTTTAAAATTGTTACAGACACAGGAACAGTTTCTTCCCTCAGGCAATCCATCTCATGAACACTTGACATTAAAAGTGGAACACACAACACTGTTATAAATTATTTATTCACCACACATACTTATTTTTTCATTTCAAATTTGCACATCAGACCTGTTCACCATAATTGTCTATATTATATATTGTGTTTTTGCTATTTGTACATTGCCTATTTGTATATTTGTATATTATTCTTTTATTATCTGTGTCCTGTCCTGTTGCTGTCTTTCTGTTGCACTGTAGAGCTTCTGTCACTAAAACAAATTCCTCGTATGTGTAAACATACCTGGCCAATAAAGCTCATTCTGATTCTGATTCTGAAAATACTGTTCCATCATTAATGAATAACTACACAAGAACACATGAGTAACACAATATTAGCACTCTAGTAACTACTAGTAACTAAGAAGAAACTCTGATTAATGAATTAATAAGTGATAGTGCTTAGTCGAATGTGGTAGTTCACTATTAGCTAATCAGTAACTACTATTTTTTCAAACCTCCCCAATAACTACTAAGAACTACTGTATACAGGTTGATAATTAATAGGAATAATGTATAATTAATTCTAAAGTGAAGGTCATGGTACCCCACTAGTAATGACTCAAGTATTACCAACTTCTTCAGAGGGAATTACACATTCTTTGGATCAGTATTCTAAAGTGAAGATCATGATAACTCCCTAGTAATTACTGAAGTCATTGCAAACTTTTGAGGTTTTTGTATGATTCTGGATTGTAATACTTATGATGGATTTGGTAACACTTAAATCATTAGTGGGTTACTGTAATCTTCACTTTATAATACTGATCCAAATAATCAGTAGTTCCTTTAGAAGGATTATGCATAATTCACATTAATTATGAACCTGTATACAGTATACTGTATACTGTATACAGTATTCTTAGTAGTTCTTCAGGTTATATGAAATAATTAGTAGTTATTGATTAGCTAATAGTGAACTACCAGTTACAACTGAGCGCTATTACTTACTAACTCATTAATCAGTTTCTTGTTAGTTACTAGTAGTTACTAGAATGTTAACAGTGCATTAGTCATTTGTTCCTGTGTAGTTATTCATTAACGACAAAACAGTGTTCTAAAGTGTTACCCTTTTTTTTCTTTTTTTTGTAATTCTACATTTTTTGTGATAAAATCTAAAACTTAAGAGGTTAAGTTTGTTACAACAGTGGCTTATAGATTTCAGCCTATATGCAGACATTGAGTACTACATCCAAATATTGGCTATTGATATTTTTGATATTTTGATATTTTTATGCCATCATATATCACCAGATGTCACCAAAGTCGCCAGATTTTTAGGTTTTGGCTGTCTGAACTTACTGGAATTATGTATGTATGTATGTATGTATGTATGTATGTATGTATTGTATGTATTTATTTATTTATTTATTTATTTGAAGTAAAGGAATATAATATATATATATATATATATATATATATATATATATATATATATATATATATATATATATATACATAATATAAATAATATAAGAATAAGGATATATTACATAAAACTATGGTACTTTTAGAGGTAAATAAAAATGCATAAATTCATAGTTTTTATTTTATTATTTTAATGCATAAATTAATATATTATTGTATGGCATTTATTTAAAAAAAAAAAAAAAAGAAGAAGAAAAAAAAAATAGGATCGCATTCCCAAATTTATCTACGATGAACCAGTTAAGGGCTGCTATATGAATGATGCTTAAAAGTTAAACGTGCATTCAGTAGTTTGGTGGTTAAAATGTTGAAATGCCATTACTAAACGTTTTACTAATGTTCTGTAGATACAGTAGTGTTGTTTGGTGATGTGAAAAGGCAAAAGCTGGTGTTGAAATGAAGCCTCTGAAGCTCTGCTTTCCCTGATAGTTTCAGGAAAACATTAAAGGGGTAGTTCACCCAAAAAATGAAAATTCTGTCATTAATTACTCACCCTCATGACGTTCCAAACCCATAAGACCTTTGTTCATTTTCGGAACACAAATTAAGATCGTTTTGATTAAATCAATGATGAACAAAGGTCTTATGGGTTTGAAACAACATGAGGGTGAGTAATTAATGACAGAATTTTCATTTTTGGGTGAACTATCCTCAAGGTGCGTTCACACCAGACGCGAATGAAGCGTTAAGCGCGAGTGATTTACATGTTAAGTCAATGCAAAGACGCGAATAGACATCCTGCGGCGCGATTCGCGCGAATGAGGCGGCACGAATGACGCGATTCGCGTGAATTACGCGGCGCGAATTGAGCATTTCGGGCATTTGACACGCGTAACGCGTGATTCGCGCGAGTTGAAAAATCTGAACTTTGGCGAAAATTCGCGCCGCGTTAACCAATCAGGAGCTTGCTCTAGTAGTGACATAGCAAGCGAAGGCAGAAATCCGAAACAACAATGGAGGACAAAATCATCGTCGCTGTATGTGGATACCCGGAGCTGTACGATACATCTTCGTACTTTTAAAGAAACAGGAATAAAAAAGGATCTTGCTTGGAAGAAAGTGAGTGAGGAGGTCGGCCAATCTTGTAAAAAACGCTCTTTACTCAATACGAGCTATATATAAGCCCCTCCCATGACATTGCGTCATGTTCGCGTCTGTTGTGAAGTGAATTTCACGCGCGAATGAAGCGAATTTCACGTGCGAATGAAGCGAGTAAACTCAAAATGTTCAAGCGTCCAACTACGCGCGAATAGCGCGATTTATTCACGCAAGTCGCGTCTGGTGTGAACGCACTGTCAGAGGATCGATGACAGCGCCATCTGCTGGCTCAGAAAATTTACAACAGCTATAAAATGCACATTTGAGCAACTTCAGATGTTTTTATAGCAAATGTAATTTCTTGCGCAAGTATAAAAGCTTTTGTAAAATTCTGGGCCCTGTGCACTGAATTTGCTATGGGGCCCCCTCAGAATCACGTTCAGTGGGGGGAGGGGGAGGTGATGAGTTGCAATAACGTTAAAATAATGTTCCCACAAATTCCCCCTTGAATGATTTGATGGGTCCTAGGGCCTTCAATTGGAGTAAATAAATTAATAAATAAACAGGACAGAAACGATAGATATTACTGAATTCACGACAAATGCAACAAACTTAATGCGTTTTTGTCACATAGAAAAGCACTTGACAGTAAAGCATTGATTTTGAGACTGCTGGCAAGTTACTGCTAATAAATTCTGTCATCATTTCCTCACCCTCATGTCGTTCAAAATAACTTTCTTCTGTTGAACACAAAAGAAGATTTTGTAGAATGTTACCAAACCACTTTGGTTACTCTTGATTTCTACTGTATGGACAAAATTTTTTGAATTTCTCAAATTATGTTCCACAGAAAAAAGAAATTCATACAGGTTTGGAATGACATGATGTTGAGTAAAAGATGACAATTTACATTTTTGGATGAATCTTCCTTTAAGAACTTTATTATTTGTAAATAATAAGCACCTAATTTATAGGACACTGATATTTATCTTTAATCAGGCCCTTATTGAATTAACATTTTACTTCAATTAAAATCCATTAGAACTAAACATCTAAAAAGAAATTCTTGCTTAGAATCCAGAGTTTAGCTGACTAGTAGGATGGTGGTCACAAGAAGTAAAACCATGGTCCTCTCCTCATTACCATTATGTGGTTTAAAAATAAATAAGTAATAATAAACTATATAATTTGTAGTTAAAAAAAAAAATAAACTAAACATGAAGAAAAACAACTTCTATGAAATTAAACTATTCCTCAATATGTAATAACAGTACCATTTACAGTGGGTACGGAAAGTATTCAGACCCCCTTAAATTTTTCGCTCTTTGTTATATTGCAGCCATTTGCTAAAATCATTTAAGTTCATTTTTTTTCCTCATTAATGTACACACAGCACCCCATATTGACAGAAAAACACAGAATTGTTGACATTTTTGCAGATTTATTAAAAAAGAAAAACTGAAATATCACATGGTCCTAAGTATTCAGACCCTTTGCTCAGTATTTAGTAGAAGCACCCTTTTGATCTAATACAGCCATGAGTCTTTTTGGGAAAGATGCAACAAGTTTTTCACACCTGGATTTGGGGATCCTCTGCCATTCCTCCTTGCAGATCCTCTCCAGTTCTGTCAGGTTGGATGGTAAACGTTGGTGGACAGCCATTTTTAGGTCTCTCCAGAGATGCTCAATTGGGTTTAAGTCAGGGCTCTGCCCAGCCAACATGTCCATGTGGGCCCCACGTGGGATTTATCTGGGCTATATGGGCGTCAACTGGGCATGGGCTCAGAGTGGGCACTTTGATGGGCTGAATATGGGCCCCAGCTTGGATAAAACTGTGGGCCCCAGTTAGGTTGCCCATTATTGTTTATTTGTGGGTCCCACATGGGCCACATTTGGGCTATATTAGGCTATATTTATAGTTACAAAAATGTTGTTTTTTGCAGTTGGTTTATTTTTATGCAATTATGGGTAACTTAAGTATTGCATGTGTTTTTAAAGGATTATCATAATGTGCTGCATATAGGCTACAACAATCCAAGACCATTTACTTTAGGAATAATTTCATTTTATTTATTTATAAGCATCTCCAAAAAAGTAGGCCTACTCAAGTTTTTTTCCTTCTAATCTAAAATCACTTGTGTTATGCAGTCATTGCGTCATGCGAAGATTGGCGTGCGTCTTCCCGCCCTTTCTCATTTAAAAAAAAAAAAAAAACGGTTTGCCTCTCACCACTTAAACACAGGCACCTGCGGGTCAGTGGATAAACTCTAGGCCTAATCTATCAAAGTAAGATTTAGATTTAATTTTATATTCGTCGAGTTACTGCTGCTTTTATCTACCCTTTAATTGGATATTTTTTCAACGCGACGCAGCTGACGGACCGGCGGAGAGACTCATCGTGAAGGCGAAAGTCCTAGTTAAACGGGTAGGTATACATTAAATTGCATGTTTACACTTTTCTTCATTGTCTTGTATGTATTATTTTAATGTAACTTGCTCACTTTCCCAGTAAATCGGTGCTAACTAGTATTTTCCTCCGCAGCGCGCTTGTCAGGACACCGGCGGGAGACTCGTGAGGCAGGCGGCCATAAAGAAGACCGTTTTAAACATTTTCAGATGGTATGCGTTCTCTGATTGTTGTATGCTCTTACTAATTAAGTACTTTAACTCTTCAAACTTTTATTCTTATATTTAATACATTTATTTTCCACTGGCACAATGTGTTGTTAACTGTGATTTTACTTCTAGGTTATACACTACCAGTCAAAAGTTTTTGAACAGTAAGATTTTTAATGTTTTTAAAGAATTATCTTCTGCTCACCAAGCCTGCATTTATTTGATCCAAAATACAGCAAAAACAGTAATATTGTGATATTATTATTATTATTATTATTATTTATTTATTTTTACCATTTAAAATAACTGCTTTCTATTTGAATATATGTTAAAATGTCATTTATTCCTGTGAAAACAGCAGAGTAGAATTTTTGTTCAGGTTTCTTTGATGAATAAAAAGTTAAAGAACAGCATTTATCGGAAATGGAAATCTTTTGTAACATTATAAATGTCTTTATAATCACTTTTGTTCAATTTAAAGCATCCTTGCTAAATTAAAGTATTAATTTATATAATCCCCCCACCCCCCAAAACAAAAAATAAAAATAGTGCATATTGTTACAAAAGCTTTTTATTTGAGATAAATGCTTATCTTTGGATCTTTCTATTCATCAAAGAATCCTGAAAAAAATGTACTCAACTGTATTAAACATTGATAATATTAATAAAAAATGTTTCTTGAACAGCAAATCGGCATATTAGAATGATTTCTGAAAAATCATGTGATACAGAAGACTGGAGTAATGATGCTGAAAATTTAGCTTTGATCACAGAAATAAATTACATTTTAACGTTCAAATAGAAAGTAGTTATTTTAAATAGTAAAAATATTTCACAATGTTACTGCTTTTGCTGTATTTTGGATCAAATAAATGCAGGCTTGGTGAGCAGAATATCATTCTTTTTTTTTTTTTTTTTTTTTTTTAAATTAGAAATCTTGCTGTTCAGAAACTTTTGACTGGTATGTTCATGATGAAATATGGTTAATATGCTGGTAATTCTGTGTGATTGAAGTTCAGCTATGAAATATAAAAGATGAATCATGAATAAAGCTGTTGGTGTGAAGCAATAACTTGTGTTATTGAATATATAACAAAATAAAAATAAAATAAATAACAGTATAACTCTGTAATTCATTTTATAGTGTGCTTAAAACTACTGTACTTTACAGTTTTACAGTGGTATGAAATACAGCATCTACTGGATAATTGTTGCCAGTAAGTTACTTTTAATTTGACAAACATTTTACGGTTATACACTCTTTTGAAATCAAACTGTTGGATTATCATTTAGGCTATTTTACAAAAATAGTTCCTAGCACATAATTAAATTTATTAACTGAATAGTGTCACCTTTAACTTGTTCATATTGCCTTTAGTTATAACTATCCCTTTAAGTGACAGTTTTGTCACATAGGGAAAAGTACTGGCACAGCTTAATTATAACCACGCATGCCTTTTAAAGGGATAGTTCACCCAAAAATGAAAATTCTGTAATCATTTACTCACCCTCAAGTAGTTCCAAACCTGTATGAATGTCTTTGTTCTGCTGAACACAAAGGAAGATATTCTGAAGAATGTGGGAAACAGAGCAGTTCTGGGACACCATTGACTTCCATAGTAATTTTTTTTTTTCCTACTATGGAAGTCAATGGTACCCCAAAACAGCCTGGTTACAAACTTTCTTCAAAATATCTTCCTTTGTGTTCGGGCAGAACAAAGACATTCATACAGGTTTGGAACTACTTGAAGGTGAGTAAATGATGACAGAATTTTCATTTTTGTGTGAACTATCCCTTTAATGCTCTTGTAAATATTTAGTAGTATTTTAAAATAAATGCCTTTTCTCTGTTTTTTCTTTACTGTTTTTAGGTATGAAGCTGAGGAGTCTGCACAGGCCTAGGAATATCATTTTATCCTGATCTATTCAAGTGTTTTTTGTCTATTTTTGTTTAATATTTTGTTTCACTCAATAAAAAAATGTGATTTAGAGATTGAGTTGAAGTCATTTTCTTCACAGTTGAAATATTTTATCATGTAATTTAAAATGTTTTGAGCACCACATGAAATCAACAAATCAGGTCAGGTACAGGTTTCCAAAAAAAAAAAAAAATTAACTTAAGAGTTGGAGTGGTTTGAAAGATGATTTTGCATATTAGCACATTAACTTTATACAGAGGAATTAATAAAGAAATATAAATGGGGCCCAGTTCCGACCCACTGTGGTCCCACAAAATCCCCATATATGGGCCATTTGTAGGTTCACAGTGGCCACCCATTTGGGCCCCATAAGGGTTCTGTATGTGGCCCACTTTGGCCCCAATTATCAAGAACCCGTTTGGGACCCATGTGGGCCCATATAATGAAAATCTACATCGGCCCCACTTAGAGCCCACTATGGAGCCATCATGTGCCCCTATGGGCTAACACACATGGGGCCCAAGTGGAGCCGATGGACAAAATTGTACGGGTCCCATTTGGGTTGCCCATGCAGGGCCCAAGTGGCAGCCCATCAAAAACCCACATGGGGCCCACGTGGAAATGTTGGCTGGGTGGCTGGGCCATTCAAGAACAGTCACGGAGTTGTTGTGAAGCCACTCCTTCGTTATTTTAGCGGTGTGCTTAGGGTCATTGTCTTGTTGGAAGGTTAACCTTCGGCCCAATCTGAAGTCCTGAGCACTCTGGAGAAGGTTTTCGTCCAGGATATCCCTGTACTTGGCCGCATTCATCTATCCCTCGATTGCAACCAGTCGTCCTGTCCCTGCAGCTGAAAAAGACCCCCACAGCATGATGCTGCCACCACCATGCTTCACTGTTGGGACTGTATTGGACAGGTGATGAGCAGTGCCTGGTTTTCTCCAGACATACCGCTTAGAATTAAGGCCAAAAAGTTCTATCTTGGTCTCATCAGACCAGAGAATCTTATTTCTCACCATCTTGGAGTCCTTCATGCGGGCTTTCATGTGTCTTACACTGAGGAGAGGCTTCCGTCGGGCCACTCTGCCATAAACCCCCGACTGGTGGAGGGCTGCAGTGATGGTTGACTTTCTACAACTTTCTCCCATCTCCCGACTGCATCTCTGGAGCTCAGCCACAGTGATCTTTGGGTTCTTCTTTACCTCTCTCACCAAGGCTCTTCTCCCCCGATAGCTCAGTTTGGCCGGACGGCCAGATCTAGGAAGGGTTCTGGTCGTCCCAAACGTCTTCCATTTAAGGATTATGGAAGCCACCGTGGAACCTTAAGTGCAGCAGAATTTTTTTTGTAACCTTGGCCAGATCTGTGCCTTCCCACAATTCTGTCTCTGAGCTCTTCAGGCAGTTCCTTTGACCTCATGATTCTCATTTGCTCTGACATGCACTGTGAGCTGTAAGGTCTTATATAGACAGGTGTGTGGCTTTCCTAATGAAGTTCAATAAGTATAATCAAACACAACTGGACTCAAATGAAGGTGTAGAACCATCTCAAGGATGATCAGAAGAAATGGACAGCACCTGAGTTAAATATATGAGTGTCACAGCAAAGGGTCTGAATACTTAGGACCATGTGATATTTCAGTTTTTATTTTTTAATAAATCTGCAAAAATGTCAACAATTCTGTGTTTTTCTGTCAATATGGGGTGCTGTGTGTACATTAATGAGGAAAAAAAATGAACTTAAATGATTTTAGCAAATGGCTGCAATATAACAAAGAGTGAAAAATTTAAGGGGGTCTGAATACTTTCTGTACCCACTGTATAATAAATACATTTCTGCCAACACAGGCTATTTGTACAATGTTAATATTGTGTTAAAAGTTAAGTGTTAAAATTGAAAGGCCTATTGGCGTTTTCCAATATACCTCATTGTCGTGGCTGTTTTCAGCCAGCATCACTACAGACCCTTTAATGTTCTCATATCACACAGCTGTATAACATTTCTGTGTCACATCTGAATGTGTGAATGAATCAAGCGACTTGCGCTGTTTATCACTTATGAATCATGGCGGAAGCGCGGCGCTGTGCGGGAGACTGATGCCGCTCTTTGACGCGCGGCTGGCGGACGCATCGGGTAGCGCTGCTTCGCGCTTTTGGAGTATTTGCTTTATGTGGTTTCGCATGCGCTGTAATTTAAAAACAGTGGCTAATATATGGAATGTCCCGGTGCTCCCGATAGCCAGTAGGCGATCGCGGGCCCCCCAGACCTCTGGGCCCTAAGCACTCTGTCACCCTTTTCCCCCCACTAGCGACGCTCCTCAACCAGACCACACCTTTAACATATCCAACACACTTGAAAATGTTATTTAATTATATATATATATATATATATATATATATATATATATATATATATATAAAATGTTAAAAAAAGTAAATAAAAATACATAATTTCAATTGATTTAAATCATTCAAAATAAAACACATATTAATTAAAATGAAATATTTAATTTGATTACCTGTATGTCATGTGACCATAACCATCGTCAGGGAACCATGAACTTTCAAATGGGATACTTTATTATTAAAATATTAATTTTAAAATATCAGGGGTAATTCAAGTAAATATATTAGGTGAAAGCAGATCAGAGATCAAAGCAGTTTGTGAATTTGTGCATTTTAATGTGTCTGAAAGACAAAAGCCTTCCAAAGACATACAAATACATGATAAAATAACCTACAGAGTGATAATTCAGATACAAATAAGAATGAGTTCATCAGTAGTTGATGCAATGTTGAAACACTTCTTAAACCTGAAATGATTGCACAAAACTGGAAGACTTTCTGAGTGTATAAGCAGTAGGCTATTGTAGATAAAAAAGGGAAAAAAATTAAAAAATTAAGAATTAGGGAGAATCGATAAATTATGAATAATTTATTGCTATTGTGTAAATAATATGTAATCATGTAATCCATAAAAAGTAACTGTAGTCTGATTACGAGTATTTTAAAAGGTAATTTAATGTAATTACAAGTTCTTCATTTTTGAAATCTGATTACGTAATCCAGATTACATGTAATCAGTTACTACCCAGCTCTATATATCAGAATAGTGAGCAGAGTAGAGCTGTGATATTTTGAGACCGTTTCATGGTACCCCACTCCACCATCAGACTGGTACATCTCTATAACTAGACCGACTCAAGCTAAGAAACAGGAAGTGCTACTACTTGACATGAAAACAGGAAAATGCTGAACATTGAAGATTCTCTCCACTGTGTTGACAGTTCTGGACGGGCAGATCAATGCCATTCACTATCACTTTCTGGTGAAACAACACATTTGCCCACATCCTGTCTCTAACTTAGTGAGGGGGTTTTTTTTTGTTTTTGTTTTTTTACTTGAGAAATTGTCACATATTAGAAAGCCTCTTGTTTTGTACGAATGCGGAAGGTGAAGAAACAACAAACTGGAATTTTTATTTTTAGAAAATGCTGAAGAGGAGCCATATTTGGTGTGGAGACAAAACACATCCTCACCCTTAATTCTGTGTGTCTTTTACAAGTGAGTTTGCCATTCTCCAGACCACCGGATGGATCTAATACAGTTATTTTCCCGTCTTTGAGACGTTCTGAATGGCTTTGATCCAGTCCTTGCGCTCATCGGCTGTCGCGGCCTGCAGGTAGTAGTGTATCTCATCTGACGTGATGATCTCAAAGAGATTGCCATCCACCTCTTGTCTCTTGGCTGCAGGAGTTCATAAGAGAAGGAAACATTTCAATAAAATATTTTCTATATTGCATAAATGCTTTACAATTTAAATATCATTATTATTGTTAGGGATTAAGCACTAAATGCGCTGTAGTCTCTATTGTAATTGTATGTTTTCTTTATTATATATAGTCTATGGCAGCCCTATTAACAGTACATAGGAAAAGAATGAAATTTGGTACACTGGTAGAGGTGGTCCTGAATAGTAATCAGACCAACTCTTGTGTCTCTACGATGTACTCCATAGTGCCACCTCCAGTTCAAAAATTTCACTTTTTGTTATAACTTCTGAACACTTTGTCCTAAAAACAAAATTATGAGTTGATCTGATCACACTTCTCATGCTGATCAAAGTCAGTCTCTTACATTTAAAGTCCAGTCATTACATTATTCATGATTTTGAAATGGTGTACTATGTTTTTTGCTACTCCTCCTTTAAATCTTGTTGAAAAAAAATATATATATATTTCGCCTTAATTTTGAAGTGAAACATGTTCTTTATGGGTTTTGTGATATTCATTAGTCTCATTAAGATGGCATATTTACAAAGCGGTGGATGGTGAAACGTGTTTAGTTGTATTATTTAGATGGACCGGTCGTCATACCATCAGGCACGTATTCCACCGCCGTCACGACTGAACCGCGCAGGTGAATGGAGCCAAGAGGATCGTCCTCACCCTTACAGAGACACACAGACCATCCAAAACTGTCTTAATTTAACATGAAATACAAATCAATCTTTAGAAATGGCTGTAACATGCTTACTTTGGTGGGATCATAGTAGTGGATATAAGCAGGATCGTCTCTCAGAATAAACTTTCTGACTTTCCAGTTCTTTCGCCTGTGACCCTGTGAAACGATGAAGAAATGTCTGAGAACATCTAATATCATATATTCTTATAAATATTTATATTTTGCAAGAAGAACACAATTTAGGGCTATTGAAGTCAATGCTTGTTAAGTTAATCAAATTTGGAGTTGAAACATATGCTTGATATCACAGGTTTTGTGAGACTCACTCGTCTAATCTCACATCTAATCTCACTATCGCAAGATCACTGGCGTTCATTCATCATGTGTCTGTTCGGTGCTTACCTGTTTCAGCAAACAGCCCTGTTTGACTATGGCCCCTCTGAACTCCTCCTTCATGATCACGTCTTCATCGCTGGAGTAACCCTCACAAAAGAAACCACTATCTGCCTGCAGATCAACACACAAACACACCCTCAACAACAGCTCTCGCTTCACAGAAATGCACCCAATACACCTACATTTAAAATATAGTCCAGTTCTATTCCAGATCCATCATCTAATTGAGAGGTGTCCAGAGTCCTAAGTGACTGATTTTGAACACTTACACAAGAGACTTCACTCAATTCATTTCAGTTTCACTGTAATATAATGCTAAGAGACAAACTATTTTAATTACATTTTGAATGAATGATTATGTATTTACAATATACTTTAAGTTCATATTCCTTTTCTTCAAAAAAAAAAAAAAAACAGACCGTCATGTCACATGAGTGCTTATGATGTCTTAAAATACTGCCTATGTAGTAGGCAGCTCACTACGTATCGTTTCCCGATCTTCAAACAGAAGGAGCTGGATGTAACATTTTTGAGTAATATCAATCTACAAATCTGACTTTTGATGTACACTCTTAAATATAAATGTTCCAAAAGGGGGTTTTCACAGCGATGCCATAGAACCTTTCAGTGAACAGTTCTTAAAAGAACCATTTTTTTCTTAGTGTGAAGAACATTTTAATAATCTAAAGAACCTTTTTCCACTGTAAAGAACCTCTTGTGGAATGAAAAGCTTCCATGGAAGGTAAAGTTTCTTTGTGGAACCATTGATGCCAATAAAGAACGTTTATTTTAAGAGTGTAGCCTGGAGTCATAAGTCACACCGTGTTTGTTAATTCGGCCAGAGGAGAACTTTATTTGCCAACGCAATTCTGACTTTGTAACTTGCAAGAAAAAAAGTCAGAATTGCAAGATAAAAATACATATATATATATGTGTGTGTTTATTTTTATTCAGAGGCAGAAACGGACTTCCATAAGCTGGGGTTTAAAAGACACTTTATATTCAGCAATATAATCGGCAACTAAATGAAAACAAAACTTGAATTGAACTGAGCTGAACGGTGACACAAGTGTCTTTGTAGAGCTGCTTTGCAACAGAATGTGCAACATATTTGAAGTGTGCATCATTGATTCTGTTATTTTCCTGTTTATGTTTGAAACAGTCTGCATTGTATACTGTGCTATAGAAATCACGGTGACTTTTGGAATAGAGCCAATAATAATGTGCCTTATATGATTTGTTAACTCACAAAGTAATAAAGAGCCTCGGTTTGGTCCAGGAAAACACACTCTGCTCCTTTTTCCGCGCCGTCTTTGGACACGTCTCCGGCGGGCAGCAGGAATCCCTCGTTCAGCAGTCCGGTGGCCAGCATCAGTCCCTCGGGTCTGTTTCTGGCCTTCCCCTCAGAAATCAGCCAGTCGATCACTGTGTTTCCTGCCAGAAGACTTTTATAGGTCAACAAAACTCACGGAAAGAGAGATTAAATGGAGATGTTCCTCTAGGAAAAAAAAACGGTAGCACTTTAGTATAGGGACCAATTCTCATGATTAACTAGTTGCTTATTAGCATGCCTATATATTGGCTTTTTATTAGTAGCCTACTTATAAAGCTCATATTCTGCATGATCATATTCTACATGCCTAATCCTACCCAATACCTAAACTTAACAACTACCGCACTAACTATTAACAAGCAGCAAATTAGGAGTTTATTGAGGCAAAATGTAATGGTTTGTTAATGGCAAGAACTGGACTTTAAAATAAAGTGTGATCGAAAAAGAAAAAAAAAAAAATGTAGTTGCAGGCCCGGTTCTACGGGGGTGCTTGAGGGTGCTAAGCACCCTCAAACGAGATCAAAAGCACCCTCAGTTAAAGCTGTAATAATGGTATTTTATTGCAGATTTGGCAAACTATCCAGCGCGTTATGGTTTGCGCTCTTGGAGATCGGTTTCTATTTCAACGTGTTTTGCAATGTTGAGCATTGTATCCAATTACAGACATATCTTTCGATTTGTTGAACCTAACAGCAAATCAGAGGCGTTTAAGATAGAATCCACTACCGCTTAAATTTCCAGTTTTTGTTCAGGTGTTATGTTGCGTACGAATAATCTCATTATGTGTAGACGCGATGTAAAAAAAAGAGATTCACTGTGCAGCGTAGAGACCTTCATTAATTATAACGTAAGTTTGTGAGATCGCGATGAACTAAGATGAATGACAGCCTTTTAGTGATTAGAAAGGGAGCCTATAGCCTATGTGTGACCTGTGCTGGAAAATGAGCCGGTAATGAGCAATTTTTCCAAAACAAACAAACAAAAACAAAACAAAACAAAAAAATTATATATATATATATATAATTAAATAACATTTTCAAGTGTGTTGGATATGTTAAAGGTGTGGTCTGGTTGAGGGGCGTCGCTAGTGGGGGGAAAAGGGTGACAGAGTGCTTAGGGCCCAGAGGTCTGGGGGGCCCGCGATCGCCTACTGGCCATCGGGAGCACCGGGACATTCCATTCAAATAGTGGGCCGGTCGCCGGTATATATATATACAGTATATGTATGTGTGTGTCGGTCTATATCTGTGTGTGTGTGTGTGTGTGTGTGTGTGTGTGTGTGTGTTAGAGCACCCTCACTAATTTGAGAAGCACCCTCAGTGATTTGATTCTGGAGCTGGGCCTGAGTAGTTGTGGTAATAAGACAGGTTTGGTCTAGTTCTTCATTTTACCATTGGAGCTGAAATGAATATTTTACCTGTGAAACAGTGACTGAACAGCCTTTTATCCTTCTCTACCTTCAGCTCTTTCACTCCTTTGTCTTGATCTTTCATTAGAACATACAGTTCACTGCAGACAGACAGAACAAACGCAGTGTTTTAACGGCTTTGTAATTCACAGCAGGGTCTTTAAAACTATATTTACCATCAATTTCTTAGGTTTTAGCAGAAAACAGACACTCTTTAATTCAGTCATTGAAAACAAACACTTTGCATAAGATGAGCTGAATTCAAAACAGGAATATGCCAACGAGATCACTAATATTTCAAACCTGATCCAGTTTTATTACTGAAATCACAGTGTAATACCTCAGGTTAACATTTTCCGGTAACCGAATCGATCGGCGCGTTGACTTCCTGGCAAACTTCTTGCCGCCCTGTAAACAAGTGATGGCTCTCTTGATATCTTTAACCCAAAGCTCCCTCTCCTCCAGGTGAGTCGCTTGGAAAAAATGCTCCTGGTTCTTAGCCGTACTGACCTTAAACACTAGCTGTTGAAAAAAGCATATGAAAGTTATTTATGAAAAACTCTAGATACGTCAGCAGTACACTGGCCTTGAAGACGTCTGATTCCTTCACCGTTCTTTTAGTGAAATCCTGGCAAGGGCTGGCCAGAGTCGCACCCTTCAGAGGGATCATTCCCTTCGGACTGTTGTCTGACTTCTTCTTGTAAAACTCAATGGCATCGTCTGCTAACACCACCCACACCACCTTCCACGAGTTGAGCACCGTCCCCTGCAAAACAAGAACTCTGCTGTAGCTTCCTAAAATGACCAACGCAAATACTGAGTACAAAAGCAGTAGTGCTATAAACAAATAGCTTGTTACTTCAATCCACAGCTAAAGGAAATATTTTGTTTGATATAAAGCATTAGATCAGCACGGTTTGAATTTCAGTACATAAAAGAATTTCAGTGAAGCGTGAACATTCAATTTCAGTCGTTTTCACTTCTGTGTTTTAGCTCATACGCACAACTGTGGGTTGAATTGTACTATATTTCCAGCTTCCAGATCCTGATGCACAAATTTAGTTTTGTTTTCATTACAGTGTTTCTTAAAGACAAGAATATTATATGAAATACTATTCCAAAACTATTTTTAGGGGTTCAATCCCTAAATAAATAAATAAATAAATAAATAAATGGGTGGACAAAATTAAATGTATGTCACATGCTGCAATGACTGTGTTTTTGTAAAAGGAGGAGGATGTTTCCACATCTATTCCCAAAATAGAGCAGCTTCACAACTTCATGGAACAACATGACAAAACATCAGCACATGAAATCAGTACTGTCATACATGGTATTATCATGGTGCATGTTCAGAAACCAAGAGCGTACAGCCTGCCATGGTACTTGCTTGTATGCTAATATAGCCTATATTGTTCAGTATCAGCACCGCAAAATATCACCAGTGTCTCAAAGCCAAACACACAAATGCTGTTGCGTTAATCTGAGTTGCAAAAGTATCTTTAATTTTGTTGATGTAGACTTTCTAAAACTTAAAGGGTATAAAATGTGTTTGGATGAACACCGAAACATCTTGTCATTTGTTTTTTATGTAGTCCAGTGATTTTAAATAAAGAGTTTGTTTGGAATATCTTTAATTTTACTTGTCAGCAAAATTTCCTTTTAAGGTCACCAGTGATACTGACACTGACACATTTTACAGAAAACGTAACGTTCCATATCACAAACCCTGAAGCACATCACAGAACAGCTATTATTGTCCCACAGAATCACAGATAAAGAGAAGACAAACCCCAGTCTTACCTTCTTCACTAAGTACCCTTCTCTGATTGTTGTTGGTTCCATAGCTGTGAAGTAAAGCAGCGAGTCTCGGTCTACAGGGAGTGGTGAATGTGAGACCCATACAGTTCAGCTGAATTTGTGTCTGACGTGTAACCTCAGATGACAGTTATAGACACATTTTGATGAAAGGGAAGTTGCACACTGCCTGACAGGCAACTTCATGGTCAGCTAGTTTCCTCTGTGTTTTCAACCCACACAGTGAACGAGTCAGAGGGCAAACGATACGCTTGTGCTTAGTGATAACGAGCCCACGGGCACGCATGATTGTTTTATGCTTGTCAATGATAGTAAAATTTGTTTTAGTTATATTTTTAAAAACAAATGTCCATTCTGGCCTTAATATGGCCTTTCATTTAACATCTGCAAGGAAGTGTATTGTCAAAAACTGGTTTTTGATAAGAAGGCCCTTTGTGAACCTATTTTGGTGCAGCAATGAACCATATTTTGAAGCCTGCACTTTTCAAGCCATGTTTGTGGTCACAGAAGAAGGACCCAACCTAGGCTGTGTTTGCAGTTTATCTGGAATAATAAAGTACTGTTTTATCACCTGTTTGAGAATATAAAACATCATCCAGTTGTTTACTGGATTATTTAATGATGTATATACAGTGGGTACGGAAAGTATTCAGACCCCCTTCACTTTTTTCAATTTTGTTATGTTGCAGTCTGATACTACAATTGTTTAAATTCTTTTTTTTTTCCTCATTACTCTACACTCTGTCCTTTATAATGACAAAGTGAAAACAGAATTTTAGAAATGTTTGTAAATTTATTAAAAAGAAAAAACTGAAATATCACATTTACATAAGTATTCAGACCCTTTACTCAGTACTTAGTTGAAGCACCTTTGGCAGCAATTACAGCCTCGAGTCTTTTTGGGTATGACGCAACAAGCTTTGCACAACTGGATTGGGGGAATTTCTGCCATTCTTCTTTGCAAATCCTCTCAAGCTCGGTCAGGTTGGATGGGAACCGTCTGTTGACAGCCTTTTTCAGGTCTCTCCAGAGATGTTCGATAGGGTTCAAGTCAGGGCTCTGGCTGGGTCACTCTAGGACATTCACAGAGTTGTCCCTAAGCCACTCCTGTGTTGTCTTGGCTGTGTGCTTAGGGTCATTGTCATGTTAGAAGGTGAACCTTCGGCCCAGTCTGAGGTTTTGAATGCCCTGGACTGGGTTTTCATTAAGGCTATCTCAATATTTTGGTGCACTGAGCTTTTCTTCTACTCTGATGAGTTCCTCAGTCCCTGCCGCTGAAAAACAGCCCAACAGCATGAGGCTGCTACCACCACACTTTACTTTTGGGATGGTACTCTGCAGGTGATGAGACCAGCCGGTTTCCTTCAAACATGATGCTTTGAATTGAGGTTCATCAGACCAGAGAATCTTGTTTCTCAGAGTCTGAGGGTCCTTTAGGTGCTTTATTGCAAATTCCAAGTGTGTTTTCATGTGTCTTCACTGAGGAGAGGATTGAGTTTGGCCACACTGCCATAAAGCCCAGATCAGTGGAGTGTTGCAGTGATGTTTGTCCTTCTGTAGGTTTCTCCCATCTGCATATATGATCATGGAGCTCAACTAGAGTGACCACCAGGTTCTTGGTCACCAGTCTAGACAAGCCCCTTCTCCATCAATTGCTCAGTTTGGCTGGGGACCAGCTCTTGGAAGAGTCCTGGTTGTGCCAAACTTCTTCCATTTCAGAATTATGGAAGCCACTGTGCTCTTGGGAACCTTCAGTGCAGCAGAATTGTTTTTGTAGCCTTCCTCAGATCTGTGCCTCAATACAATCCTGTGTCTGAGCTCTGCAGGCAGTTCCTTTGACCTCGTGGCTTGGTTTTCGCTCTGATATGCATTATCAGCTGTGAGGCCTTTTACAGAGAGGTGTGTGCCTTTCCAAATCATGTCCAATCAATTTAATTTACCACAGGCAGACTCCAATCAAGGTGTAGAAACATCTCTGCAATGATCAAGAGACATGGGAGGCACCTGAGCGAAATTTCAAGTGTTGTTGCAAAGGGTCTGAATACTTATGTAAATGTGATATTTCAGTTTTTTCTTTTTAATAAATTTACAGACATTTCTAAAATTCTGTTTTCACTTCATCATTATGAGGTACAGAGTGTAGATTAATGAGAAAAAAATAATAATAATTTAAACAATTGTAGTATCAGGTTGCAACATAACAAAATTGAAAAAAGTGAAGGGGGTCTGAATACTTTCCGTACCCACTGTATATATATATATATATATATATATATATATATATATATATATATATATATTTAAAAATGAACCGAATGAAAGGTATTTTTTCACACGTGGTTTTGAAAGGAAGTGAGAGAGTTGTACCTCGGTACATGAGATAATACGCATTTATCACATTACCTCATCTGTGCCTTCAGATGCAGCTGAGAGTGGAAGCTTATCCAAATATTACAGACAAAACAGCCTTACTGAAGACGAACACAAAGCACTGAGGTGGTCTGTTATAAAACAGTGATATATCAAATGGTGGTTATACCACATACTGTATTATAATAAATGATTACCAAATGAAGTACTGTGGTGTTCACATATTAATGATGTCTTTGTGATTTGTGTTTTGATACCATGGTTCTGATTCTTGTTCATATAAGTCTACCATATCATTTACACCCTGCTAAAAAAACAAACAAAAAAAAAAAACAAATAAAATAAAATAAAAAAAAAAACCAAAACAACAATACAAACCATCACAAAATTTATAATGCTTTTATGGGTTATAATGGCATTTATATTGGTCTTAATGGAAACTGTAATGGTGCCTGTGGGTCTCTGTGGATAATTTGTCACCTTCTAATGGTGGCTTGTTGAAACCTCTAAATCCTAATGGAATATGACCCAAAACACACTACAGGAAACCACTTTAATGTTTTTTTTTGTTGTTGTTTTTTTTTTTTTTTTTTCTGGTAAATAATTGATAGCTTGTAATGTTTCTCTAATGGTATTTGTAGTGGAAATCATTAGAATTTCTGAGACCGTTTCTATAGATTTATTTTTATTTTTTTCATCAGGGCAGTACATGGTAGCAAAGAAATACCATTGTATTTGTTGCCCAAAACCACATGATATTGTCATGGTGCATGTTCAAAAACCAAGATAGTATAGCCTGCCATATTATTAATGTAATTATTAATGTAGTCTATTGTTCCGTGGCAATACTGCAGAATCCTACTCGTCACACTTGAAGCAATTTAAAGAATTTATTTAATTATTATAGTTAGGCTAGTTATTATATAGTCCAGCTTAACCTCTTAAGACCATGCGGCCTCATATGAGGACGTTATATTTTAGTGTATTTCTCTGAAACTCTACATGCCACAGTTTTAAGTCTGGATGTCCTGTGCAGAGCACATTCAGGGCTTTTCAGAGATGCTAAATGATTGGATATTTCACTATGACCACTCCCTCTCCTTGCTCTTCAAACATGTCTGATATTAATTTAGTGACACTCTTATGGAAATATGATCATATTTTGTAATTATCATTTAAATCTGTCTAATTTTTAAATTGTGTGTCATAAATCAACATCTCAGGAAAATTTTATGGGGTTTCAAATCAAAATATGACTTTCTGTTATGAAACAAGACGTTGATTTCATACATGTCCTCATATGAGGACACCGGGACTAAAAGCATGTTTATTATGCATTTTTGGAGACATAACAAATGAATAGGGAAAGAAATAATATTTCAATATTCTATGAAACATTATATATAATTATGAAAATCTTGTCAATTATTACTCCCATTATTACACTTCTTTTTTCATTACATGTTGCCCCAAAAACACATTAATATGCAAATTAAATTTAGTTTATAGATACATTGAATATAATGAGAAAACCTGTTTATGACCATTTTACACACATTTTGCAAAAAGAAAAATGGTATATCGAATCATTCTGTTATAACATAGTTGAGAATCATCTTTATACAAAGTTTGGTAAAAAAAAAAAAAAAAAAAAAAATCTTAAACTAAAAATGTATTGGTGATTTAAAAAATCACTTGTTTTTGCCTATGCATGTTCATTTGTCTTTTTATTTTTTAAAGAAATTGAGTCCCGATGTCCTCTACCAAGGACATAGTATAACTTATGATTTATTTTTTTTTTTTTAATATTTGTTTTTACATTATTTATAATGCTCTAAACAATGTAAATACATGAAAAAAATCTTTTTTTTTTTCTTCTCTAAAACTTTTTTCTCGGGTCTTAGGTTAAAATGAAAAGTGACCACAACACATTTTCTTTTGTTTATTTGTTAATGTAACTCAGAAATGTCAAGTTCACATAACTTTTTTTCTTTTAATTAGGCATGAATTTCATTTACTTAATAATTTTAAGGCAACGGGTTTCCTCAGTTTTTTTTAAGTAAAGTCAAATGATCACTTTTTACAGTGTGGAAACTGCAATGGACCCTGTGAGTCTCTACTGGTAATTTGTCACCTTCTATTGGTGGCTTGTTAAAACCACTAAATCCTAATGGAATATGTCCCAAAACACACTACAGGAAACCATTTTAAGGTTTCTCTCTCTCTCACTCTGTCTCTCTGTCTCTCTCTCTCTCTCTCTCTCTCTCTCTCTCTGTCTCTCTCTCTCTCTGTCTCTCTCTGTCTCTCTCTCTGTCTCTCTCTCTCTCTCTATCTCTCTCTCACTCTGTCTCTCTCTCTCTCTCTCTCTCTCTCTTCTGGTTAATAGTTGATAGTTTGTAATGTTTCTCTATGGAAGGCTATTTATAGTGGAAATTATTAGAATTTCTGTGACCATTTCTATAGATATTTTTCATCAGGGCAATACATGGTACTTCAAGGTAGCTAAAGAAATACCATTGTATTTGATGCCCAAAACCACATGATATAGTCATGGCAAGACAGTATAGCCTTCCATATTATTTTGATGTTAATGTAGTCTATATTTCAGTGGCAACACTGCAGAATCCTGCTCGTCACACTTGATATCCTTGAGCAACAGAAGCCTGCTGTGCTGGAAGACACATATTTGACTGATCAATTACCCAAACGCACCGATGCAGTGGGGGTCAATCTGAAGAGCGCTCCACCGCCTCTCTCTTGATCTCATTAGGTCACACAGACACACGCTCGGGCGGATTATGAACAGCAGACATGACTTTGGACGTGCTTTCTGCGATGCGCTGTTTTACGCGTTACGGCGTAACGATTTAGTTCAGCCTGAAATACCTTGACCTGTTTCCTCGCAGCTGACTGCCAGCTTTCTGCATCGTTTGGCATCATGGCTGGCACACCCCAGCTGATTAAAATCGGCGTTTCTCTGAAAACCACCCCGAATAACGGACCCGTCTACTTCAAATCGGACGGGACGAGATTCGGTCAAACCCGAACCATCAAATTACTGACGGGAACTAAATACAAGATCGACGTGGTCGTTAAACCGGGAGCGGTTGAGGCGACGTGAGTACATCGTGATTTGTCTGTCAGAAATTGAAATTATTGATCGGAAATGCCTTGTTTTCAATAAAGATTCGTTTGCATCAACGTTGAGAGATCAGATGCATTGATGCATTTCAATGTCTGAGAAATTATTTGTCAAGAATAAAATCACTAATGGTAACATTTTAAAGCTCAAGAGTATTGAGCCTATACAAGACAATAATGCTTGAATTATTATTGTAGGCTATGCATATATTCATTGTACTTGGTACTCAATTTTAAAAAAAAAAATACCATGTTATCACTATGGTTAACTGATAATAATGCTTGAAAGCAACACGTAATTTCGTCTGTAGCACGTGATGATACATATGGGATGTCGTGATTGTGGGGTTTATCCTGCAGGATCTCATGCACTGACAGATTGCTTCCTTTGGCAATCAAATCCAGATGATTAAGGCATCAGCCATCTGACTGACTGCATGTTGTAATGCATGTAATATTCTTACATGTAGGCTTACAGATATCCAGGCAATTCAAATAGATATTGCAATCTGAATTTCTTTCATTTAGAAGAGGTATTACATACTTTGTAATGTGGTTTCCATCCATACAGTATATGCACAGTGAATAACTGATATTCAGAATATTGAATAGGTTTTATATATCCAGAGACGTGCTAAATCATGATCAGGAAATCATATTATAGACATGCACTCCTCTGTAAGCTGTCAAATTTAGCTGGTGTAGTTTGTTTTTGGTTGTTGTTGTGAGCGTCTCTCCCTGTCTCACCGACACGTCTCATTCCTCAGATCCATGACTATTGGCGGAGTGACTTCTCCTCTGGAGCAGCAGTCTAAAGACCCTCAGTCTGTAGTGTACACTGGGATGTATGACACTGAGGGAGTAGCACACACCAAATCCGGAGAAAGGCAACCTGTTCAAGTCAACATACAGGTGAGAATTCACCACCTGATGGTTTTTCAAATGGGTTTTCGGTCACACTTTATATTAGGTGGCCTTAACTACTATGAACTTACACTGATATTAATCATTCGATACAATGCACTTATTGTGTACATACATGTTTTTACATTGCACATATATTAAAAATATCTGCATGTAATTACATTTGTAATTCATTTCTGTAATTACATTTATAGTTACACTGTTGACCCATCCCTTACACCTTAACCCACCCTTAAACCTACCCATACCACCAAACCTGTCCCTAACCTTACCTGTATCCCACCTCAATAGCAGCAGAAGTGTTTTGCAATACAGTATGAACACAAGTACATTACTTATTATTTGATGTAAGTACATAGTAGTTAAGGCCACCTAATATAAAGTGGGACCAGGTTTTCCTCTTATAAATAAATATAGCAATGCAGCTTGAGGATTTGAAACGATGAATACAGACTCAAGAAGCATGTGACTGTAAAAACAACAGATGTGTCATTTCTGTCATTTCAGTTCACTCAGGCAGGGCTGTTCGAGACCGTCTGGCAGGTCAAGTTCTACAACTACAACAAGAGAGACCACTGCCAATGGGGGAACAGCTTCAAAAGTATCGAGTACGAGTGTAAACCAAACGACACACACAGCCTCATGTGGATCAACAAAGAACTGTTCCTGTAAAAGAGTCCATGGTCACCTGTGAGAGAAGACAATCTTGTGAAGAAACAGACTCTGGGCTAGACAGCACACTGTCATTCTCACTGAAGTATGAATCAGCGGTTCCTGATAGTGTAAGGGATGTAGCCTTTCCTGTTAGTGACGTGTGACTTAGACGTTTGTGATGAAGTGGGAGTTTTGTTGGATTTGTCTTGGTGCTGCTGGAAAATCAATGCATTGTGTCTGATGCACTTTACCCTGTTTGTTGTAGTGTTGTCTCTTTTGCAGTTTTCCTTCCAGTTGTCTACCTCTGAAGAACCCAGTGAGGATGAAGTTTACTTTTATATTTGAGTTTACAGATTTTATATAGATTTTATGTTAGACTTATTAATACACAGTTTGTTAATCCACATAAATGTAGCATTTTCGCAGTAAATTTTACCCGTATTGATATATTTCTAGTGTGTCTTTTTATGAGTATTTTGTAATGGTGCTTTGTGATTTATGTGCAATAATTGTAAGTTGGGTGTATTTTTCCACATGTTTGCATTTTTCAAAATGGTAATACTGTTTGAAAGAAAAATAAATTATACCAAAACTGGGATGTGGTGTGCTTTAACTGAGTAGTCTTGGACTGACACATGCATGCAGCACCACGCAGAGGACCCCAGTGTCATTGTGGAAATGCCCTTATTATACATTTGTTGCTCATCCCACAACTGGAAATGACTGATGATAGAGGGTTACCAAAATAAAGTAGCACTTGGCTGTTGAAATGATCTCAACATGCAGCCAGCAGGTGGCGCTCTAGCATACTGTTAATGAAATATCAAGAAGATATAGGTGTTAGCATGGTCATAAAACATTTTAAGATCCTATAACATCTTAAATGAGGTAAGACCCTAAGACCACGATAAGACCTTAAAGTAAGGTGGGGGAAAGAGCACTTTAAAACTGTCTTAAATGGTTTAGTTCTAACATAAAAAATATATAGGCTACTTGTCAATCTCCCTGAAGTGCGAGCGGTTGAAAAATATGCTTTTTTTGTGGTGATTTTAAACTGTATCATGTTTATATAAGCTTACTCCAGACTTTCAGCGGAAAAAAAAGGTAAAAAAAAAATGTAAAGAATGAAACGGTAGTAATAAATTAAAATTCAGTTTACTAAAAATGGTTAACAGTTATTGCGTTACACATTAGGTTAACATCTTAAGTCAGGCTAATACAGCAAAACATCAGAATTCAGTACATCTACACTACCAGTCAAAAGGTTTTGAACAGTAAGATCTCTAAGAAGTCTCTTCTGCTCACAAAGCCTGCATTTATTTGATTTAAAATACAGCAAAAGCAGTACTATTGTTAAATATTTTTACAATTTAAAATACCTGCTTTCTATTTGAATATATTTTAAACTTTAATTTATTTCTGTGATCAAAGCTGAATTTTCAGCACTATTACTCCAGTCTTCAGTGTCACATGATCCTTCAGAAATCATTCTAATATGCTGATCAAGAAACATTTATTATTATTATTACTATTATTATTATCAATATTTAAAACAGCTGAGTACATTTTTATTCAGGGTTATTTGATGAATCGAAAGATCCAAGCATTTTTGTGAAATAAAAAGCTTTTAATATTATACACTATACAATTCAAAAGTTTGGAGTCAGTATTTATTTTTTAATTTTAATTTAGCAAGGATGCTTTAAATTGATCAAAAGTGATGATAAAGACATTTATAATGTTGCAATTTTTTTTTAATTTCAGATAAATGCTGTTCTTCTGAACTTTCTATTCATCAAAGAAACCTGAAAAAAATCTACTCAGCTGTTTTCAACATAATAATAATAATAATAATAATAATAACAATAATGAATGTTTTTGAGCAGCAAATCAGAATATTAGAATGCTTTCTGAAGGATCAGGTGACTGAAGTAATGATACTAAAAATTCAGCTTTGAAATCACAGGAATAAATCACATTTTAAAATTAAAATAGAAAACAGTTATTTTAAATAGTTAAAATATTTTTAAAATTTTGCTGTACTTTGGATCAAATAAATGCAGGCTTGGTGAATAGAAGAGACTTCTTTAAAAAACATTACCAGTCAAAAGTTTTTGAACAGTAAGATTTGTAGTGTATGCTGTACTTCCCCACCAAAAAATGCCACTTTTTAGAGGATAATGTCATTATTTCTTCTCTCGGGGATAATGTAAAAATGACTAACAGGTGATATTTATGAAACTGGAAGAACTTGTAAATTCACTAACCAGATTAAAACTAGAACGTTTTAATTTTAGACGCAATAATAAGACATGGAAGGACACGGAAATGAATGACAGCTCGTGTGTGTTTGAGTGAGGGGGTGGAGCTAAGGTTTCCCGTATGTAGTGTTTCGAAGGACCGCCCATCAGCGCTTCTACGCCCCGCCCCCTTCGCGCCTCGTCCAATAGCAGCGAGCCTCCTCCGCTCCTCCCCCTCCCCGCCCTGCGGCTCCTCCTCGCGTCGCTGCTGCAGTGAAACCCACGGAAACGGACGGAAAATAGGTTACGCTTCTGCTCTGTCCAAACCAGCCTTTTCTTTACAAAACAAGACCAGGAGCAGAATTTCCCTCTTATTTTTGTGCTCTCATTTACTGCTGTTCTTTTCCGAGGGGGAATTCCGTCGCACAGGCAGCAAAATGGTAAGCAACACAACGCATTTGCAACAAATACCAAAAATCGCAGTTTCAGATGCATCCTGCAAACACTGGGCAACAAATTCAGCGTTTGGCTGATCTGTCATAACATGAAGATTTATGGGTTCCCTATTGTGCATCTGCCAGGTCGAGTATCTATTCTTAGTCTATTTCATGCAAAGTGGTTGCAAGATGAACGCTTACCTTAGTAACACGGCGCTGAATGCCTGCTGCCTCTCTGATGCTGTTTGGCATTTAAAGTTAAAGCCAGAGCTATTAAGTGTGACATTAGTCAGCTATTACAAGAAGCCATTTCTATTATTGTATCAACAGTTTGATAAATAAGAGAACTGGATGCCATGAGGCTCGTGTTCAGGTTGTCTTTATTATTTCAAGTTGTTTCATCTCACCTATAATCCATTTTTATAGTTATTCTTTGAATTATGTACTTATCCATACAATGTAGCCTGGAGTACTACAACTCTACATCCAGCCCTTTCAATAATTAGGATTATAAAAACAGTGTTGGTACAGTGCTGGTATCTGATGGTAATACCATGATATTGAATGATTACAGTATTCATGTGCTATTTACATGGTACTTAAAAACCTGGATACTATAGAGATCCACAGTATTGTCCGGATGTGCCATCATCACCAATGATGTCCTAAATGTCTGTTACACTCCAGAAACTCATTACAGTTGGTTGTTAATGTGATGACTTACTGATTACAAGATTACAGTTTTTACCAACAAGAAGATGCCGTACTAGAAGCCTCACCTATAATAGCCTACCTTAGAAACCAGCAGGCTTCTAGCTGATTGTTTTCATTAAAGTTAACTGGAACAAAAACTAGGTCTGCCCTGCCACGTTCTGTTCCAGGTCCTTAGGGCTTCGGCGTTTTAATAAAACTGCGCGCCGTAGTCGATGTCTTTTTCTGGAAGAGTCTTGTGACGGACTGACAGCGGTCCGGAGGGTGTCGTGTCAAACACACTTGACTTACTGTCACCTCCAGGACAAACACAGCCCTGAAACACTGAGCTCGTGTCGTGACGTGGCAAACACAAACTGAATATCAGTCTTCGTGGTGCTGCTTATTCAGTGCCTTACTACCGCTAATTCTTTCATTGACTGTATTACAGATATTGTGCTGGTGTGCCTATAGAAGAACCGGAAGCGGTTTATATCTGCAGTTATATGTGCAGGCTATGGCTCTGACAGACTTCAATATTTTTGAAAACTTTGGCGACGCTAGTAGTGCAGAAACCTTCCTAGCTTCAGACCAAAGCATCAAGAGGTGCTATCACCACCATAGCTGGCTTATACTGTAAAAATCTAGGCTCCGTCTCAGTTTCTGGGGATTTTATTGCAGCTGGAGAACTGCTTTACTTCAGTATTTTAGCTGCTACAGCCCTGGACAAACGTCTTCTCCAGTAATGGCTTTTTACGGCCTTTCCTTACAGGATAGTGTCATGCAGAGCTCGTGATACGTTCATTAGGATCTGCAATGCAATGAGTCGAGTAAACTAAGGCACTCTGCATGTATGAGAGATACACTGAGATACAATTAGCTTTTTTTCTGGATTTCCATTTTATTTTATTTATTATTTATTTATTTATTTATTTATTGTATTCAGAAACATGTTCAATTAATTGAAATCATGAAACTTATATTATTTAACAATGGTTTATTAAAAGATTAACACATTTTTAAGTCCCTATGAAATCAGTTGTATTTTTTCCCCCAGATTCTGTTTTGTTTTTCTCAAAATCTTTTCAGTTTTAATTTAATGGTTTCATTAAATTTTAATAATCAAAAAGCATATAATCAGTTGAATTCATAAATCTTTAAACATTATTTATTTATAAATTCATTCATTCACATACGTATAACAGTAGGGACCAATGCTTTCCCCCTCCCCTGACATTCTGTGTTGTTTTATTTTTTTCTGGATTTATTGTTTAATTTTTAAATTTATTAATTAAAATGGTTGTAGTGAAATAAAAGCAAAAACTGTAACAATTTATTTTGTTTTGAAATGCAGTTATATAAAAAATTGACCTTTTCTGGCAATCTTCATCGGATATTTTTTTGCGCTTTACATTCAAGCACTAGTCCATATCACAATATGATTAATCTGTCTGTGTCATTCTGCGTTATGCAGTAACTTCTGTTACTATGACTGGATTCCATGATTCTAATAATTCTGATGTTTCTCCATCATGGAAATCATAAAGCCCTAGATTTACTTCAGGCACTAAAGAGTTATTATCAGTATGCCTGAGGGGTCAAGGCTTTCTGGAGTTTTCACTGGACGTCATATAAGGTCTGGTGCATACTGCAGTGTATTCTGTGGAGAACTGCCCACCTAGACAGGAAGAGCCGGCTGTCTGACATGTAAAGTTAGCTTTGTTCCTGTGTGGAGTTGAGATCAATAAGAATGCTAGCGGCTGGCTTTCTGCAGGTATCACACACACACACACACGCACACACACACACACGCACGCATGAGCATTAGTCAAGCGGAGGCCTGCTCTTAGGCAGTGTACAGCTGTTTGTGAGCATTAGTCATTTTTTGTGGGCATCATGAAGGAGAATGAAGGACGATCATATCAGTTCTCTCCCCTTTATTACTCATGCTTGCAATTTTACCTTTAGCAGAAAACAGAAAACAGAAAAATCTTTAGTTTTAGGGCTGATATTAATACATTTTTACTACCATCCAGACAGGCAGTGTTACGTGGATATCAGAATATATTCTTACATAGAGAAGAGTCTAGTTTTGATACATTCCTATATTAGGATAGAGTCTAATGCAAACCTTATAAAGCAGGGGAAATCTCACAGAACCTGTGTCTATTCAAGAATATAATTAGTTTTTTGAATTACCAGGAATGGATTGCAATGCCGTTGGAACGGTTTGAGGTGTGTGTGTGTGTAGTGTGTGTGTGTGTGTGTGTGTGTGTGTGTGTGTGTGTGTGTGTATATATATATATATATATATGTATGTCTAACCCCACCGTCTCCATCACAAACCACTTCTTTGGCCTCAGACCGTATTAAATGTAATTGGCATGAGCAAAAATGGACATCAAAGACAGACAGTTATGATTATGGCCAGCTATAAGCAGCATCTCCAGCCATGAAACATTTGCCAATCTCTCTGTTTATTTTACACTGTGTTATCGAAGACGTTTCCGTGAGTTTGGTTTGTATATATTAATGGTGTGCGTTCACTGTGCACTGCATGTTTTGTGCGGTCTAATTGACTCTGAATGGCGAATGCATTATTTATGAACTGCGCTGAGTGTTTGCCTCTTAGGTCTTCCAGACAATGTTCAGCCCACTGAAGAGTTCATTTACATCTCGGAAGAGCCCACTAATGATTCAGGATTTCATTTAAAATGCCATCTTTTCCTGTCTGTTCTCACTTTTTTGAGCCGCAAGGCTTCGTTTTCTCTTATCTACTCATGGATAGTAAGGTCTGCTGTGAATAATCATTGCTGTAATTCATGTTTATTTTGGACTCAGGGGATCTGATATTAATAACCCAGTCCCACTCTTCAAAAACACTTCAGATGCCATTTTACTGCGGCTCTGCATTTGCATATACTGCATCTGCATTTCACAGTCGGTTTCATAGCTTTGTGATGTTTCATCTCTGAGGATGCAAGACAAAACCACAAAGAGTCCTGCAGAATCAGTATAACTCTGTCATTGTAGAAAGATTATGAATTTGAATTAAGCCTGAAATTATCTCCAGATCAAATCTCACCCCAAAACTATATTTTAAATAATAAGAAAATAATTAGATTTACTTTTGACAAGTTGCCAAAAATGATCTCTTTTTGCAATTCCTATCATTCTTATAATGTAATGCAGTATTTATTAATTTATTTTTTATTGTACAGTTAAAATTACACTCTTGCAAAAAAAAAAAAATAATAAAATATATATATATATATATATATATATATTATTTAACATCATGATTAAATTTTATGCACTCAAACAAATGAAATAAATGTGCATGGATGAATCATTCATGGTAAGACCAGTAGCATGCATTAATCTGATCTGTTTGCATACATTTTCATATATTCACTAATTAAAATAGCATGAAGCTTTGCGTGTCACACAGACTGGGACAGAGATGTTTGGAGAGAGATTCTCCTCCTCTTTCCACCCTTTGGAAGCGGGACTCTCTGTGTCCTGAGCATTTCATGATGATGTGCTTTGAGAAACAAGGTCTTAAAGGTCATCCTCAGACCATCCAAGGTGTGGATGAGACATCACATCAAAATCCACTCACGTATTTGTTTAGAGCTGTTTTGGCTTGTAAACGGTGCTTGATCTGTACAGATTTCTCTCCTGATTCAGACCAGAACACCTTTTTCACTGAAGAAAACAGTATGAACAGAGGACTGGAAAACATCTTGATGCATTTATTTCTTACAAACATGCAGCAAAAGTGAATTTCTGGTTGAACTATTCTTTTCAGTAAAAAGAGGGTACAGTTTACAGTCAGTTTCACCTGAACTGAAGTTTGTTTTCTGTCCAGAAGCCATGAGCAGCCTGAGAACAGCCCAAGGCCTAACAGCAGTGGTGCTCTGACCTGTATGCACAGCATTCACACCACCTGCCTCATTTCACTATAACACACACTCTGAATCATTGAAGCCTTTGTGAGAACAAACCTTCTATTCATAGGCATGGCAGGCTCATGCTGAGGAGCTTTGCCTGTGCATCTTTTTTTTCAAACTGGCCGTAAATAATATATAGAAAGCAAACAGAGAGCGTTCTCATCACTGAAGTGGCTCTTGACTGCACTTTGCACTCTGACTGAACGCTTCTCCCTTCAAATCTTTGTATCTAAATTTGTTTCGATAGCCAGCCCGAGTGCAGTGTTTTCCACTCGGGGTCTCCTGCGGCAGATGTGGCTTCTCTGTGGGCTTCAGCTCTCACTGCTGATCACATGATCCGCTCACAACACCAGACCCAGATACACTGACACAATCACACATTCACTGTGCAAAACACACAAAGAATCCAGACTCCAAATGTTTAAAACTAATACTACCTGTAAAAGGAGTTCATGTATTAGAGAGAATGAATAAGCTCTCATCTGTCCCTCACTGCTGTTACAGATACAGAATATGGGCCTTTGAGCCCTTGAAGTGAATGGGGCTTTATAAATAATAAATCAAAGCAGATGGAGATACAGAGAGTGGAGCCATTTAGTATTTCATCTTCTAGAACAGAGCGGCAGCAGAAGCAGCGTTGGTTTGTACCAGTGTTTCTGTGTCACAGCCGTCACAGAGTCTGCACGAGTATTGCTTTAAAAGACGTCATAGAATTATTATTATTATTATTATTATTTATTGTTTTTTGACAAAAGTTTCAAAATAATCTAAATGCAGGTTGGCAGGGCATCATTGGTAGGCTGAAAATAGCTCAACATAGAGCCATTATTGTCAAAAAAGCTGGCAACAAAAGTGAGTACACCCTACGTGAAAACAGCTATACGTCGATTAACTATGCAAAGCCACATGTCCTATTCATCATGTTCATGTTTTTGTCTGCTTGACAGGACCACACAAATTTGTGTATCTTGTATTAGAGCAGTTAAAATTTGGTGCTTTGAGTACAATTCTCTCATACTGACCACTGGATGTTCAACATGGCACCTCATGGCAAAGAACTTTCTGAGGATTTGAGAATTAGAATTGTTGTTCTCCACAAAGATGGCCTAGGCTATAAGAAGATCAGTAACACCCTGAAACTGAGTTACAGTACAGTGGCCAGTGTCACACAGAGGTTTTCCAAGACAGGGTACACCCGGATCAGGCCTCGCAAGGGTCAATCAAAGAAGTTGAATCCTCGTGGTGTGCGTCAGGTGCAGAAGATGACTTCAAAAAACAGACGCTTGAGTGCTGCCAGCATTGCTTTAGAGGTTGCAGAAGTGAAAGGTCAGCTTGTCAGTGCTCAGACCATACGCCACACACTGCAACAAGTCAGTTTGCATGGAAGCCTCTTCTGAAGCTGGCTCACAAGAAAGCCTGTAAACAGTTTGCTGAAGACAACCTGTCCAAGAGCATGAATTACTGGAACCACGTCCTGTGGTCTGATGAGACTCAGATAAACTTGTTTGGCTCAGATGGTGTCCAGCATGTGTGGTGACGGCCTGGTGAAGAGTACCAAGAAAATTGTGTCTTGCCTACAGTCAAGCATGGTGGTGGTAGCATCATGGTCTGGGGCTGCATGAGTGCTGCTGGTACTGGGGAGCTGCGGTTCATTGAGGGAAACATGGATTCCAACATGTACTGTGACATTCTGAAGCAGAACATGATGCCCTCCCTTCAGAAACGGGGGTTTTCCAACATGATAATGACCCCAAACACACGGCCAAGATGACAACTGCCTTGCTGATGAAGCTGAAGGTGAAGGTGATGGAGTGGCCAAGTATGTCTCCAGACCTGAACCCTATTAACCACATGTGGGGCATCCTCAAGCAGAAGGTGGAGAAGCGTCATGTGTCTAACATCCAGCAGCTCCGTGATGTCATTATGGAGGAGTGGAAGAGGATCCCAGCAACAACCTGCAGCTCTGGTCAATTCCATGCCCAGGAGGATTAAAGCAATGCTAGATAACAGTGGTGCTCACACAAAATATTGACACTTTGGACACAGTTTTGACATGTTCACTTAGGGTTTACTCACTTTTGTTGCCAGTTATTTGGACAATAATGGCTATATGTTGAGTTATATTTAGAGGACAGTAAATTTGTACTTCTATACAAGCTGCACATTGACTACTCTAAAATATATCCAAGGTTCATTTGTGTAGTATTGTCCCTTGAGAAGATATACTAAAATTGTTGCTGAAATGTGAGGGGTGTACTCACTTTTGTGAGATACTGTGTATATATATATATATATATATATATATATATGTGTGTGTGTGTGTGTGTGTGTGTGTGTGCGTGCGTGCGTGCGTGCGTGCGTGCGTGCGTGCGTGCGTGTGTGTGTGTTTATTATTCTTATTGTAATGTGCTTAAAAAAAGAAAATTAATTCCATTATAGATTTTTTAATTTTTTTTTACATCGCCAAAAAATATTTCATTCATCTATTCATTTATTTACTTTTAGTTTGACACATATAAAGACATATTAGACCGCAATACAATTTTAAAATGCCTCCGATACTAAATGTAATTTACATTTATTTGTGAAGTGCTTTTCACAATACACATCGTTTCAAAGCAGCTTTACAGAAGTCCAGTGTTTCTACATTACAAATGAGTGATCTGTTATCTGAGATGACTGTGACATTAAAGCAGTGCTTGCATGATGTGATCATGATAATTTCAATGTAAGGTAAATTTGGTGGTGGTTTTGTATGTTGAATCAAGAGTTGGCGTCGTCTCTTCACAGGTGTTGTGGTCATCTGAAATCTTCCTAATGGTTTACTGACTTTGAATGTCTCCTGAATTACAGTGTTTTTGATCCCTAAAATGTGATGCTCTTTCATATTGCTCTCTTTCACACTAATCTATTGTCTGTATGAGAGAGGTCGTGTGTAGTACATTAAAGAAAAGTTCATGAAATCTGCATGTTCATATTGCTCATGTTATCTTCTTTTGTAGGGAAATGAGGCAAGTTATCCCCTGGAAATGTGCTCGCATTGTAAGTATCTTTACATTTCTAGCTATTTTGCATACAAAACTTTCATTTGCTAAAATGCTGATCAAACCTAGATGGTGACTGAAGCGTGATCACTCATACTTGCTAGTCGTGAAACAGATATGAATAGATGAAGTAAAGCTCGTCTCCAGAGATGCCGAGGCTTATTTTTAGCTCTGAAACTTTTTAATTAGTTTTGCTTCCCTCTGATGTGTGCGAATGTTTAACTCATGCAAAACTAAGCCAGAGATCAGATGCGCCTGCGGAGGGTCAGGGAGTCTGACACGCTCCAGAGTTAGTCAATCTTTGTCAAATCTATCCATTGGTGTGCCTTATTAATGATAACTCATGCAAATGACACACAGCATTCAGGCAGCAGATCCCTGACAGAGAGGAACAGAGAAAGAAACTAAGAGCCGTAGCTGGGAATCAGCGGCTCTGTGCACATGAGCTCCAGAGCAGCTGTTAATGAGCTGTGAGGATCTGGCGCCCGTGGGGCTCGACCCACTCTCAGTCTTACCTCACTTCACCACATCGTGTGAAGAGCTCTGTAGGATTAGGGTAGCTTGGGTAACTGCACACACAGGTTAGTGTGTGTGTGTGTGTGTGTGTGTGTCATGAAACCAGGTAAACGTGTGTAAGCTTGACCTGTAACAACTTTGGCAACTTCAGCAATCTGGAATACAGTTGAGGTCAAAAGTTTACACCCCCTTACAGAATCTGTAAAATGTTAATTATTTTACCAAAATGAGAGAGATCATACAAAATGCATGTTATTGTTTATTTAGTACTGACCTGAATATGATTTGTATTTGAACTCTTTCCAACAATGACTGTATGATTTTGAGGCCCATCTTTTCACACTGAGGATCAAATACACACAAATGCTGGAAAACCACAGAATTTGTGAGACCTGGAGGATTTTTCTGAAGAACAGCAGGCAGTTTTAACTGTTCAGGACTCATGAACAACTATCATTAAACAAAAATACACAACTGTGGATCATTCAGGTAACAACACAGTATTAAGAATCAAGGGGATGCAAACTTTTGAATGGGGTCATTTTTATAAATTCAACTATTATTTTCTCTTGTGGACTATATGTAAACATTATATGTGAAATATCTTATTCACGTCAGTACTAAATAAACAATAACGTGCATTTTGTATGATCCCTCTTATTTTGGTAAAAAATAATTAACATTTTGCAGATTCTGAAAGGGGGATGTAAGCTTTTGACCTCAACTGTATATGCAGCTCTCTCACACACACACATACACACACACGACAGCTGTTCACTACATCGACACACGTCTGCTTATGGGTCTGTCCATTTGCAGAGCTTCTGGGTGAAACAATTTAGGAAAATATATTTTCCATAAATACATTTTTTGCATTGTGATTTTATTAAAGGAACAATTCAGCCAGATTATATCAGAACTGTTATAATTACTCCTCATTTTGATTATTCTTAACTATATAAAAATATTGTAGTTATTATTATTATTATTATTATTATTTTAATATTTAAATTGTAATACATTTTAGGCATTTATGAAAATTAGAAAATGGGCAGATAGAGGTTGATTGCCATGAAAATAATGTCACAATCAGTCCTAAAAGTCCTAAAACAGGTATGTATGTATGTATGCATATATGTGTGTGTGTGTGTGTGTGTGTGTGTATATATATATATATATATATATATATATATATATATATATATATATAAAAAATATATTAGAGGTGTTATGGTGCACGTGTTCATACCGAGAATTTTCCGTACGGCATTTTTGGTTCGGTACACACATGTACCTAACAAATGCAGCATTATTTTAACCACTGCACGAGTGGAACTTCATTCAAAACTTCCAGTTTTATATATTATTACTTTTGATAAGAAAGTCCCATCTTTTAAATTATGTCCATGTAACAGATTGCTGTATAGGCGCGTCATTTCAGACTTCAGCGTGAGATCATTTCTATTTACTACTAGTTTTAACGTGAAATAAACATGAATGAACATCTCATGCCTCGTGTAATTGCTCAATCAGTGTTGCAAATGTGGAAAGACAGCAATAAAACAGCTTGTAAACAAAATGCCACGTAGCATTTCATTTACCTCAGGCAAGTCAGTGTCCACAGTTCACTAGAGAAATGACGTCTAGAGAAGAGCACTTCACAAAATTTTACACTATATACTTATTTCACTACATGTTTGCATACATTTTTTAAGTTAAGTGTGTTGATTATTATATTTAAAAATGAATAGTAATTAAATTTAAGTATGGGCTCTGTTATTAATTGTAACCTTATAGTTATATATATATATATATATATATATATATATATATATATATATATATATATATATTTATTATTATTATTATTTTTATATATATATATATATATATATATATATATATATATACATACATTATTATTTATTATTATTATTTTTTTTGTATGCATCTACTTTTTTTTTCTTTCTTGTTTTGCATTTGGTTGAGATCCACAAACCTGCATATTTGTTGTATGTCCAGGGCCCGTATTCACAAAACATTCACAAAAATTGTGGGCGTGTCCGTCCTAAATTTAGGACTCCTAAATTTTTGCTCTAAGAGTAATTAACAAAGCGTTTTAGCACTAAAACTAGCTCCTAAATCTGTGAAACGTTAGGAGTAGTGAAGAGGACTCCTAAGTCACTAAGACCAAGCCACAAACTATCCTAAGATGGCTGTTGCTGGCAATCTGCCTCGGAACGTAAACATTTTAGAAACATTTGACTATAATGAGCTTTTAAAAAGGTATCGCCTTTGGTTTTGGAGGTTATCCCTTCTCCAAATTTTCCTTTGATTATATCCTTGTTTTCATTAACCAGTTGGGCAAGAAGTAACAGCTCTTCTTGCGTCCAGTTTGGTTTTCTTTTACGTTTGCATTATTAATTAAAAGGCTGTTTATATGCATATCCGCTAATTGTTTACAAGAAGCACACATGTAAAAGGCTGACAATTAGCTGAACATATACTTGTTTAATTAGTGACACTTAGCCTGCATTTTAAAATATTTATTTGAATGTGGCAAATTAACATTTTTAATTTTTAAACCTTTATTTGAAAAGGCCAACATAAAATCACACTCTACAATATTTCTATGAATAAATCTCTGACAGAGACTATCAGCCAATCACTGTGTGCATATTTAATAAGCGTGCTGACATCATCCATAGCAATGAGCTCAACCCCGCCCCCTTACTCTTAGTTTAAGACTTCTCTCTAATCCTTAGTAAAAAGCTTTGTGAATAGGGTTTAAGAGAAAACTCTTAGCTAAAAACTTTTACTGCTATTTAGGAGAACTCTTAGTGGTAAGATAAAATGTTTTGTGAATACGGGCCCTGGTGTTTGGTGCTATGCTTTTTATCACATTTTTGATTTTAAGCTAAAATTTTACCATGGGTGAGTTTTGTTTGATTCATACATAAAGAAACCAACAGAACTAGAAAAAAGTGTGCTGTAGTGCACTTGGTGTTCATAAGAATGCACCGTCTTCAAGTAATCTATTGAACTCTTTATGCTCGTGTGATAGATTAGAGTTCATTTTTGAGAGCTGGCGGCTTGTTCGTGCAAATGACCTACTTACAGGAGCGTACGTGGAGTAATGTGTGTCATACTAGCATGTGGCAGAGGCCCTAAGCATCCCAAGCTCAAAATAAACCCGGCCTGTGTGCTGGAGTCCCGTATTGTGGGGGTTTCCCTCAGGGCGCTTTTGGGGGCTTCTTATGAGCTCACGGCTAAAAATAAGAGCTCTTCAGGTCTTGCCCAGCGGTCATTGATAGGGTGAGGTCAGGCTTTGGCCGTCAGCGAGGAGAGTAACGCTGATGGATCTGAAACAAGTTGTCGTACATGAGGAGAAGCTCAGTCGCAGCACATTCCAGCGCTCAGACTTTATTTATACGTCCATCCAGCTGCAGTCTGTGCATGATGAAACCGAGTTATTATTGAAGCTCGAGTATGAAATATCACCTTTTGGCAAAGCTTTCTAATACTCATGAGAAGCTTAGTTAATTTAGTTGTTTTTCATTTTATTTATTCATTTTAATGAACAAACTAATGTGGATAAAAAATGAAAAACTTAATTAGAAATGCTTAAGTCACAATTCTGAGAAAATATATAAAGATATAAACTTGCAAATGTAAGAAAATAGTCTCTTTTTTCCTTCATAATCAGACTTTATAACTCGCAATTGTAAGTTTATATCCTACAATTCTGAGAAAAGAAGGCAGAATTGTGAGAAAAAAAGTCAGAACTTCGAGATACAAACTCGCAATTGTGAGGAAAAAGTCAGAATTGCAATTCCCGCAATTGCAGGTTTATATCACGCAATTCTGACTTTATAACTCGCAATTCTAAAAAAAAAATAAATAAATAAATAAATCTGAATTGCAAGATGTAAACTCGCAATTGCAAAAAAAAGAGTCAGAATTGTGAGATAAAAAGTTGCAATTACCAGCTTCTATAGTCTTGTATTCGCTGATGAAGACAGGCGTGTTAGTTTGTAATATTTTTTTATTTCAATGCCTGTTTTTTTTTTTTTTTTTAAATTATAACTCATCAGTTTTGCATTCAGTACATATGTACAGCTGAATGTGCTCTGTCACATGACTCACTCAGTGAAGGTCACTGTATTAATGGATCGAATGTTTGACCTCCTGCGATTGTCACGCTTTTAACAGAGTCCTCACGATCACTTCAGCGGTTGTAACTGCATTAATTACAATTGAGCTAATGCTGGTGATTCATCATGGCCACTGATCTGAGCGCAGAGTTAATGGATGTGCATGTATTAGTGTTATTAGCGGCGCAGGTGAACAGATATGTTCTTCATGATCCACACACCTGTAGTTGCCTGGCAACACAAGTCTGTTAAACTAGAATAACTCATTTAAACAGGCGAGATCATCTCCATCAGCGGTGATCCAATGAGATGTGATCAGCGCTGAAATAACAGCAATCAAATTAAAAAGGCACAAAACTTAGAACTGGACATAATATCTGGGATGTAACCTGGCATCTACACTATCACTCAAACTTTTGGGGACAGCAAGTTTTTTTTGTATGGTTTTGAAAGACGTCTTGCTCAAAAAGGCATTTATTTGATCAAAAATACAGTAAAAAAAAAAATAATAATAATAACAAATATGCAATTTAAAGTAGCTGTTTTCTGTGTGAATATCTGTTAAAATGTAATTTATTGCTGTGATCAAAGCTGAATTTTCAGCATCATTACTCCAGTCTTCAGTGTCACATGATCTTTCAGAAATCATTCTAATATACTGCTTTGGTGCTCAAGAAACATTTCTGAATATCATCAATGTTGAACACGGTTGTGCTGCCCAATATGTTTGTGGAAACCTGATACATTTTATTTTTCAGGGTTCTTTGATGAATATAAAATTCAATGAACAGGTGTTTTTTTTTTTTTTTTTTTTTTTTGTAAATTATTAAAACTTTTTCTGTTGCTTATAATCAATTTAATGGGTTCGTGCTGAATGGAAGTATTTTTTAAATGGTAGTAAATCAGCTTCCACAAAAATACTGATAATAATCAGAAATGTTTCTTGATCAGCAAATGAGCATATTAAAATGATTTCTGAAGGATTATGTGAAAATTCAGCTTTAATCACAGCAATAAATTA